>CM055125.1:228100757-228185145 GCA_029206835.1 Rana muscosa | reverse complement strand
TAAAACGACCATGCCTCTAGGAATGATCCTTTAAAAAGCAAAATTGCTGTGTCACTTAGTGGATTTCGTTCATTGGCACCATCAGAAGGCACACTGTAAGCGACCAAAGAAACCTCTTCTATGCCCCCCCCCCCCCCCTCTAATCCTGGAATCATTTTCTTGACTTTCTTGACTTTGCAACACAAATGGAGCTTTATCAGATACTTAGTGAAGCAAAAGGTCTACAAAAGTAAATGATGCTGGCCATACACTTAGCAAATTTCAACTGGTCCTGATGAACTGGTCAAAATTCAAGAGATGGGTGGCCCTTTAAGCACCATCCTGCCCAACATCTTTTGATTCCAAAATTGCAGGCAGACAGAAAATTGCCAGCCAAACAGTGGCTGCAAACCAATCATGGCCAGCCACTTTTTTGGGGTATTCTGACAGCCGAGGGTGCCAGCTGTCAGAATATAATAGCCAGCAAGAGAGATTGGTCCATCCATGCTGTTTGGCTTAGTTGGGGAATTAAGTGATTTTTCTCATTTAGTCTATGACCAGCTTAAGCTGTGACCTCTGCAGCCAATCCTTGCTCATTCAGCCACCTTCATTTCCAAGGTGGGTGAAACTCAATTCCAAGGGCATCAAATGAGAAAACCAAGCTTTTAAAGTAGAACTATAGGCATTTTGGATAGAGAAAGGGAGGGTTATAATGGCTGTCAGATTTTTTTCCACCATCTGTGTCCCATTGCAGACATTTCCTTTCACTTCCTGTCCCCATGGCCAAACAGGAAGTGAGAGGAAATCCCTGCAAATTTAGGAAATTCCCTGGGGACCCCCAGGTCACCAGAACCAGTGTCCCCGTTGGAAGATTTAACCTCTATTACTTTTTTGGGGTCAACCCAAAATTTTGGATTTTCTTTTACTTTCGCTTTCAATGATAATGGTAAACGGGGCAAATGGAAAGGGTGGATCTGCTTAACGGGGGGGGGGGGGGCACATACAGTTATAAAAACTGACAGGGGTTCTAATCCCTCTGCAGGTGGCACTGGTGGCACTGATGGGCGGCACGCATGAGGCACTGATTGTCAGCACTAATGGCCACTGATAGGTGACACTAATGTGCACTGATAGATTTTTTTTTCATAATTATTATTGTTTTCTGGATAGTTTGTACAAAAAAATTGGTTATCATACAGCATGTGTCAAATAACACTTATATTGAAATAATGGTAAATACAGTATGTGCGGTTCATCTGATAATAATCATTTGTACTCTTAACGTAATAGTAATTGTTAAGCATGGATGAGCAGTTGGACCATTTTGGTGCAGATTTGGCAAACTGCACAAAAAACGCACCTCCCCATTGAAATGCATTGAAAACGCAGCAAGAATGCATCAAAAGTGCACGCGTGTTGCGTTTTTGATGCATTTTTTTGAGTCACGTGACCATAAGAAAGGTAAAATCATGGGCATTAACTGCAGTTTTTTTTTTTTCTTTCGGCACAATGCTGAAAACACTTTTTTTCGGCGGCCGAATGTTCAGTGCATCCCTACTATATAGCATGCATGAATGAATCTACTGCTGCGGCAGAATACCTAAACAGCAGCTGCATCTGATTGTATGCAGCCCCTGTCTTGCCGATAATTTTCCACCCAGCCCCCTTCAGTTTTCAGCCGAAGGATTTCAGGCAGGAAGGGGTCAGCCGGGCCACTCACTAAGCATATTTTGTCCATTTCATCAAGAACTTCTTTGTAAAGGTCGAAAATTACAGACCAGTTCACTTTAACATATAAGCAGTAATTTGAAAAAAAAATAGAAGGCCCTCAGGAGAATATAATGGCATTCATTACATGCAAAAGTTTGTGTACCTCTAGTCAAATGACAAGTTGTGTGTTTTTTTTGTGAAAGTGAAAAATGCCAAATCCTCTGCAGGGAATAAACCGTATATGTGACAATAAAATGTGAAGGAGGACAGGGAGTTTGTTACATTGTTCCTAGTTCTCTCTGTGGACTACAGAGCATCTTCTCTCTGTGTTGTGGAGAAGAAGAGAGGAGGAGGTGTTCCATAGTCCCATCCTAGGGTGACAACACTGCGTATCCTTAGATACAGCACAGTGGGTGAGCATTGTGTTGGAAGGACAGGGAGTGTTACTGGCAGGATCACCAGGTTAAAAGGGGACATTAAGAAATAATAGTTGTGCCTAAGCAATACACCGTAAAATCTACCTTTTTTTTTTCTAGTTGTCATTCTGAAAAATAGTGGTGCACTTCCTGGTATGCAGGTGTGCCTAGGCACTCCCATGTCGACAGCTTCAGAGCTGTGTATCTGAAATGCAAGAGCTAAGGTACTGCTGTCTCTTAAGTGCTGGTTGCAATGGATTTGGAGTTGTCGCTACATGAACCAAAGCCCTGCATCTACTAAGATGGTCATCTCCTAGACACACTAATAGATTTTCAGATCTGGTAAAGGTCTAGCTGGAGTTTTCAAGTTTGGGAGTTTCATTACAGATTTTTCCCAGAAATGTACTTTTGTAGGTTGCGCATGGCAAATTTGTTTGAAAGTATCCTACTGAGCCATTCCCTACTACATTCAATGTAGAATGACCATGTAAAGTGTAGTGAGGGGTCCATTCCAGTGCTGTGCAGTTTCCAGGGTGGACCGAGCACAGCTAGAGAAGAGCACAACACACTGTGCATGTGCGCATTTTGAACGGCCCAGATCGGCTGCTGCTAAGCTAAACTGAGGCCAGGAAAGGATCTACAGTGAGCAATTTAAAAAAGCCCTGAGCAGCTGCTAGGGGGCGCATTATTGTGATATTCAGCCCATCTGCAAATGACAATTTTCCTAGAGAGGACCCCCAACACCTGCACCATTAATGGGAGAACCTTCACCAATTCCAACAGAAGGAGCTATAATATGTACAGCCCTGGCCAAAAGTTTTGAGAATGACACAAATAATTTTCACAAAGTCTGCTGCTTTCGCTTTTTGGCAATTTGCATATACTCCAGAATGTCATGAAGAGTGATAAGATTAATTGCAAAGTCCCTCTTTGCCATGAAAATTAACTTAATCCCAGAAAAAACATTTCCACTGCATTTCAGCCCTGCCACAAAAGGATCAGCTGACATCTTGTCACAGGTGTCAGTGTTGCAGAGGACAGGGCTAGAAATCACTCTGTAATGCTGATTGAGTTAGAATAACAAACTAGAAGCTTTAAAAGGAGGGCGGTGCTTGAAATCATTGTTTTTCCTCTGTTAACCATGATTACCTGCAAGGAAACATATTGCTGCTACTAAGATTGCACCTAAATCAACTATTTATCGGATCATCAAGAACTTCAAGGAGAGAGGTTCAATTGTTATAAAGAAGGCTTCAGTGTGCCCAAAAAAGTCCAGCAAGTGCCAGGGCCGTCTGTTACAGTTGATTCAGCTATGGGATCGGGGCACCACCAGTGCAGAGCTTGTTGCAGAGCAGGCAGTTGTGAGTGCATCTGCATGCACAGTGAGAAGACTTTTGGAGGATGGACTGGTGTCAAGAAGGGCAGCAAAGAAGCCACTTCTCTCCAGGAAGAACATCAGGGACAGACTGGTATTCTGGGGTAAAGTCATTTTCTCTGATGAATCCACTTTCCAATTGTTTGGGGCATCCGGAAAAAACCTTGTCCAGAGAAGAAAAGGTGAGCGCTACCATCAGTCCTGTGTCATGCCAACAGTAAAGCATCCTGAGACCATTCATGTGTGGGGTTGCTTCTCAGCCAAGGGAGTGGGCTCCTTCATATTTTTGCCTAAGAACACAGCCATGAATAAAGAATGATACAAGATCCTCCTCCAAGAGCAACTTCTTCCAACCATCCAATAACAGTTTGGTGATAAACAATGCCTTTTCCAGCCTTTTGATGGAGCACCTTGCCATAAGGCTAAGGTGATAACTAAGTGGCTTGGGGGACAAAACATTGACATTTTGGGTCCATGGCCAGGAAACTCCCCAGACCTTAATATCATTGAGAACTTGTGATCAATCCTCAAGAGGTGGGTGAACAAAAAAAAAACAACACAACTTCTAACAAACTCCAAGCATTGAGTATCCATGAATGGGCTGCCATCAGTCAGGATGTGGCCCAGAAGTTGATTGACAGCATGCCAGGGCGGATTGCAGAGGTCTTGATCTTGATTGACTGCATAAACTTAATGTAATTGCCAATAAAAGCCTTTGACGCTTATGAAATGCTTGTAATTATACTTCAGTAGACCATAGTATCATCTGACAAAAAGATCTAAAAGCACTGAAGCAGCAGACTTTGGAAACATTTATGTTTGTGTCATTCTCAAAACTTTTGGCCACGGCTGTATTATTCATTGGCTATAGAACTGCATAGCAGGATTTTCTGAAAATCTTTCTGAAGGTGAATCTACATTTATAACTCATAAAATATATTTTCCCCATATCTCTCCTAATATCAGCCTTCTGTAATACTCACAGATATACCCAAACTGGAAAAAGGAGGAGCAGCAATGTAAGGCAATCAGGGCTTTATAGAATTAACAGTGCTTTTAGCTAAAAGTCTGATTACTTTCATAAAAGTAGAGAGCAGAGTGATGACCCCATCAGTGTGCTGCTTCTCCCTAATGCCGCGTACACATGACCGTTTTTCATGACGAGAAAAATGCCATTTTTAAAAATGGTCGTGAAAAACGGTTGTGTGTATGCTCCAGAGCATTTTTCTCGACGAGAAAAATGGCCGAAAAATAATTAGAGCCTGCTCTATTTTTTCTCGTCGTTTTTCACGTCGTTCTTTTAACGTCGTGAAAAACGGTCATGTGTATGATTTTACAAGGGGAAAAAAACACGCATGCTCAGAATCAAGTATGAGACGGGAGCGCTCGTTCTGGTAAAACTAGCGTTCGTAATGGAGATAGCACATTCGTCACGCTGTAAGGGACTGAAAAGCACGAAGACTGAAAACCGCGAATCGTCTCTCACCAAACTTTATTAACACGAGGATCAGCAAAAGCGTCCCATAGGGTGGCGCCATTTGAATGGAACTTCCCCTTTATAGTGCTGTCGTACGTGTTGTACCTCACTGCGCTTTGCTCAAGCGTTTTTTTTCATGAACCTGTGTATGCAAGGCAGGCTTGAGAGGAAACACGAAAAATCACGTCGAGAAAAACGTTGTTTTTTTCCATGACATGAATAACGGTCGTGTGTACGCGGCATAATTGTCCAATCACAGGCAGGTGACCAAGCTTTACAGCTGAACTGTTGAAAAGTAAGGTTGCAAACTGGCTCTGCTGTCTGAAACAATTGGCTGAACACAATTCCAAATCCTTTGCCGGTTAGGATAGTTAACGTACAGTATATGTAATTCAACTCTGCGTTTAGCCGCTTGCCTGAAATAAAGCTTTGAGAACCAGGACTATAATGCTGACACTAGTGAATTTTTTCATTTTTGCCTTACAAAGCACCGCTTCCAACTTGCCCTAATTCATTATTGTCAAGACACAGTTCCCAGACCCCCATTCCTTTTTTTTTTCAACCAATGCTTCTTTCGCCATTACAACGCTAGGACAACTGGAAACCTGTATGCGGCAGCCATGGAAGGCCTTTCCAAGTGTTTTCTTTTCTCTTTTTGTCTGTCCTCTTTACCACCAGCACCGGCAGCATATGTAATCCTAGACCTGTCAACGGCCTCCTCTCTGCTGGAGTCTTTTGTTCCACCTTAAAGCCACCTCTGGGATCAGCATCGTCCCTCTTCTCTTTTTGTCTTCAGCTCAGAGAATAATAGGCAAAAACTCATAAAGATGTCACTGGGCCATGGGGTGCTTGTGTCTCACATTTCGTCCCTTTGTTGCTTGCATCGGCTGAATTGGTGACTAATAAAGATCGCCAATGAAACGGAGTTCACTGAATGAACCAACTCCAATGGATCATCACAACTACTCAACCGCATCACAGGGCTATAGAAAAACTTAAAAATACAAAAAATACGGCTGTGTCCAATGAATATGTAATAAAGATAGTAAAAAAAACTTTAATGTGCCTTAAGATATATCATTTTTTAAATCAAAATTCTTGGCAAGCAGATAATTGCACTGTTGGAACACATAAATGGATATTGCTTTAACTGCAAAATATTTGTAATTTGTATACAGACGGTCTAATGGTTTGCACACATTTAGTTTTCAAATGCACAGATATGCAGCTGACACATATTTCTTGTTTAAAGCAAAAGTTTTTATTTTAAATAGAGTAAGCGAGGGTTATAACCACTGTCAGGTCTTTTTTTTTGCCATCTGTGTCCCATTGGGGAGATTTACCTTCACTTCCTGTCCCATATCCAAACAGGAAGTGAGAAGAAATCACTGAAAAGTAAGAGAATTCATTGGGGCCCTCCAAGTCACCAAAGCTAGTATCCCTATTTGAAGATTTGCCCTCTATTAATGCTCTGGGGACAACCCAAAATTTGGGATTTTTTTACTTTCAATTTGGATGATAATGGTAAACAGGACAAATATAGAGGATGAATTTCCTTAATGGGGGCACAGTCAGCAATAAACACCTGACAGATGTTCTAATCCATCTCCACTTTTACCAACCTCAATGCACTGTCTAATTTGGCAACTATGTGGCAGATGAGGTTTAATGTTGATAAATGTAAAGTTATGCACTTGGGGGCTAAGAATATGCATGCATCATACATACTAGTGGGAGTACAGCTGGGGGGATCAATGGTGGAGAAGGATCTGGGAGTTTTCGTAGATCATAGGCTCAATAATAGCATGCCATGCCAAGCTGCGGTTTCCAAAGCGAGCAAAGTCCTTTCTTGTATTAGGAGAGGTATGGATCCCAGAGAGAGAGAGATATATAATTTTGCCCCTGTAAAAAATCATTACTAAGACCTCATCTGGAATATGCAGTTCAGTTTTGGGCATCAGTTCTCAAAAAGGATATTGGGGAACTGGAGAAAGTGCAGAGAAGGGCAAACAAACTGATAAGAGGCATGGAGGAACTTGGCTATGAGGAAAGATTAGAGGAACTGAATCTATTCCCTTTTGAGAAGAGGAGATTAAGGGGGGATACGATCAACATGTACAAATACATAAGTGGTACTTATATTGAACTTGGTGTTGAGTTATTCCCTTTAAAGTCATCACAGAGGACAAGGGGGCACTCTTTACGTCTAGAGGAAAAAAGATTTAATCTCCAAATACGGAAAGTTTTCTTCACAGTAAGAGCTGTGAAAATGTGGAATAGACAGACTTCCTCCGGAAAAGGTTCTGGCCAGCTCAGTAGATTGCTTTAAAAAATGCCTGGATTCTTTCCTAAATGTACATAATATAACTGGGTACTGACATTTATAGGTAAAGTTGATCGGGAGAATATCCGATTGCCTCGGGGATTAGAAAGGAATTTTTTTCCCCTGCTTTAGCAAATTGGATCATGCTTTGCTGGGGTTTTTCACCCTTTTCTGGATCAACTGTAGGTATAGGATTGTGTATATGGGATTGTATTTTTTATTTTTTTTGGTTGAACTGGATGGACTTGTGTCTTTTTTCAACCTGACTAACAATGTAACTATAATAGATCTATTTATTCGAAAGCAGAAAGATGTTCCATGTACGCCATGTTTTGTGGAAACTCGTTGTGGAAACGCGTTGTGGTTTCGTTGGCCATTGGCAGAGTTTCTTCTATGTTGTAAATGGAATCTATTACCAATAACCGTTCCCTTACTGTTGGGACATGAGATGTTTCCAATAGCAAGGAACAAGCGATTTAGCAGCATTTAGTAAGTGTCTCATGAGAGAGCCTTTATACTTTTTATATAAGTACTGTATGGGGGGATGTGGAGTAGGCAGCAATGTGCAGCACTATTAAGTAGGAAGCACAGCCTACATATGTAAAAGGCAAATATGTCCGTCACCATTTACAAATGTAATTATAAAGTATACATAGAACATTTTTAAATGTTTATATAAATTAATATAATTATTTGAATTTATTATGATTAAATGAACTATGGTTTCCTACTAAGATGTAAATCTATGCTAGCTCCATCTTTCTGCATAGGTACACGCAGCACGGTACACAACTAAGGCATTTGCACATAGCAGCTCCTGTCATGGTGTAGGGGCTGGGAAGCAAGCACAATTCTTCCCCGCTGTTAATTACTGTCATTGATTGTGATCCCCTGCTAAAAGTGTCTCCTAAAGAATTAAGTGGATGTTCTTGGCAGCTCCTCTTGTCTCAGTGCACAGGACACACAACACCAACATCCACTGGAGGGCACACCTACACACCTTACATGAAATAATGTTATACAATTATGGAACGGCCAGCTAGTTAATCACATCAAAAATTACAACCTGGTAAACTTTGCAATAGTAACTTAAAACAGGTAACAGGTGTACTTTTCTTGTTGCATTCAATAAAAACAGGTAATACTAAATAGTACTCTTTACTATGGATGTACAGTCTTCCATGGTCCAGTCGCAATTTCAGCTATTTTTTTTGTTACAAAAGTTTTTATTACAGGCAAGAGGACACTGGCACAAGAACAAGGCAAGTTAGTAATCTGTTACAGCATTCAGAATGTACACTAGAAATAACAATCTAGGTAATATTTTGTCTCAGGACTGAAGTTAGGGGTATAAATATAACCTCCATGGTAGGCGTCCAGGAAAAAGGTAAGGAATAGTATCCTGGAAAGCTGAGCAGAGGAAATAAGGGGGGTGGTACAGCAGGGAAATGGGTAGATGTGTGTTTGGTGACGATGGGGAGTTTATATGGTAGAAAGGGAAATGGGTAGCCAGTGCTCATTGGAATTGGTTCCCAATATAGAGGGCCTCAGAGGAAGCTTAAATAGTAAGAAGGGTATATATATAAAACAATATTCAGAAGGAAAACTTAATAATTGTCCATAAATATTAAAAAAACAATAAAAAATTTAAAATAATAAAATGAAACACTCTATAAATGTCCATAAAATATTGTAGCGGCGCTCTCATCAAAAATGACAAGCTTCCTTATGTTTTCTTGTATACATAAAGGCACTGATAGGCGGAAAAGTTCTTTATCTTAATACAGGACTTAGATGTATGTAAATCACCATTCATCCGCGATGCATCTCATTAAAAGAAAAAAGGTCCCCTTTTGGGGATGCACTCACCACATTGTAGAACGTATTGCGCCCTATCTCCAAAGATAGGTTCTCTTCCGCTTTTTATCCACTTTTCCACCAAACTCCAGCTCTGTGTACTCAGGGGCCCAGGTCACTCATATGGGGAAAGAATATAATGGCCACATAGCGTGATACTATTTCCAAAAGGTTTTATTATCCTATAGAGAAAACCCCCCCTACAATATATACGTACACAAGGTTAAATAAATAAGGGCAGTAAAGTGCAAGTGCAAGCGGCACAGTTCACCAGGTTCGCCAGTAGATGGTGGTCCACGCTATCTGTATACAACAGCCAGACTCGTTTCCACTTCCTGGTTCCCTAAAGGGTCGTGGTTTCGCTGGTCAACCCGAAAGTGACGCTTGTGCATCACGGGACGCCGGAACCAGGAAGTGGAAACGAGTCTGGCTGTTGTATACAGATAGTGTGGACCACCATCTACTGGTGAACCTGGTGAACTGTGCCGCTTGCACTTGCACTTTACTGCCCTTATTTATTTAACCTTGTGTACATATATATTGTAGGGGGGGGGGGTTTCTCTATGGGATAATAAAACATTTTGGAAATAGTATCACGCTATGTGGTCAATATATTCATTCCCCATATGAGTGACCTGGGCCCCTGAGTACACATAATAACCTATTATTCAGTGTGGCTGCCTTTTTTTTATATGTCATTCACAGGTTAATGCAGGGTTTAGGCCCCTCAAAGTGGATATTTCAGGCCCTAG
This sequence comes from Rana muscosa, assembly GCA_029206835.1. NCBI lineage: Eukaryota > Metazoa > Chordata > Amphibia > Anura > Ranidae > Rana > Rana muscosa. Next base: position 228,175,256 of record CM055125.1, on the reverse strand, counting down.
CTATGGTTTGTTTTGTGTCAGTAAAAGAGTGAGTAAACTGAATTTTTCCATAGAGGTCTATCTAGAATAGATTATCTGGTAAGTATGAGACAACAGTGAAGGCTCTTCAGGCAGTCCCACCAAATATGTCTAAATCTGACAACAGCATCTCACCCTCTAAAACACCGGGAGAGATAACCAGGTATCACCCGTGAAAGACAGAAGGGTACCAAATACCACCGCATTATGAATTCAACTACGCATTTTTATACGCAGTGTAGTATGAATATACAACAGTTTATTAATCAGAAAATATGCTAGAAGAAAATTTTATTTTCATTTATGTAATAATCTCTTACAAAGCCAATATTGCCACCACTGCACTGTTATTTTCTTTGGGCTTCTGACACATCACATGGATGATATTTTCCATGTTTTCATTTGCTACTTGTACCACAGGTCCTTATACCACTCTATATCAATATTGGTCCTGTTTTGCTGGGTCCCCCTGGGTGTCTTTGCTGGATGTCTGTCCCTACCTTCAGCTTCCAGACTGAGCATGTCCTCTGGTGCCCCTCCATGTCATTGGCACATTTGTGAACATTCATCTGTTTCCTGCTACTCTTTAGACTCCTATGTTAATACATTGAATTAGATTTTCTCTTGAAGAAGTGAACATTGCTTCATGATACGCGTAGAAATCTAGTCTAGCGTTTACCTACCTGTCTTTTTGTGCAATGTTGCTTGTATGTAGATTTATACATTAGGGTTGATATGTGTCTTTTCTAATTTTTCTACCATGACACACGTATTGCTCATTTTGTTAATTTTTAACTTGAATATAGAATAAAAAGATATATAATTTTATATATAGCTATAGAATTTCAAGAAATTAAGTATTTACTTTTTTGGCGCAACATTAAAAACAGTCCCATCTGCATTTTTTCCTTCAGATATCTCTATGAATTAGGTACTGAATTCTGCCTAAATCTTCACACACCTGACCATCTATATTACATGTGATATAGTTGTACCTTGTACTTTTCTTGTTGCATTCAATAAAGAAAGATAAAGGTAAAAAAAAAAACATAGAACAGGCAATTATATCAGAAATAGATATTGGGTTCCTTTTAAAAATTAAAATTGAAGTGTCAATCCATCCAGAAGTCTTATTATAAATTTCACTTAGGAATGGAGCCTATTTGCAACTGCATGAAAAAGTCCAGTTATTGACATAGCCTTGATGAAACGTAAACCTACCTGGATCATGCTGAATGAAAAGATTGTGAGTGATAAACAATCTCTATTTGAAAAAATGTTGTCCCCTTAGCTTGCCTATTTGCAAGTCCCAGACACAAGGAACTGACCTAGATTCGTGAGCGATGGATCCCCGGCCGGACCCACTTCCTTCCTTGTTCTTCCTAGTTCTACTTCCTCAACTTCTTATTCTTCTCTCTTCTTTCTTTTCTTATCCTCTAGTCTTTTTAATGTTTCCCTCCTTCTTTTCTCCTCCCCCTTTTTATGGTAATTTTAGTACTAGTTGAGGGGTTATGTGACCCCGATAAATGATTGAGAGGAAGGATGACCTGTTTTTTTTTTGATATTTCGTGAAACAAGTTATGTGAATTACTACTTTACAAATCACTGTATTGATGGTGCCTTAGGTCTCATGGGCCTTGTGCATTTAATAGTTGGATCTGTTAATTAATTCTTCTAGATGGGCCTCTTACATCATTAAGTTGGTGTGAGCCAGTCAGATTACACCATCTGATCTACTAACTGAAATATCGTTATGGTTCCTAATAGGCTGCTGTTTTTCTATAGAGAGTGGTTACCCTGCTGATGGACTCTGATGCATAGTTTCCCTAAATCCTTACATATTTTGTTTTCTTCTTTTATCTAACTAGACTGGACCCACTGAAAGTTCCTACACCATTATTATGATCTTCTTATGTACCTACTTTTACCGCGTGTGCAAAATTATGTTAGCGTTGTTTTGTTGTTATGCTTTGTACCCCCTCCCTTTTTTACTTGAAAATAAAAATGCGATAAAAACGATTGAAACAGAAATGAAGCCTAGTTAAATAAATCACCCCCTAATGCTTTGTGTCTCCCAGGATCTCCATGCCATAATGCCCTTCTATGTTCCTGTTCGCTTTAGGAGAGTTGCCATCTTTCTTCCTGGCACATATTTTTCCTCTCAGTTTTAGATTTATGTGTTCCCATAGATACTTGTTTACTTTGTCACAATATTGTAATGTAATAGTGTCACAATCACACAACACTTAGGACACAAGAGGCTCCCATTTCACCAAAAAGGATATTAGTACTGAACATTTATTTTATCAACAGGTCGGAAGAACTTCTCTACAGATATGGTGTCGGCTGCAGGACTATGGTACCAAGAATATTTGTGCCAAACACTGAACCCTGCTGATTATTTAACTTCATTTAACTTCAGCCACCACTATAAGTGCCGACCTCATATCAACCAAGCCTACCATGACCTCCAAAAATGTCCACTTATTCTCTTTTGCTGGTGGACCCAGCAATGTGTTTGTATACCCATGCCATGAGCACACGTGGTTGGTTGTCTTCAACCCACTTCTTCAATTATTCAATCCACATTTCTCTCTGTCAGTAGTAGACAAAATAGCCAAGAAGAGTCCGGTTTAGCATCCCAAATCAACATCACATGAACCTACACACTCTAATACTGACAGATCTCGTGTTGGCATGCAACAGTAGCAATTTCTTGGTTTGTGCCATGAAAAACCAAGTTGAGTGACACATGATGGGCTCTGAGAAGGAAGCCAACTTCCTGAGGCCATCACTGCGCCACCCCGCTGGAGGGAAAAAATTGCTTTAATATACAATGGCAAACCTTAACTACATAATGACAATGTATGTAATACAGTAAGACATTACAATAAAGAAATGTTCATTTCAATTAAATAATACCTGTTAAACTGTCATGCAAGTCTTTGCTTACACACTTATTATTATAGGGTGACAACTGTCTCCTATAGTAATGCTTTCATGTTGTCACCCTGCCACTGGTGGAGACTACAAGTGGCTATGCTGACATGCATTGAACAAGCATCATCCACCATTGTAATGATTAGGAAGCCAACCCAGAGCAATGATGTGCAGCTGACCCTGGAGTGAATGCATATAGACAGGAAGAGACTGGAAGAGATCAGCAACAAAAGATGAAAAAAAAAAATTAAACAAGTATTATATTTTTGAAAAACCCTCTTTTTATGATACACAATGCTTTAGTTAACTGAATGTCAATTATTTAGAGCAGTGGTTTCCAAACTGTGGCCCTTTGCTTTCCTTTATCTGGCCCTTGGGGCACTATTCCTCCTACCAACACCAACAATGGGGGCATAATTTTTGCCACTGACGCCAACTATGGAGGATTATTCTTCCCACTGATATCAATGATGGGCACCCTTCCACACTGACACCTATGATGAGGTACTAATTCTCCCACTGACACCAATGATGGAACACTATTCCTCCCACTGACACCACCGATGGGACATTATTCCTCCCACTGACACCACGATGGGGCACTATTCCTCCCACTGACACCAATGATGGCACATTATTCCTCCAACTGACACGACAATGTGGCACTATTTCTCCCACTAAAGATATGGCATTGTTTACTCCCAATGACAGCAGGACATTTTCTAATCCCACTGGTCACAGTCCAGGCCCCCCTAAAGTCTGAAGGATAGTAAACTGACCCCTTGTTTATAAAAATTGGAGACCCCTGATTTAGAATATACGTTATATTGTGCGAAGTCCGCATTTTGGAAAAAAATTAACCCATATTTATAAAAAAAAAAATATGATGAGCATTTATTATATTTTATGTTGAGATCTGAAAAGCATTGTGCTCACAATCGGTACACTCTTTCTGCAGCTGCTGGTCTGTACTGAGGTACAGACTTTTGGTTACAGAGCTGCATGATATGTCAATGGACTATGAGTGTGGGGATGTCACCACACTTGTGTTCCATTGGGAACTATGAGTCCCTCTGCCGCAGTGGCTAATTTCAAATTTGACGAAGCTGATGGTAGAAGAACCCCCAGCTCCTGTAAGGTCATAAGTCCCTCTGCCGCATTTGCCAATTTCAAATTTGACGAAGCTGACGGAAGAAGAACCCCTAGCTCCTGTAAGGTCATGAGTCCCTCTGCTGCAGTGGCCAATTTCAAATTTGACGAAGCTGACGAAAGAAGAACCCCTAGCTCCTGTAAGGTCAGAGATAGTCAGTCAAACAGGCAAACATAGATCTATACTCAGTAAATAAATAAAATATGGGCAGACTCGATGGACTAATAAGTCTTTTTCTGCCATCTATGTTTCTAAGGTTGGTGATGGTAGAAGGGTGAAGGTGGGGCAGCAGAAAGATGAAGTTAGCCCTTATATTCTTCATCATATAACAAAAATTGAAATATGGGTTTTCAGTCACTGTCCAGTAAGTACATGTAGCGCCCACCCCATTTAGAGGTGCTATATACCCAAATTTAGGGGCTGGTCTGAGATAGTAGTTAGGCTCAGACCATTCTCAATTTATAGGTTGTGCTGCTTTATTTCCGGAATGGTATACTGGTGTGCAGTTCCCTGTGGCCTGTAGGTGGCACTGCCATAATGGGTCAGGGTTGAACCACTGGTATTAGTGCTGTGCCTTTGATGTCCTCTCTCGGCAGCTGTAGAGTGGGCATGGTCAACCTGCTGTGCATGCCGGGAGAGGATACATAAGGGGCAGATGCCGCCTGGGAGGGGCTTCGTCTTCGTTCCAGAGTTGGAGTCCGAGTGCGTGGGGCCACGTGTGCTTCAGTCCCAGGCACCTTTAGTCCTGGGGCTGCATCTTCAACGCTGGGCCCAGCACCTTTAGCTGGAGCCCACTTCTGGGAAGAGGAGTCCCAGGGTGTCCATCGCGAGGGAGCCCGCTTCTAAGAGTAGAAGGCCGGGGGAGGACCTTTCTGACGGACCGGTGAGAGTTCACAGTGAAGGAAGGGGCCCGGTAACTTTCTGGAGGGATTCTTCTATCCACCAAGGGCCTAGTGATGTGCTGTTGCTGGCACCTGTCCTTATGTACCAGAAGCTGAGAGGTTCGGGGTCTGATAGATTCTGTGGCAGAGAGTCTCCCGATCGCATCTAGGAAAAGAATTTGATCAACGTCCGAGCATCACTTCGGCTGCTAGGATCCACGTTGTAGGAGACTATCCGGGTGAGCTAAACCTACTCAGGGATAGAGTAGTGATTGTGCTATCCATTGTGCCTGGACTAACCTCCCAAACCTTGCTGTCCTGTCTCTTATCCACCCTTTCCTATCTGCTGAACATTGAGAAAATAAGCTCAACGTTGGAGTTTTAAAGTGGTGTGGACATTGGAATTACTTGGGGGAAAACAGAGACTTGTCCCTATACTCTAGGAGATGAGAACCAACTGACGGAAGAACCTAGCTGTGGGACCCAAATACATTACACCGCTCAACCTCCTCAACCAGGAGGGTACGGGCATATAGTACGGTGTGCCTTTTTCCTGCAATTGAGCCAAGGCAAGGGAAAAGGGTCCGTGTGCTACATAGATTAGGCGTCAATATGAAATAAATATGACATGTAGCTACTATACAGCTCAATGTGCGCGCTCCCACTTTAAACGCCGGCGGATAAACTAGCTGTATGGTTGTGTCTCATTAATGGCTTGTTCAGAATCTCTCTGTGCTACAAGCAAAATTAAATATTGGAGGATCTGTTTTTATGATTTCCATTTTGTCTGTGTAAATGTGACTCAGGCAGCCGGGCTGCTTTCCACCCCTTCCCACATCCCAGAAAAGCTTGTGCACCCCCTACTGCAACTTGTCTTTGATAGATTTTTAATATGATTTTAAAGAGTTTTGTTTGGTCTCTTTCTTATTCAATGAGATTAATTTAAACCACTTATCCCCTGGGTTTAAGTCAATCCGTGTTGGGTTTTCTTTTTCTCGTTTGTATGGCAAAGCTGCATTTTTCTTTTTTGTGCCTGTGTGTGTGTGTGCGTGCATTTGTTGTGCCCCGGCTGTTGTCTATAAACTCCTCTGTCACTTCATTAACCCCCCGATCCGGGGGCAATCCCCTGTGCCTACCATATCTATGGCAGAGGATTTAGCCGGGGCCCTTTCACATGCAAAAACCCAGCGCCAACCACAATGGAGGGGGCCTTATCGACTTAATTAGTTGCTGTGCATTTTGCTGAAAATTGTATTAATACCGCTAGCTGCCTTTAAATGAAAAGGTAATGGGGAAAGAATCCCTGCAAAGGTTAATAGAATGCACAAACAAAGGCATAGGTTGAGTTTTTTTTTTCTTTAAATATGATTAAAAAATTATATACATATAGTCATATAAAACCAACATTTTAGAAGATATGACACAGATTCCATTTAAAGATTATTGCCAGGCAAACAGCTAAAAACGCAGATGAAGGACATTATCTTGGAGCAGTTTTGCCTACCAAAGAATTAGTATTTCTGTCCATCCAGCAATGAAATTTACACAGCTCTTCCAGACAGAAGAGCCTGTCTAGTGACCTGTGTTAAACTGATATTAAAGGCAATTTTTTTTCTTTAAAAATAACAAACATGTTATTCTTACCTGCTCTGTGCTGTGGTTTTGCACAGAGCAGCCCTGATCCTTCTCTTCTTGGGCCCCCTGACGGTGCTCCTGGCCCCTCCCTCCTGCCGAGTGACCTCAGAGCAAGTAGCTTGCTATGGGAGCACCCTAGCAGGCTCGCTCCCAAGCCGCTGCTCTGCGTGTCCATTCACACACAGCTGTTCTATAATCCACGGAGATACAATGTAACTGATAACAGTCAGCACACAGGCAGAGATCACAGAAAGTTATCAGCTTAGTATTTTTCTGGCAGGATCAGCAGGTATTGTTCGCCTTCCTCTGGATGAACTGTGGGTATAGGTTTCTGGAGGTGTAGGGTATTTGGAGATTTTTCTATTAATTTTTCTATATTGTTTGAACTAGATGGGCTTGTGTCTTTTTTCGACCTGACTATGTAACTTACTGAAAAGGCCTTTAGTGGTATAATTTACTGAGACCAAACAGGGAGTAAATAAGAGAAGTTCATTGTTAGGGTTTACATCCATTTTAACCTTTTCATGAATAAGGACCCCCAGTGTTGTCCATTATGTCCACATTCTCCCCTCACTTGGCTGTTAAATGAATCATAATCACTAGATATGGGCCGAACACCCCCATAGTTCCGTTTGCGCCAGAACTCTCGAACATCGCAAAAATTCGGGCCCGAACTTCGAACCTCATTGAAGTCTATGGGACCCGAAATGGGAAAAACAAAAGTCCCCATTTTGAAGGCTTATATGCAAGTTATTGGCCATAAAATGGTATGGGGACCCGGGTACTGCCCTGGGAGACATGAACCAATGCAAAAAAAACTTTAAAAAAAGATCAGTAGTGATTTCAATGATGCTTAATGTAAAGCAAGGGGGGTCCGGTTCCTTTAATCTGCCTGTAAATTGGCGCATCTGTACCTTGTATACGACATGCTGCAGCAAAACTGACAGTTCTAAAGAAAAAAAAATGACATTTAAATTGATTTTCCATGCAAGCTTTCTTTATTTAGTAAACAATGGCTTGGGGCCACAATTAAGAGCCCATTCACACAGGGGCGTCTTTGGATCCGACTCCAAATCGCCCCAGGTCCCCCCTAGTTGCCTCAGGTCGCGCTGGCTGAAGAAATCAATATAAGTTAATGGAGCCGTCCTTATGCACACTACTGCAGTCGCTCCGACTTCAAAAAAGGTCCCTGTACTACTTCAATCCGACTCCTAGGCGACCTGTAACCGTTCATTTCAATGGGAGTCGCCTCTCACTGTCTTAATAGGAGCGACTCTCCAGGAAGAAAACATACATTTATCAGGCAAAACTCTCTCTCCCCCCTCCCTCCCACAGAGATGATTCTTGTTTGATTGGCCACTGGAATGTCTCCTGTCCTGCAGGCAACTTGGAGTTGCCTTGTAAATAGCTCCAGGTCGTGCTGTGATTCATTCTCAGGTCGTGTCTGAGTTGCCTCATAAAATTGCGCTGGAAGTCGTGTTGCCCCTGTGTGAATGGGCTCTTAGTGTACTCGGAACAAAATAAGAGATTTTTTGGATAAATTCTGGTGTCTCTTTGGCAGACTTTGGATGGAGATTACAAAGTTTTACACCACAGTGAGCAAGCCTTATGTGAAGAAGCCAAATTATAGTACACTCAGGTCGAGATTAACTATTTTTTTTAGATAAAGCCTAGGGTCTCTTTCGCAGACCTTGAATAGAAGTAACAGATGCGGAAAATTTGGGCTTTGGGTGTTGGTGGTGCCTTTACACAGTAATCCTATAGAGGTACTCTTGATAAAAGCAAGAATTGGCCTTGCTGTAAAAAATAGAAATTTGATGCCCCTGTCAAACAGTTGCGGAAAAATTGGTCTTTGGGTGTTGGTGGTACCTTCACCCTGTAACCTTTTAGAGGTGCTCTTGATGAAAGCAAGGATTGGCCTTGCTGTAAACAATTGACATTTGGGTGATAATAGTGCCCAAGAAACCTATACCAAAAAATCACTTCCAGGTAAAATCAATACCCACAAAGCTAGGTAGCCTAGACAGTCTTGCAGAGATTCAAGATCCCAATAAAACTTAATCAGCGGCATTAGGGGCTTGATAGCTGCTGCTAATCCAGGACTGATTCATTTTGACAAATGTCAGCCGGTCAACAAAGTCTGTGGACAGACGCGCACTTTTATCAATCACAAAACCTCTGAATGCACGTTCGGAAAAAACGCTGGATTCAGGGCAGCTCAGCAGCTTAATTGCATACTGGGCAAGTTCTGGCCGGTGGTCTATTCTCGTGACCCAGAAACCCAGGTGATCATCTACTGGAAAGCTCACCATGTCTGTTTTCGCCCCTAGATAATCTTCCACCATATGATGCAGACACTGTCGATGGGATGTGGAAGCTGACAGCCCTGGGTGCAGAGGACTAAAAAAAAATTGAAATGCATCATTGAGGCAAACTCCTTCTCCACCACTCCTTGGTTGAAAAACAGAAGCCTCAAAACTAGCTCCTTGATGCCACAAATTCTCGGGTCCTTTCGCAGGCTTTGAAGAATAAGGGAGCCCATACACCGCAAGTTTGCGGAGGTATGAGAAGTCCTTGGGGGTCACTGGGGATTACAGTATCTGGTACTCCCCCCTCCCAGCCATGTACTACTCCCAAGGTTTCTGGGGACTGAAAACCATCTCTTAAGGTTTGAAATACAATATGGCTTCCTCTGCTTCTATGCCTCCAAAACTGCCAGAATCCTCCTCCTCATCCTCCTCCTCCTCCAGCCACATCAATTAGTGAAAGCAGCACATAATGCACGCATTACACATTGTTAGGCCCACAGATAACCCCTTGATTGCCCCTAGATGTTAACCCCTTCCCAGCCAGTGTCATTAGTACATTGACAGTGTATAGTATTAGCACTGTATTAGTGTCACTGGTGACGTCAGTGTCAGTTAGTCAGTCCACACTCAGTGTCAGTTAATGTCAGATTGCCAGCCGCACAATCAGTCCCACTATAAGTCACTGATCACCGGCATTACTACTATGAAAATAAAAAATTCCACTATATATATATATATGTATATATATATATATACATATATATATCATCCTTTGTTAATGCTATAACATTCATGCAAACCAATTAATATACACCTATTATATAAGACATGTAGCAGAATAAATTTTGACCGAAATTCTTGAAGAAATCTGATTTTTCTTTTTTTTTTATTGGAAATGTTTTATAGCAGAGAGTAAAATTTTAATTTTTATTCAAAATTTTCCGCCTTTTTTCATTTATATAATAAAAAATAAAACCCCCAGGGGTGATCAAATACCACCTAAAGAAAGCTCTATTTGTGTGAAAAAATGACACAAGTTTCATTTGCGTACAGTGTTGCATGACCGTGCAATTACCGGTTAAATTAGCACAGTGCCAAATAGCAATGATCATGAAGAGGGTAAAATATTTCAGGTGACAAGTGGTTAATAAATAAGATAAAATCGCTGTAAATGTCTTTCAGCTGTTCTGTTTCAAGTTATACATATGAAAAGGAAAACCGAGCCATTGACTTCTTTTGAAGCCATACTGGTATTTGAAAGACTGGTGATGATTAGTGTTGGGAGAACAGTTTGAGCCAAGCATAAGTTCTGCCCGAACATCTACGAACAGCTGAATTTGTGGGTCGCTCAGCAGGAAGTTCGGCCGCCGAGTGATCTACAATGCACTACGCTCTTCACAGTGCATTCTAGGGCCCTAAGTGGATGAAGCCTTGCACCTGACCAGTGGCCGCCAATTAGCACTGTCAGAGCCCTGATTGGACAAAATGATGATTACTTTCACCAATCACGGCTCAGTGCTCATAGTCCCACCCCACACTATAAAAGGTACCTTCTCATAGAAAGCATTTGCAGTGTGTTGGAGTGGAGATAGATAAAGCAGGGCTGAGTTTGCTACTAGCGAGTTAGTGTGTTCACTTATCACTTATTGTGACTCTGAGTGTAGAGCAGGCATGTCCAAAGTCCGGCCCGCGGGCCAATCGCCGCCCGGTTTTGAACGGCCCGCCTGGTTATCTGCACATATATACAGTCAGGTCCATAAATATTGGGACATCGAACACGATTCTAATCTTTTTGGCTCTATACACCACCACAATGGATTTTAAATGAAATGAAGATGTGCTTTAACTGCAGACTTTCAGCTTTAATTTGAGGGTATTTACATCCAAATCAGGTGAACGATGTAGGAATTACAACAGTTTGTATATGTGCCTCCTACTTTTTAAGGGACCAAAAATAATGGGACAGATTAACAATCATCAATCAAACTTTCACTTTTTAATACTTGGTTGCAAATCCTTTGCAGTCAATTACAGCCTGAAGTCTGGAACGCATAGACATCACCAGACGCTGGGTTTCATCCCTGGTGATGCTCTGCCAGGCCTCTACTGCAACTGTCTTCAGTTCCTGCTTGTTCTTGGGGCATTTTCCCTTCAGTTTTGTCTTCAGCAAGTGAAATGCATGCTCAATCGGATTCAGGTCAGGTGATTGACTTGGCCATTGCATAACATTCCACTTCTTTCCCTTAAAAAACTCTTTGGTTGCTTTCGCAGTATGCTTCGGGTCATTGTCCATCTGCACTGTGAAGCGCCGTCCAATGAGTTCTGAAGCATTTGGCTGGATATGAGCAGATAATATTGCCCGAAACACTTCAGAATTCATCCTGCTGCTTTTGTCAGCAGTCACATCATCAACAAATACAAGAGAACCAGTTCCATTGGCAGCCATACATGCCCACGCCATGACACTACCACCACCATGCTTCACTGATGAGGTGGTATGCTTTGGATCATGAGCAGTTCCTTTCCTTCTCCATACTCTTCTCCTCCCATCACTCTGGTACAAGTTGATCTTGGTCTCATCTGTCCATAGGATGTTGTTCCAGAACTGTGAAGGCTTTTTTAGATGTTGTTTGGCAAACTCTAATCTGGCCTTCCTGTTTTTGTGGCTCACCAATGGTTTACATCTTGTGGTGAACCCTCTGTATTCACTCTGGTGAAGTCTTCTCTTGATTGTTGACTTTGACACACATACACCTACCTCCTGGAGAGTGTTCTTCATCTGGCCAACTGTTGTGAAGGGCGTTTTCTTCACCAGGGAAAGAATTCTTCGGTCATCCACCACAGTTGTTTTCCGTGGTCTTTTAGTGTTGCTGAGCTCACCGGTGCGTTTTTTCTTTTTAAGGATGTTCTAAACAGTTGATTTGGCCACACCTAATGTTTTTGCTATCTCTCTGATGGGATTGTTTTGTTTTTTCAGCCTAATGATGGCTTGCTTCACTGATAGTGACAGCTCTTTGGATCTCATATTGAGAGTTGACAGCAACAGATTCCAAATGCAAATAGCACACTTGAAATTAACTCTGGACCTTTTATCTGCTCCTTGTAAATGGGATAGTGAGGGAATAACAAACACCTGGCCATGGAACAGCTGAGCAGCCAATTGTCCCATTACATTTGGTCCCTTAAAAAGTGGGAGGCACATATACAAACTGTTGTAATTCCTACACCGTTCACCTGATTTGGATGTAAATACCCTTAAATTAAAGCTAAAAGTCTGCAGTTAAATTACATTTTATTTGTTTAATTTCAAATCCATTGTGGTGGTGTATAGAGCCAAAAAGATTAGAATTGTGTCGATGTCCCAATATTTATGGACCTGGCTGTATCTTTTGTGGCCCCTGACGATCTCCCAGCGCCGGGGCCACAAAAGATATACCATATTTATCGGCGTATAACACGCACAAGTGCGTGTTATACGCCGATCCCTGCTGCCTGTGAGGTGAAGAGGGGCGAGCGCCGCCGAAATAGCCCGAGCCGAGTGTACTGTGTACTCGGCTAGGCTCGGCTCTGCTATGTCCATCATAGAAGCCGGGCCAAGGGGAGGGACTGCGAGAGGAGCCGAGTACAGCCAAATACACAGGACATCCGGCTCTATCTCGGCGGCAAAATTTAAAACGAATAAAGCATAATTTTTGGGCACGACTGGCTGTAGATGGGCACTTGGGCACGGCTGGCTGCAGATGGACACTTGGGCACGGCTTTGCTGCAGATGGACACTGATCATTCCTGGCAATGGTGAGTGCATTTCTGGCAATGATAGGTGCTGCATTCCTGGCAATGATAGGTGCTGCATTCCTGGCAATGGTGAGTGCATTCCCGGCAATGATAGGTGCTGCATTCCTGGCAATGGTGAGTGCATTCCCGGCAATGATAGGTGCTGCATCCCTGGCAATGGTGAGTGCATTCCCGGCAATGATAGGTGCTGTATTCCTGGCAATGGTGAGTGCATTTCCGGCAATTATAGGTGCTGCATTCCTGGCAATGGTGAGTGCATTCCCGGCAATGATGGGTGCTGCATTCCTGGCAATGGTGAGTGCATTCCCGGCAATGGTGAGTGCATTCCTGGCAATGATGGGTGCTGCATTCCTGACAATGGTGGTGCTGCATTTCTGGCAATGATGGGTGCTGCATTTCTGGCAATGGTGGGTGCTGCATTTCTGGCAATGGTGGGTGCTGCATTATCTGGCAATGTTGGGTGCTGCATTCCTGGCAATGGTGAGTGCATTCCTGGTAATAGTGGGTGCATTCCTAGCAATCGTGAGTGCTGCATTCCTGGCAATTGGGGGTCTGCAGATGGGCACTGACCCTTATTTTGCTTCACAGTTCTTTATTTAAAATTTTTAGTTTTTTTCCTGAAACTTCCCTCTTAAAGTGAAGGTGCGTGTTATATGCCAATAAATACGGTATATCCAAATAATACGCCTGAGCTCATCTCTTCACCACACACAGAGAATTCTTGTTGGGCAGTGTATTAGTGCTCGGACGAACACACTTAGACCAAATTTTAATGGTTCAAAGAATGTCAGGCAAAATGGTCGGCCCTTGAGCATGTTCACTTCATCAAATCTGGCCCTCTTTGAAAAAAGTCTTGACACCCCTGGTGTAGAGTGTAAGGCTTCATGTACATGGGACGTTGTTCAACCTCTCCTGAACGATTTAACTTGACAGCTAGAAACCGTTGTCTAAAAACGGTCGTTTAGCCACGTTAACATGCCGCGTTTAGCCGCGTTTGCGTCTAGAAGCATTTGAAAAAAATATATATTTTCTTTTTGTTAAAATGAAAAATGTCTGTAAACGAAACGCTGCTAAACGCGAGTTGCCGCATTTAGCCGTGTTTGCCGCTTCAACTGCCTCTAAACACAGCTTCTGAACGCGTTTTTTGGGGTTCAAGAAAAATCCTCTAAACACAACTGCCTAGAAACGACTATAAACGACCCTGTGTACATGTATTGATAAGATAACATAGAGAAGAGTTCAGGAGCAGTTGAAAAAAAATGCCCAACTGCTCCTAAACGTCCGTTTACCAGCAGCAGTGTACATGAGGCCTAGTGTAGTGTTAGTATAGTGTGTGAGTATAGTGTATCAGTGTAATGTGCTAGTATAGTGCAGTGTTTAACACAGCATTACATAACATTTAGTGCTGCTGTATACCTTTTTTTTTTGGTTGCTGCGTGTTTTTTATTTTTTTTGGGGGGGGGGGGTTGTCCCCTGCCTGCTCCCTTTTTTAAATTGTCAGCTGCAGTTTTTGTGACTGTGACGCTGGTGTGTCCCCCCCCCCCCCCCCCCTTTCTTTGTGTTTTTCTAACTTATCCTTTTTTTTTTTTTTTTACATTTCTGTCAGTCCTCAACGTAAAGTGCAGCAAACATCACTTTTCAATCCATAAAGTACATCCAATCACACATTTTCCAGTTTCCATTAAATGTGGGTAATAAGCCCCCCCCCCCCCACATCATGTCTGGGAGGCCAACAAGGAGAGGCAGACATTTCCATGGAACTGTGAGGGGGCCAGCAGTGTATGTGACACAGGCAAAGGTGGACATTGTCAGTCTTCAGGAAAGGCATAATTTCCTCTGTTTAGCGGCGTGCAGAGCTGGTGGTGGACTGGCTTACTAAACCATCCTTATCCTCCACATCCTCTATGAACCAAACAGAGACTAGTGCGCAGTCCACCGTAGCTGCCAGAGTGGCTTATTCTGCCTCCTTGTCCACAGCTACTCCTGCCATAGCCTCAGCATCAGGCATGGAGGAGTCAGCTGAATTATTTGAACACAATGTCAGCTACTTGCTCCTTGAGGATGCACAGTAGGGATGAGCCGAACACCCCCGGGTTCGGTTCGCACCAGAACCTTCGAACGGACCGAAAGTTCGCGCGAATTTTCGAACCCTATTCGTTATAATGGACGCGAACGTTCGAAATCAAAATTGCTAATTACAACGGCCAATATGCATGTTAATGTCATAAAACAGGTTTGGGGACCCGGGTCCTGCCCCAGGGGACATATATCAATGCAAAAAGAAATTTTAAAAACTAAAGTTTTTTCGGGAGCAGTCATTTTAATGATGCATAAAGTGAAAAAAAAAAAAGTGAAATTTTCCTTTAAATATGGTACCTGGGGGGTGTCTAAAGTATGCCTGTGAAGTGGCATGTGTTTCCCGTGTTTAGAACTGTCCTTGCACAAAATGACATTTGTAAAGGAAAAAAAAGAAGCCATTTAAAACCACTTGCGGCTTTAATGTCATGTCTTGTCCTGGCCGCCATATGGCTGAAAATCCTTGAGAAAAATGGCATGGCTACCCCATCACCCCCCCCCCCCCACCCCAGCCCCTTTGGGTCTTGTATGGATACTAAGGGGGACCCCGCACCCAAAATAAAACCCTATACCTACAACCCTATATACTCTGAACAGCAGTATATAGGTGGTGCAAACAAGACATGGACTGTAGGTTTGTTCTTAAGTAGAATCTGAACAGGTACATTATGAAGTGTAGCTACATCCCAAAAAAATAAATTTTTAAGCTTTTTGGAGAACATAGGGAGGGGTTATCACCCCTGTAACATTTGCTGTCTTTGCACATCTGTTCAGAACATGTCACCTCACTTTCCGTCCCAATGACAAATGTTTTTGGAAAAGTGGGGTTTTAATTGAAACAAGGATTGGTGATAAAGCATCAGTAGAGAGGAGATACCTTTTTCCCAAATTAAATCTAACAGGATAGAATTTTCCTTCCTAGGGGTAGATTTCCTCTCACTTCCTGTTTTCTCTTGCCGTTTGCAAGTAGGAGTCGTTTGTAAGTTGGATGTTTGAAAGTAGGTGCCTGCCGTATATACTCTGCAGAAATTTGCCCTATTAGATGTTGGTGTAGCCACAAGACTGGTGGGCACAGGAATGGGCCCTGCTGTGAGTTAATAGATCAAGATTTGTACTTGCATGCACCTGTTGAACCGGGCAGAAAAATTGGGCCTTTGGTGGTGGTGGTGGTGGTGGTGGACGGTGTTGCCACAAGACTGTAAGCCCTCACAGTTACTCTTGGTGGGTGCAGGAATGGGCCCTGCTGTGAGTTATTAGATCAAGATTTGTAATTGCATGCACCTGTTGAACAGGGCAGAAAAATTGGGCCTTTGGTGGTGGTGGTGGTGGTGGACGGTGTTGCCACAAGACTGTAGGCCCTCATAGTTACTCTTGGTGGGCGCAGGAATGGGCCCTGCTGTGAACTATTAGATCAAGATTTGTAATTACACGCCCCTGTTAAACAGGGGCTGAAAAATTGTGCCTTAGGCATTGGTGCTGGTGCCACAACACTGCAACCCCTCACAGATACTGTACTTGGAGCACAGCAGTCACACCTGTTGCGAAGCATCTTTTTAAAAAATTGTAATTACACGCCCCTGTTATACAGGGGCTGAAAAATTGTGCCTTAGGCACTGGTGCTGGTGCCACAACACTGCAACCCCTCACAGATACTGTACTCTGAGCACAGCAATGAGACCTGTTGCAAAGCATTGCCTAAAAATTGTAATTACACGCCCCAACAGGGGCTGAAAAATTGTGCCTTAGGCACTGGTGCTGGTGCCACAACACTGCAACCCCTCACAGATACTGTACTCTGAGCACAGCAGTCACACCTGTTGCGAAGCATCTTTTTAAAAAATTGTAATTACACGCCCCTGTTATACAGGGGCTGAAAAATTGTGCCTTAGGCACTGGTGTGGTGGCATGGATCATTGAGGAGGAGGAAGAGGATAGACAGTGAACATAACAGGACAGTCACTCAGCATCAGCATAGGCAGTCTTGAAGGGATGTGACATTATAAATTATTCCGTTATATCCGCTTCAGGTGTCTGGTAGCTGGTGGTGATCCAAGACTGATTCATTTTTATGAAGGTCAGTCGATCAACCGAGTCGGTGGACAGGCGCACCCTATGATCGGTGACAAATCCTCCAGCAGCACTGAATGTGCGTTCGGAAAGAACGCTGGATGCAGGACAGGCCAGTAGCTCAATTGCATACTGTGCAAGCTCTGGCCAGTGATCCATCCTCAGGACCCAGTAAGCCAGAGGATTTTCGGTGGGAAAGGTGTCCAAGTCTGACCTTGCCCCTAGGTATTCCTGCACCATGTATATCAGACGCTGGCGATGGTTGCTGGAACCGATCATACCTTGGGGCTGCGGACTAAAAAATTGTCTGAACGCATCGGTCAGACGTCCACCTTCCCCACCGCTCCTTCTGCTACTGACCGAAGCCTCAGCAACTCGTCGTCCAGGACCAGGAGTTTGTAACCTCCCAGTTTCTGGGAACGCGTTGCACAGACCTTTCTGCAAGGCCTCCCTGAGATGTCTCATCCTCTGCTCCCTCTGCGACGGCAAGATAAGGTCCGCAACCTTACCCTTGTAC
Organism: Rana muscosa; assembly: GCA_029206835.1. NCBI lineage: Eukaryota > Metazoa > Chordata > Amphibia > Anura > Ranidae > Rana > Rana muscosa. The sequence continues at coordinate 228,157,868 of CM055125.1, read as the reverse complement.
CGTGGATCAAGGAGAGTGGCCAGCCAGTAATGGTCACTCTCCTTGATCCGAAGAACACGAGGATCCTTCCGCAGGCTTTGCAGGATCAGGGAGGCCATGCAGCGTAGGTTAGCTGAGGCATTCGGTCCGGAGTCTTCTGGGTCACTGAGGATGACATGATCGCCAGCCACCTCCTCCCAGCCACGTACAAGTCCACTGGTTTGTTGGGACTATACATCATCCCTAAAAGACTGCTGCTGCTGATGCTGAGTGCCAGGCTCCACCTCCATGCTCACACAATCCTCCTCCTCCTCCTCCTCCTCTTCCTGTGTGATGGGTGGGACAGAAGGAACATTGTCTGGATAAAGGGGGCCTTGAGAGACAAGGAAGTCCTCCTCTTCCTGCCTCTGTTCTGCCTCAAGTGCCCTGTCCATTATCCCACGCAGCGTATGCTCCAACAGGTGGACAAGAGGTACAGTGTCACTGATGCATGCACTGTCACTGCTCACCATCCTCGTGGCCTCCTCAAATGGTGAGAGGACAGTGCATGCATCCCTGATCATGCTCCACTGGCGTGGGGAAAAAAAGCCAAGCTCCCCTGACCCTGTCCTGGTGCCGTAGTCGCAAAGGTACTCATTGATGGCCCTCTGCTGCGTGTGCAGTCGCTGCAGCATGGCCAACGTTGAGTTCCACCTGGTGGGCATGTCACATATTAGGCGGTTCTTGGGCAGGTTCAGCTCCTTTTGCAGCTCAGTCAGCCGAGCACTGGCATTATAAGATCGGCGGAAATGCACACAGACTTTCCTGGCCTGCCTCAGGACATCCTGTAAGCCTGGGAACCTGCCCAAGAACCGCTGCACCACCAGGTTGAGGACGTGAGCCATACAGGGCACATGGGTGAGCTGCCCCTGTCGCAGGGCGGAGAGGAGGTTGGTGCCATTATCAGAAACGACCATTCCTGGCTTAAGCTGGCGTGGCGTCAACCACCTCTCGGCCTGCCCCTGCAGAGCTGCCAGAACCTCTGGCCCAGTGTGGCTCCTGTCCCCCAAACACACCAGCGCAAGCACGGCATGGCATCTTTTTGCCTGCGTACTCGCGTAGCCCCTTGTACGCCTACGGAGCACCGCTGGTTCCGAGGACAGAGCACTCGAAGAGGACATGGAGGAAGAAGAAGAGGAGGGGGTGGAGGAGAGAGGTGTGTCACAACCAGTAGTAGCATTTTGGAGGCGTGGTGGCGGAACAACCTCCAACACTACTGCACCTTGTCCTGCATCCCTCCCAGCTGCCAATAGAGTGACCCAATGGGCCGTGAAAGAAAGATAACGTCCCTGTCCATGCCTGCTGGACCATGAGTCAGCGGTAATATGCACCTTACCGCTGACCGCCCTGTCCAGCGAGGCATGGACATTGCCTTCCACATGCCAGTAGAGAGACGGAATCGCCTTCCGTGAGAAAAAGTGGCGTTTGGGAACCTGCCACTGAGGAACCGCACATTGAACAAACTCACGGAAGGGGGCCGAGTCTATCAACTGAAAAGGCAGCAGTTGAAGTGCTAGCAATTTAGCCAAGCTAGCATTCAACCGCTGGGCATGTGGATGGCTGGGAGTATACTTCTTTCGACGGTCCAGCAGCTGGGGCAGGGAAATTTGCCTGCTACAATCGGACGTCGGTGTACTGCAAGTACTTGGTTGTGACACACCTAATTCTACACCTTCAGTCCTCTCAGAGCAGCTTTCAGAGAGGACTGAAGATATAGTGGGGATGGAGATCCCAGCTGATGAGGAGCAAGGAGAGGTCCGCTTTGTTCTTTGGTGTGGGTCTTTTATGTGTGCTTGCCAACGAGCTGCATGGCAGGTCGACATATGTCTGCTCATGCTTGTGGTGCCCAAGCGGCTGATGTTTTGGCCACGCGAGATACGCTTGAGACAAATATTGCAAATAGCAGTGGTGCGATCTGATGCACTCGTCTCAAAAAAGGCCCACACCAAAGAACTTTTGTGATAACGTGCAGAGGCAGCGCCCTGCACAGGCGGAGCTCTGCGGTGTGGTACAGTTGCTGTGCTGGCCTCTAGCTGGCCTCCAGGGGGCATCCTGCCTCGTTGGACATGTGACGCTGCATCCTCCTCCTCCTCCTCCTCTCTCCCTTCAGGCACCCACGTGGAGTCAGTGACCTCATCATCCCCTCCCTCTTCACCACTAGAGCAAACCTGGCAGTAAGCTGCAGCTGGTGGAACACTACTGCCAGATTGCTGTCCTTCAGCATCCCCTCTCTCTGCGCGCACACTACTGACTTCCTCAAGCTGGGTATCATCATCCGAGCCTTCGAATCGTTGGGCATCCTCCTGGAGCATGTACCCAACACTGTGCTCAAACAGTTCGGGGGACTCCTCAGGAGGACATGGTGGGTCTAGGGAAGGGGTGGCTGATGATGCCATTGAGTACGCGTTGGCAGCTGCTCTGCCAGTACCCTGAGCCTGGGTGAGAGAGGATGAGGAGGATGAGGAGGGCTTGGTCATCCATTCTACCAAGCCTTCGGCATGATGCGGCTCCACATGTCCAGCTGCCGAAAACAAAGACAAGCGTGTCCCATGGCCACGTGCTGATGACGATGCACGACCACGTCCACGGCCAGCACTGTTGTCTCTAGAAACAGAGCCTGCCTGCCCTGTGTTCTTGCCTCGGCACGCTCTGCCTCTCCTTGGCGGTCTTCCAGCCATTGTAGTCGGTAGTGTATATAGTATAAAAAATAGAACTCCTATGTGTGCTCACAACACACTGTAGGTCCTATGGGTGCTGACACTAACACACTATAGGTACTATGTGTGCTGCTGACAAGAAAATATAGGAGCTCGGTTTGCTGCCACTAACACACTAGAAGTCCTATTGGTGCTTCTGAGATGAAAATATAGGAGCTCTGTGTGATGCCACTAACACACTAGAAGTCCTATGGGTGCTGCTGAGAAGAAAATATAGGAGCTCTGTGTGATGCCACTAACACACTAGAAGTCCTATGGGTGCTGCTGAGAAGAAAATATAGGAGCTCTGTGTGATGCCACTAACACACTAGAAGTCCTATGGGTGCTGCTGAGAAGAAAATATAGGAGCTCTGTTTGCTGCCACTAACACACTAGAAGTCCTATGGGTGCTTCTGAGAAGAAAATATAGGAGCTCTGTGTGATGCCACTAACACACTAGAAGTCCTATGGGTGCTTCTGAGATGAAAATATAGGAACTCTGTGTGATGCCACTAACACATTAGAAGTCCTATGGGTGCTGCTAAGAAGAAAATATAGGAGCTCTGTTTGCTGCCACTAACACACTAGAAGTCCTATGGGTGCTTCTGAGAAGAAAATATAGGAGCTCTGTTTGCTGCCACTAACACACTAGAAGTCCTATGGGTGCTTCTGAGATGAAAATATAGGAGCTCTGTGTGATGCCACTAACACACTAGAAGTCCTATGGGTGCTTCTGAGATGAAAATATAGGAGCTCTGTGTGATGCCACTAACACACTAGAAGTCCTATGGGTGCTGCTGAGAAGAAAATATAGGAGCTCTGTTTGCTGCCACTAACACACTAGAAGTCCTATGGGTGCTGCTGAGAAGAAAATATAGGAGCTCTGTGTGATGCCACTAACACACTAGAAGTCCTATGGGTGCTGCTGAGAAGAAAATATAGGAGCTCTGTTTGCTGCCACTAACACACTAGAAGTCCTATGGGTGCTGCTGAGAAGAAAATATAGGAGCTCTGTGTGATGCCACTAACACACTAGAAGTCCTATGGGTGCTGCTGAGAAGAAAATATAGGAGCTCTGTGTGATGCCACTAACACACTAGAAGTCCTATGGGTGCTTCTGAGATGAAAATATAGGAGCTCTGTGTGATGCCACTAACACACTAGAAGTCCTATGGGTGCTGCTGAGAAGAAAATATAGGAGCTCTGTGTGATGCCACTAACACACTAGAAGTCCTATGGGTGCTTCTGAGATGAAAATATAGGAAATCTGTGTGATGCCACTAACACACTAGAAGTCCTATGGGTGCTGCTGAGAAGAAAATATAGGAGCTCTGTTTGCTGCCACTAACACACTAGAAGTCCTATGGGTGCTGCTGAGAAGAAAATATAGGAACTCTGTGTGATGCCACTAACACATTAGAAGTCCTATGGGTGCTGCTAAGAAGAAAATATAGGAGCTCTGTTTGCTGCCACTAACACACTAGAAGTCCTATGGGTGCTTCTGAGAAGAAAATATAGGAGCTCTGTGTGATGCCACTAACACATTAGAAGTCCTATGGGTGCTGCTAAGAAGAAAATATAGGAGCTCTGTTTGCTGCCACTAACACATTAGAAGTCCTATGGGTGCTGCTGAGAAGAAAATATAGGAGCTCTGTTTGCTGCCACTAACACACTAGAAGTCCTATGGGTGCTTCTGAGAAGAAAATATAGGAGCTCTGTGTGATGCCACTAACACACTAGAAGTCCTATGGGTGCTGCTGAGAAGAAAATATAGGAGCTCTGTTTGCTGCCACTAACACACTAGAAGTCCTATGGGTGCTGCTGAGAAGAAAATATAGGAGCTCTGTGTGATGCCACTAACACACTAGAAGTCCTATGGGTGCTGCTGAGAAGAAAATATAGGAGCTCTGTTTGCTGCCACTAACACACTAGAAGTCCTATGGGTGCTTCTGAGAAGAAAATATAGGAGCTCTGTGTGATGCCACTAACACACTAGAAGTCCTATGGGTGCTGCTGAGAAGAAAATATAGGAGCTCTGTTTGCTGCCACTAACACACTAGAAGTCCTATGGGTGCTGCTGAGAAGAAAATATAGGAACTCTGTGTGATGCCACTAACACATTAGAAGTCCTATGGGTGCTGCTAAGAAGAAAATATAGGAGCTCTGTTTGCTGCCACTAACACACTAGAAGTCCTATGGGTGCTTCTGAGATGAAAATATAGGAGCTCTGTGTGATGCCACTAACACACTAGAAGTCCTATGGGTGCTGCTGAGAAGAAAATATAGGAGCTCTGTGTGATGCCACTAACACACTAGAAGTCCTATGGGTGCTGCTGAGAAGAAAATATAGGAGCTCTGTTTGCTGCCACTAACACACTAGAAGTCCTATGGGTGCTGCTGAGAAGAAAATATAGGAACTCTGTGTGATGCCACTAACACATTAGAAGTCCTATGGGTGCTGCTAAGAAGAAAATATAGGAGCTCTGTTTGCTGCCACTAACACACTAGAAGTCCTATGGGTGCTTCTGAGAAGAAAATATAGGAGCTCTGTGTGATGCCACTAACACATTAGAAGTCCTATGGGTGCTGCTAAGAAGAAAATATAGGAGCTCTGTTTGCTGCCACTAACACATTAGAAGTCCTATGGGTGCTGCTGAGAAGAAAATATAGGAGCTCTGTTTGCTGCCACTAACACACTAGAAGTCCTATGGGTGCTTCTGAGAAGAAAATATAGGAGCTCTGTGTGATGCCACTAACACACTAGAAGTCCTATGGGTGCTGCTGAGAAGAAAATATAGGAGCTCTGTTTGCTGCCACTAACACACTAGAAGTCCTATGGGTGCTGCTGAGAAGAAAATATAGGAGCTCTGTGTGATGCCACTAACACACTAGAAGTCCTATGGGTGCTGCTGAGAAGAAAATATAGGAGCTCTGTTTGCTGCCACTAACACACTAGAAGTCCTATGGGTGCTTCTGAGAAGAAAATATAGGAGCTCTGTGTGATGCCACTAACACACTAGAAGTCCTATGGGTGCTGCTGAGAAGAAAATATAGGAGCTCTGTTTGCTGCCACTAACACACTAGAAGTCCTATGGGTGCTGCTGAGAAGAAAATATAGGAACTCTGTGTGATGCCACTAACACATTAGAAGTCCTATGGGTGCTGCTAAGAAGAAAATATAGGAGCTCTGTTTGCTGCCACTAACACACTAGAAGTCCTATGGGTGCTTCTGAGATGAAAATATAGGAGCTCTGTGTGATGCCACTAACACACTAGAAGTCCTATGGGTGCTGCTGAGAAGAAAATATAGGAGCTCTGTGTGATGCCACTAACACACTAGAAGTCCTATGGGTGCTTCTGAGAAGAAAATATAGGAGCTCTGTTTGCTGCCACTAACACACTAGAAGTCCTATGGGTGCTGCTGAGAAGAAAATATAGGAACTCTGTGTGATGCCACTAACACATTAGAAGTCCTATGGGTGCTGCTAAGAAGAAAATATAGGAGCTCTGTTTGCTGCCACTAACACACTAGAAGTCCTATGGGTGCTTCTGAGAAGAAAATATAGGAGCTCTGTGTGATGCCACTAACACATTAGAAGTCCTATGGGTGCTGCTAAGAAGAAAATATAGGAGCTCTGTTTGCTGCCACTAACACATTAGAAGTCCTATGGGTGCTGCTGAGAAGAAAATATAGGAGCTCTGTTTGCTGCCACTAACACACTAGAAGTCCTATGGGTGCTTCTGAGATGAAAATATAGGAGCTCTGTGTGATGCCACTAACACACTAGAAGTCCTATGGGTGCTTCTGAGATGAAAATATAGGAGCTCTGTGTGATGCCACTAACACACTAGAAGTCCTATGGGTGCTGCTGAGAAGAAAATATAGGAGCTCTGTTTGCTGCCACTAACACACTAGAAGTCCTATGGGTGCTGCTGAGAAGAAAATATAGGAGCTCTGTGTGATGCCACTAACACACTAGAAGTCCTATGGGTGCTGCTGAGAAGAAAATATAGGAGCTCTGTTTGCTGCCACTAACACACTAGAAGTCCTATGGGTGCTTCTGAGAAGAAAATATAGGAGCTCTGTTTGCTGCCACTAACACACTAGAAGTCCTATGGGTGCTGCTGAGAAGAAAATATAGGAGCTCTGTGTGATGCCACTAACACACTAGAAGTCCTATGGGTGCTTCTGAGATGAAAATATAGGAACTCTGTGTGATGCCACTAACACATTAGAAGTCCTATGGGTGCTGCTAAGAAGAAAATATAGGAGCTCTGTTTGCTGCCACTAACACACTAGAAGTCCTATGGGTGCTTCTGAGAAGAAAATATAGGAGCTCTGTGTGATGCCACTAACACACTAGAAGTCCTATGGGTGCTGCTGAGAAGAAAATATAGGAGCTCTGTTTGCTGCCACTAACACACTAGAAGTCCTATGGGTGCTTCTGAGAAGAAAATATAGGAGCTCTGTTTGCTGCCACTAACACACTAGAAGTCCTATGGGTGCTGCTGAGAAGAAAATATAGGAGCTCTGTGTGATGCCACTAACACACTAGAAGTCCTATGGGTGCTTCTGAGAAGAAAATATAGGAGCTCTGTGTGATGCCACTAACACACTAGAAGTCCTATGGGTGCTTCTGAGATGAAAATATAGGAGCTCTGTGTGATGCCACTAACACACTAGAAGTCCTATGGGTGCTGCTGAGAAGAAAATATAGGAGCTCTGTGTGATGCCACTAACACACTAGAAGTCCTATGGGTGCTGCTGAGAAGAAAATATAGGAGCTCTGTTTGCTGCCACTAACACATTAGAAGTCCTATGGGTGCTGCTGAGAAGAAAATATAGGAGCTCTGTGTGATGCCACTAACACACTAGAAGTCCTATGGGTGCTGCTGAGAAGAAAATATAGGAGCTCTGTGTGATGCCACTAACACACTAGAAGTCCTATGGGTGCTGCTGAGAAGAAAATATAGGAGCTCTGTTTGCTGCCACTAACACACTAGAAGTCCTATTGGTGCTGCTGAGAAGAAAATATAGGAGCTCTGTTTGCTGCCACTAACACACTAGAAGTCCTATGGGTGCTTCTGAGAAGAAAATATAGGAGCTCTGTGTGATGCCACTAACACACTAGAAGTCCTATGGGTGCTTCTGAGATGAAAATATAGGAGCTCTGTGTGATGCCACTAACACACTAGAAGTCCTATGGGTGCTGCTGAGAAGAAAATATAGGAGCTCTGTGTGATGCCACTAACACACTAGAAGTCCTATGGGTGCTGCTGAGAAGAAAATATAGGAGCTCTGTTTGCTGCCACTAACACATTAGAAGTCCTATGGGTGCTGCTGAGAAGAAAATATAGGAGCTCTGTGTGATGCCACTAACACACTAGAAGTCCTATGGGTGCTGCTGAGAAGAAAATATAGGAGCTCTGTGTGATGCCACTAACACACTAGAAGTCCTATGGGTGCTGCTGAGAAGAAAATATAGGAGCTCTGTTTGCTGCCACTAACACACTAGAAGTCCTATGGGTGCTGCTGAGAAGAAAATATAGGAGCTCTGTTTGCTGCCACTAACACACTAGAAGTCCTATTGGTGCTGCTGAGAAGAAAATATAGGAGCTCTGTTTGCTGCCACTAACACACTAGAAGTCCTATGGGTGCTGCTGAGAAGAAAATATAGGAGCTCTGTGTGATGCCACTAACACACTAGAAGTCCTATGGGTGCTTCTGAGATGAAAATATAGGAACTCTGTGTGATGCCACTAACACACTAGAAGTCCTATGGGTGCTGCTGAGAAGAAAATATAGGAGCTCTGTTTGCTGCCACTAACACACTAGAAGTCCTATGGGTGCTGCTGAGAAGAAAATATAGGAACTCTGTGTGATGCCACTAACACATTAGAAGTCCTATGGGTGCTGCTAAGAAGAAAATATAGGAGCTCTGTTTGCTGCCACTAACACACTAGAAGTCCTATGGGTGCTTCTGAGATGAAAATATAGGAGCTCTGTGTGATGCCACTAACACACTAGAAGTCCTATGGGTGCTGCTGAGAAGAAAATATAGGAGCTCTGTGTGATGCCACTAACACACTAGAAGTCCTATGGGTGCTTCTGAGAAGAAAATATAGGAGCTCTGTTTGCTGCCACTAACACACTAGAAGTCCTATGGGTGCTGCTGAGAAGAAAATATAGGAACTCTGTGTGATGCCACTAACACATTAGAAGTCCTATGGGTGCTGCTAAGAAGAAAATATAGGAGCTCTGTTTGCTGCCACTAACACACTAGAAGTCCTATGGGTGCTTCTGAGAAGAAAATATAGGAGCTCTGTGTGATGCCACTAACACATTAGAAGTCCTATGGGTGCTGCTAAGAAGAAAATATAGGAGCTCTGTTTGCTGCCACTAACACATTAGAAGTCCTATGGGTGCTGCTGAGAAGAAAATATAGGAGCTCTGTTTTCTGCCACTAACACACTAGAAGTCCTATGGGTGCTTCTGAGATGAAAATATAGGAGCTCTGTGTGATGCCACTAACACACTAGAAGTCCTATGGGTGCTTCTGAGATGAAAATATAGGAGCTCTGTTTGCTGCCACTAACACACTAGAAGTCCTATGGGTGCTGCTGAGAAGAAAATATAGGAGCTCTGTTTGCTGCCACTAACACACTAGAAGTCCTATGGGTGCTGCTGAGAAGAAAATATAGGAGCTCTGTTTGCTGCCACTAACACACTAGAAGTCCTATGGGTGCTGCTGAGAAGAAAATATAGGAGCTCTGTGTGATGCCACTAACACACTAGAAGTCCTATGGGTGCTGCTGAGAAGAAAATATAGGAGCTCTGTTTGCTGCCACTAACACACTAGAAGTCCTATGGGTGCTTCTGAGAAGAAAATATAGGAGCTCTGTTTGCTGCCACTAACACACTAGAAGTCCTATGGGTGCTGCTGAGAAGAAAATATAGGAGCTCTGTTTGCTGCCACTAACACACTAGAAGTCCTATGGGTGCTGCTGAGAAGAAAATATAGGAGCTCTGTGTGATGCCACTAACACACTAGAAGTCCTATGGGTGCTTCTGAGATGAAAATATAGGAACTCTGTGTGATGCCACTAACACATTAGAAGTCCTATGGGTGCTGCTAAGAAGAAAATATAGGAGCTCTGTTTGCTGCCACTAACACACTAGAAGTCCTATGGGTGCTGCTGAGAAGAAAATATAGGAGCTCTGTGTGATGCCACTAACACACTAGAAGTCCTATGGGTGCTGCTGAGAAGAAAATATAGGAGCTCTGTTTGCTGCCACTAACACACTAGAAGTCCTATGGGTGCTTCTGAGAAGAAAATATAGGAGCTCTGTGTGATGCCACTAACACACTAGAAGTCCTATGGGTGCTGCTGAGAAGAAAATATAGGAGCTCTGTTTGCTGCCACTAACACACTAGAAGTCCTATGGGTGCTTCTGAGAAGAAAATATAGGAGCTCTGTGTGATGCCACTAACACACTAGAAGTCCTATGGGTGCTTCTGAGATGAAAATATAGGAACTCTGTGTGATGCCACTAACACATTAGAAGTCCTATGGGTGCTGCTGAGAAGAAAATATAGGAGCTCTGTTTGCTGCCACTAACACACTAGAAGTCCTATGGGTGCTTCTGAGAAGAAAATATAGGAGCTCTGTGTGATGCCACTAACACACTAGAAGTCCTATGGGTGCTTCTGAGATGAAAATATAGGAACTCTGTGTGATGCCACTAACACATTAGAAGTCCTATGGGTGCTGCTGAGAAGAAAATATAGGAGCTCTGTGTGATGCCACTAACACACTAGAAGTCCTATGGGTGCTTCTGAGATGAAAATATAGGAACTCTGTGTGATGCCACTAACACATTAGAAGTCCTATGGGTGCTGCTGAGAAGAAAATATAGGAGCTCTGTTTGCTGCCACTAACACACTAGAAGTCCTATGGGTGCTGCTGAGAAGAAAATATAGGAGCTCTGTTTGCTGCCACTAACACACTAGAAGTCCTATGGGTGCTGCTGAGAAGAAAATATAGGAGCTCTGTGTGATGCCACTAACACACTAGAAGTCCTATGGGTGCTGCTGAGAAGAAAATATAGGAGCTCTGTTTGCTGCCACTAACACACTAGAAGTCCTATGGGTGCTGCTGAGAAGAAAATATAGGAGCTCTGTTTGCTGCCACTAACACACTAGAAGTCCTATGGGTGCTGCTGAGAAGAAAATATAGGAGCTCTGTGTGATGCCACTAACACACTAGAAGTCCTATGGGTGCTGCTGAGAAGAAAATATAGGAGCTCTGTTTGCTGCCACTAACACACTAGAAGTCCTATGGGTGCTGCTGAGAAGAAAATATAGGAGCTCTGTGTGATGCCACTAACACACTAGAAGTCCTATGGGTGCTGCTGAGAAGAAAATATAGGAGCTCTGTTTGCTGCCACTAACACACTAGAAGTCCTATGGGTGCTTCTGAGAAGAAAATATAGGAGCTCTGTGTGATGCCACTAACACACTAGAAGTCCTATGGGTGCTGCTGAGAAGAAAATATAGGAGCTCTGTTTGCTGCCACTAACACATTAGAAGTCCTATGGGTGCTGCTGAGAAGAAAATATAGGAGCTCTGTTTGCTGCCACTAACACACTAGAAGTCCTATGGGTGCTGCTGAGAAGAAAATATAGGAGCTCTGTGTGATGCCACTAACACACTAGAAGTCCTATGGGTGCTGCTGAGAAGAAAATATAGGAACTCTATGTGATGCCACTAACACACTAGAAGTCCTATGGGTGCTGCTGAGAAGAAAATATAGGAGCTCTGTTTGCTGCCACTAACACACTAGAAGTCCTATGGGTGCTGCTGAGAAGAAAATATAGGAGCTCTGTTTGCTGCCACTAACACACTAGAAGTCCTATGGGTGCTGCTGAGAAGAAAATATAGGAGCTCTGTTTGCTGCCACTAACACACTAGAAGTCCTATTGGTGCTGCTGAGAAGAAAATATAGGAGCTCTGTTTGCTGCCACTAACACACTAGAAGTCCTATGGGTGCTGCTGAGAAGAAAATATAGGAGCTCTGTGTGATGCCACTAACACACTAGAAGTCCTATGGGTGCTGCTGAGAAGAAAATATAGGAGCTCTGTTTGCTGCCACTAACACACTAGAAGTCCTATGGGTGCTGCTGAGAAGAAAATATAGGAGCTCTGTGTGATGCCACTAACACACTAGAAGTCCTATGGGTGCTTCTGAGATGAAAATATAGGAGCTCTGTTTGCTGCCACTAACACCCTAGAAGTCCTATGGGTGCTGCTGAGAAGAAAATATAGGAGCTCTGTTTGCTGCCACTAACACACTAGAAGTCCTATGGGTGCTGCTGAGAAGAAAATATAGGAGCTCTGTTTGCTGCCACTAACACACTAGAAGTCCTATGGGTGCTGCTGAGAAGAAAATATAGGAGCTCTGTGTGATGCCACTAACACACTAGAAGTCCTATGGGTGCTGCTGAGAAGAAAATATAGGAGCTCTGTTTGCTGCCACTAACACACTAGAAGTCCTATGGGTGCTGTTGGGGTGCAATGCTGTGCTAACAGCACTGCGGTTGGTACTACTGCAATACTGTACTAACAGTAAGCACGCACCAAACTAATCCCCAGCAGCAGCTAATAACACGCTAACTGTGCAATCAGCAGCAATGAACGATCAATGACTTAGGTAGCAATGGTTTAGCAAAGAAATAGCCAATGGTTTAGCAAAGAAGAGCAAATCTTTCAGTATCAAGCAAAGACAGAATCAGCAGACTGATCTCTCCTAAAGCCGGAACTCATGTGACCGGGGCCGATGGCGTGGCGGCCTTTTAAATGGTGGGGCATGTACTAAAGCCCCTGAGCTGTAATTGGCTACAGGCGTCCTGCCTGTAGCCAATTATTGCTCTCCGAGTTTCGGGCGCTGTGATTGGCCAAGCATGCGGGGTCACAGTGCATGCTTGGCCAATCATCAGCCAGCAATGCACTGCGCCGGCCGCGCCGGCCGCAATGCATTGCGGGGCCGCTCGCATCACACGAATGTGATGCGAACGGCCCAAATAGTTCTGGGCTCGACGAGCGAGCGAACGCCCGGTGCTCGATTCGAACATGGGTTCGAATCGAGCACCGGGCCCATCCCTAATGCACAGCCATTACTTGATTGAGATGTTGGTTCCGATGTTGAGGAAGGGAGTAACATGAGCCTACAGAGAGGGGAGAACAGCGATAAACAACAAATTAGCAGTCATGTTCACCCAGCCGCAGCGTATTGCCAAGTTGGCTCCAGTGACTGACGCGACTTGGGTGCCGGGTAGAGCAGCGGAGGAAAGTGAGGGTGAGGCACAACCCCAAAGAGACAGGATGTCCTCCAGAGGCAGCCACCATTGAAGAATAGAGAGCAGCCACCCTATTCTATTATTCTATCATATTGTGGAGCTGTTATCTCCTGGCCCACTTCCCACAGCTCAGCTATTTTTAGCACATGTGCAGTCAATCGCACTGTTGCAATTTGCAATCTCTGCCACATGCAGATCAAGCGTGGCAAAAACACCAGCCATTTCAGTACCACATGCTTGACAAGGCATTTAACCTCCCACCACTCCGCCCGTTGGCAAGAGCACCTAAAAGGGACACAATTGTTCTCCTCCTCATTCCCTCTAATTCACTAATTGATGTGGCTGATTTTTCTCTCTGATTCACAGGGAGAAAAAAACAGCCACGTCACTGCCTTGTGTACAGAGCCCTGTGTTGTTAGTAAACACAGGGCTCTGTACTGTGATTCGCTAAGCCAATCAGCAGGTTCCGGTCATAAATCATTGGCTGGGACCTGCTGACTGACTTGTGTTGTACCGGATCACAGCACAGATGAGGCAGGGCGCGCATGCATGTAATCCGGTGTAGAGTGGCCACCCTGTCGCTGTATATATATGCATGGGGTCCGCAAGTAGTAAATAAAAAACGAGCAATCACAAATACACAAGCTAGCTACAACTCCTTGTTTTTGTGCAATCAGAACATGGAATCGTGGTCCAGTTACTGACAATCTTACTCGACTGTAATCTGACCATTATTTTCATTCTTCTGCTTTGATTTTTGGTTCAGTATTGCAGAGATTGTTCGTTCAATTCTACACAAACAGCATTTTTTATTAATTGAAGATACAGTGCAATATTCCATCATTTTGCAACCATAACCCAGTTAAAGAGAAGTTCCGCCCGTCCCTTTAAAAATTAAAAGTCAGCAGCTACACATACTGTAGCTGCTGACTATTAACATTGGGACACTTACCTGACCTGGAGTCCAGCGATGTCGGCACCGCAGTCAATGTTTACAATGGCTGGTCAGGTGCTGCCGCCGCCATTGCTGGTAAGGGAACCAGACATTGTAGCATTTCAGCTTCACGGCCTCTGTCACTGGCCCAGCCTAAGGGGAGGGAGGAGGGGGAGCCGAGCTGCTGAAGCACTTTACCACGGCCCGGTCTCCCCGAAGTGGGGACAGGGTACCTGTAAAAAACAGGTACCCCCCCGCCAGGTGCCAAATGTGGCACCGGAAGGGGGGAGGAATCAAATAAACGGAAGTTCCACTATTTTCGCTTTAAGAACCCCTGTTCTAGTATGAAAAATGTTCAATATCGTTATGGTGGGCTATATATCCCAGTTCACAGGAACTGGAAATAAATTGTTACTATAGACATATGTTATTCTCCCTGGCTGAAGTGATTGGTTTGACTGGACCACGGCGATTGTATATCTAATTACCATATCTGATGAATGTATCCAAAATTATTGTGCGTTACCTCTCAATAAAGCTGTTTCTTCCAATAAAAAATAAATTAACACAGAGTCCATCTGTGTGTAATTTAATATCAGTATAAAACAGCTGTTCTGTGAAGCCCTCAGAGGATTGTTAGAGAACCTTTGTGAACAAACAGCATCATAAAGGCCAAGGAACACACCAGGCAGGTCAGGGATAAAGTTGTGGAGAAGTTTAAAGCAGGGTTACTTTAAAAACAAAATATCCCAAGCTTTGAACATCTCACAGAGCACTGTTCAATCCATTATCCGAAAATAGAAAGATTGTGGCACAACTGCAAACCTACCAAGACATGGCCGTCCACCTAAATTGACAGGCCGGGCAAGGAGAGCATTAATCAGAGAATCAGCAAAGAGGCCCATGGTAACTCCGGAGGAGCTGCAGAGATCCACAGCTCAGGTGGGAGAATCTGTCCACAGGACAACTGTTAGTCTTGCACTCCACAAATCTGGCCTTTATGGAAGAGTGGCATTGTTGAAAAAAAGCAATAAGAAGTCCTGTTTGCAGTAAGACCCCTTTCACACTGAGGAGTTTTTCAGGCGGTTTAGCGCTAAAAATAGCGCCTAAATACCGCCTGAAAACTCCTGCCCCTGCAGTCTCAATGTGAAAGCCAGAGGACTTTCACACTGGAGCGGTGCGCTAGCAGGACCGCTCCAAAAGTCCTTCTAGCAGCATCTTTGGAGCGGTGAGAGGAGCGGTGTTTTTACTGCTCCTTCCCTGCTCCTTCCCATTGAAAGTAATGGGAAACCGCGGTATTAACCCTTTTTCGGCCGCTAGCGGGGGTTAATACCGCACCGCTAGCGGCCGAATACCGCCGCAATTCCAGTCGGCACCGCAAATTCCCATAAACACCAGGAAGTGTGAATACATATAGTCTTGTTGGAGCCAGAGATACGGTAACCACATAACATGCGCGTTTCAACTAAAAAGTCATCATCTGGGGTGTCACCCCAGATGATGACTTTTTAGTTGAAACGCGTCGGGTGGACCCATTCACACACATCGCTCTTGCATTTTGTGATATGCCTATGATGTTCTTCCAAATGTGAGTGTACATTTTTTAACCTTTTTTTAATAAATACTTCCTTGTACGGTATCACACTATGTGAGTTTTTTTTCCCATTACGCATGTTATGTGGTTACCGTATCTCTGGCTCCAACAAGACTATATGTATTCACACTTCCTGGTGTTTATGGGAATTTGCGGTGCCGACTGATATGCGGATTCAGGACCAGCTGGATACACCTTGCTGACTGATTATTTAAGCCTGTTTTGACTTGGGTGGTATACACCTTACCAAGTCAATACCATCTGGTAAGCCTCCTCCTTATATCGGTGGTGGTGTCTCTATCCTTTCACAGAGAGGGTCATATCCATGTGGGACTCTTTATTTCAACCTTGCAGTTTTTTCTACACTTTTGGACTGTCATTTGTGTGTGGTCACAATAGAGGACTGCTTCGTTCTGATTTATTTGTTACATATATTTTTTTTCACGGATCACACTCAGTCACTTGGTGTCACTGAAATTAATATATATGCATGTTTGCAACATTTGTTATGTGTTGGTAACTGACTCTTTCACAAAAATAAGTGCTACACTTTTTCATATTCACCAGTTTTTGCTTTGTCTCAGCTGTGTTGGCAGCTAATTTTTGTGTTCACTTACACAGCGCAGTATATCCCATATATAATTTTTTGCAGAGTTTCTAAATGTTTCACCTTCATTAAATGTAACCATATTGCTACACTTAGAAGCGTCTCTCTTCTCTTTTATACTCAGTTGTGACATGACGCTACTTGTATATCAAGACATCGCTTGTTTATCAAGTCAAAATTGATGAAAACGTTTTGCTTTTCTTGCAAAACACTCGCAGACCAAGTTACTCTTAATCCAAGGTTTTACTGTAATGAGTTTAGAAATTCTAGAGAAATGCTTAAATAATGCATTACAACTGGTTCCAGGACCAGCAGGTATCCTTTTGCTGTTCATTCTGGAGAAGATATTTTCCCATTAAGGCCCCTTTCACACTGAGGCGTTGAAAAAACGTGAAAAAATAGCGCTAACGCGTATGCGGATTTACCGCGTTTTTACTGCGTTCGCGCTAAAAATGCGGTAAAAAACGCATACGCGATAGCGTTATTTTTTTAAATAACGCTTATGCCTATGCGTTTTTACCACGTTTTTACCGCCGTTCCCATTCATTTCAATTACAGCGCTATTTTATGCGCCCTAAAGTTGCTCTAAAAAAGCTGTTTGCAGGATTTTTTTCAATGCCCAGCCAGCACAACGCCTCAATGTGAAAGCCCTCAGAGATTTCACATTGAGAATGCTGGGGCAGGATTATTTCAGACGTTATTACAGCGCTATTTTTACCGCGAAAACGCGGTAAAAACGCCTCAGTGTGAAAGGGGCCTTATGGCCAACCTTACAAAATATTTAAGATTTTATAGCATGAGCCTTCATAGTCCTCTGTCATAACGCTGACCAAACAAGCCGTTGTGGCTGCCCCTTGTCTGGGATATTTATAACCAACCTGTAGCCCAGTGTTTCTCAACTCCAGTCCTCAAGGTGCCCCAACAGGTCATGTTTTCAGGCTCTCCATTGTTCTGCACAGGTGATTTGATCAGTTTAACTGCTTTAGTAATTCCCACAGCTGTTTCATCTGAGGGAAATCCTGAAAGCATGACCTGTTGGGGCGCCTTGAGGACTGGAGTTGAGAAACACTGCTGTAGCCGGTCTCATATTCTGCAAGCTGATCATTGCTTGTCTGTGGTCACAAAACACTGCAAGCAAATTCCAGCTGTGACCTCCCCAGCAAGCCAAAAGCCAAGTGCTGGGAGAAGTTAAAGAGCGCCGATCTCACAATAGAAAGCAGGAGAGAGCTTTAAAGAAGTCTCACTTTACATGCTGTAACTCTTGACACCTTAAAAAGAACTGGTCTCTCCCAGTCCATCACTCAGCCAAGACCTTTGTCCTTGCTCAAAGAGGCCTGTAAAGAGGCTGCATATGGGCATGCCTGGAACATGGAGAGGACGAGGGGTCGCTGGGACCTGCAGGGTCCTCACACAATGGTGATCTCTTAGATTGAGGAGGGGGGGGGCGGCAGTGTCAGCCTGTATGTGTTAATAGACTGCTGAATGAAGACCATCAGCCCCGCAGTCCATCTGTTGGCTGCCTGGGTTGGTTGCCGCTTCCAGTCTGTCCCATTCGCCAGCTGCTGGCTAACTGACTGTCACCGAGCCAGCAACAATTTAAAGAAAAGGGCGGAAACAATCCATTCGGCAAAGTGATCATTTAAAGCACTTAGGCAATTAGACACTTGCGATTAGCATTAATAATTCAGCCTTGATTTGTGTTATCAATACAGAGGCGGTACGGAGGTGTGAGCTTCCTCCCGACTTCTGATGGGATGGGAAAGACAGAAAGAGGTCAGAGTTGGGAAGGACAGGCGTGGTCTCTGCATACCGACACTCAGAACTTTATATAACGTGACCCTGACCCCATACACGTAGGTACAAAATCAGTTATTGACGGTTTATAGAAAGAAAATAAGGGAAGGGCAGGAATTTTCATCAATGGAGTCTGTAGGTACACAACTTTTGGAGCCCTAAGTAGTACCACTCAGTGAGGCCGGTTTCACACTGGGGCGGTGTGTGCGGTGGCGGTATAGCGCCGCTATTTTGAGTGGCGCTATACCATCGGGATTGCAGAGGTATTCGGCCGCTAGCGGTGCGGTTTTAACCCCTGCTAGCGGCCGAAAAAGGGTTAATACCACCCGCAAACCGTGGCTACAGCCGCAGTTTGCGAGCGGTATTACCGCGGTATCCCATTCATTTCAATGGGAAGGAGCGGTAAACACACCGCTCCTCTCACCGCTCCAAAGATGCGGCTAGCAGGACTTTTTTTTAAGTCCTGTTAGCGCACAGCTCCAGTGTGAAAGCCCTCGGGGCTTTCACATTGGAGAGAAAGGAGCCGCTGTTTAGGCTCGGTTTGCAGGCGCTATTTTTAGCAAAATAGCGCCTGCAAACCGCCCCAGTGTGAAAGGGGCCTTAAAGCTCAAGTTTAGGTAGGACATTTTTTATATACAGTAAAACCTTGGTTTGAGAGCGTTTTGCAAGACAAGCAAAATTTTTTAAATACATTTTTACTTGATATACAAGCAATGTCCTGATTTACAAGTAGCATCATGTCACAACTGAGTATAAAAGAGAAGAGTAATCATCTTGGACTGTTCTGTTATCCTGATCTGTATCACCTGACGTGTATTGGCTTGTAACCGATTGTTTATGTCAATAAATATTCCTTCTGTTAAAAAAAAAAAGAGAAGAGCGGCACCTCTAAGTGTAGCAATATGGTTACATTTTATGAAGGTACATTTATTGCTACACTTAGAGGCGCCTCTCTTCTCTTTTAATATATAATCTAAAAAGCGCCTTCGGATATGAATGAGTACCCAAAGTACCTGATATCAGCTGCAAAATAAACTTGCTATGTGCCAACAGAGCAATATAGGTTGAAAGAAAGAAAATTGCGCTAGAAATCAACTACTAGGATATATAACAAATATACGTATATACAACATATATGATAACATATGATGGTCCCATATGGTGCCCGTTCTCAATAATGGACTGGTGCTCTCTTCTCTTTAATACTCTGTAGCTCCTGCTGGATTTTGCTTCTAATCCCCTTGTGGAGGCTTCCATTTGTGGACATTTTATGGTTACACAACTTATCACATTGCTATAATCTTTTTATATGAACTATAAACTGAAGGACCTGTGAATAAATGGTTGTGAAACGAATCATCTGAGTTTCTATTATTTCTTATGGGGAAATTTGCTTTGATATACAAGTGCTTTGGATTACAAGCATGTTTCTGGAAGGAATTATGCTCGCAATCCAAGGTTTTACTGTAGTTACATAGATCCAGCTTGGACAAATGTAAGTTTGTGCCCTACCTGGGGGATCCCCATGGAAGCTGGAACCACTATAGCAGACAATACTACAGTGATCTCTACTATTTGCTGGGTCTCATTGCTTGGCACAGGATCTAAGGTTCCATTTAGACCCCTATCACACTGGGTCATTTTGCAGGCACTATTGCGCTAAAAATAGCGCCTCAAAACCAACCTAAAACAGCCGCTGCTGTGTCTCCAGTGTGAAAGCACTGGAGCGGTGCGCTAGCAGGACGGTAAAAAAAGGACGGTAAAAAATCTTTGGAGCGGTGTGTATACTGCTCCTCCACCGCTCCTGCCCATTGAAATCAATGGGACACCACGGCTATACCGCCGGCAAAGTGCCTCTGCAGAGGCGCTTTTTAACCCTTTCTCTGCCGCTAGCGGGGGGGGGGGTAAAACCGCCCCGCTAGCGGCCGAATAGCACTGCGAAATTGGCGGTAAAGCGCCGCTAAAAATAGCGGCGCTTTACCGCCGACGCACCTCCCGCCCCAGTGTGAAAGGGGCCTTAAGGAACACTGTGGATTTTCTAAATGAATACAAATGTTCTCGGGTTGGACAAGGTGGAGATATGGGACAGCGATATCACAATTTCCATCTTGTCCAGTCAAAGAACATTTTACATTTTTGGAGAAAATCCAAAAATCCATTCTCTGAATGGCGCCTGTGCACAGGGCCCAGAAGTTAGTGTCCACTACAGTGATTTCCAGCTTTCACGGGGATCTCGCAGGTATGGCACATACACTAACCCCTTTATTAGGTACACCTTACTAGTACCGGGTTGGATGCCCTTTTGCCTTCAGAACTGCCTTAATTCTTCGTGGCACAGATTCAACAAGGTATTGGAAACATTCCTCAGAGATTTTGGTCCATAATGACATGATAGTATCACGCAGTTGCTGCAGATTTGTCGGCTGCACATCCATGATGCGAATCTCCTGTTCCACCACATCCCAAAGGTGCTCTATTGGATTGAGATCTGGTGACTGTGGAGGCCATTGAAGTCCAGAGACCTCATTGTCATGTTCAAGAAACCAGTGGTGAGATGATTTGAGCTTTGTGACATGGTGCATTATCCTGCTGGAAGGAGCCATCAGAAGATGGGTATTCTGTAGTCATAAAGGGATGGACATGGTCAGCAACAATACTCAGGTAGGTTGTGGCGTTTAAATAATGATCAATTGGTACTAAGGGGCCCAAAGTGTGCCAAGAAAATATCCCCCACAACCTTACACCACCACCACCAGCCTGAACCGTTGATATAAGGCAGGATGGATCCATGCTTTCATGTTGTTTACACCGAATTCTGACCCTACCATCTGAATGTTGCAGCTGAAATCGAGACTCATCAGACCAGGCAACGTTTTTTCAATCTTCTATTATGCAATTTTGATGAGTCTGTGCAAATTGTAGCCTCAGTTTCCTGTTCTTATCTGACAGGAGTGGCACCCGGTGTGATCTTCTGCTGCTGCAGCCCATCTACTTCAAGTTTCGATGCGTTGTGCGTTCAGAGATGGTATTCTGCATACCTTTGTTGTAACGAGGAGTTATTTGAGTTACTGTTGTCTTTCTATAGTATCATCTCAAACCTTGAGATGATACTATAAGTCTGCCCAATTTCCTCTGATATCAACAAGACATTTTCCTCCACACAACTGCCGCTCGCTGGATATTTTCTCTTTTTCGGACCATTCTCTGTAAACCCTAGAGATGTACCAATGTTCCTGTAACGTCCTGTCTACGTCCTTTGGCACCTTGACAATAAAGTAACTATTCCACAGAGGTTCTTCCTTCCATGGTGTGCCACCAATCTTCTTTTTCTTCAAACCCTAGAGATGGTTGTGTGTTAAAATCCCAGTAGATCAGCAGTTTTTGAAATACTCAGACCAGCCTGTGTGGCACCAACAACCATGCCACATTCAAAGTCACTTAAATGCTCTTTATTCCCCATTATGATGCTCAGTTTGAACTTCAGCAAGTCGTCTTCACCACGCCTACATGCATTGAGTTGCTTCCATGTGATTGGCTGATTAGCGATTTGTGTTACTAAGCAATTGAACAGGTGTACCTAATAAAGTGTCCGGTGATTGTATATCCATACATCAGTCCAAGCTGGACCAATGTAACTATGTAAAAATTGCTATATCTAAATTCTAACTTTAAAGTGTCAGCAAAATTAATTTGTGAAGATTTACATAGCTGTTGTAAAAGGTGCTCTTTATTTTTCTATTACAGCAGCTCATTTGTTAAAACACAGCATCTATGGTGCTTGCTGGCGCTAAATGTATTACACACTGCTGGGTGTGAGGAGTACCGTCCCCCCCAATGGAGCACCTCACTATGGGACTTGGAATCTGTTGGGAGGAACTGTTGCATCCCTTCTGAATACATGCAGCAGCAGGTGAGCACCGAAGAGGCAGTGTTTCAACAAATAGGCTGCCAGTGTGGTAATATATTAGTTATGTTCTGCTAACAGGGTCACTTTAGGATCACCTCTTTACAAAGACTTTGTCAGGTCTTTATCCAATCAATATTACCAATCAAAATGTTCCCTACAATAGAAGCGCCGTTATATTCTCATCAGCAGCCTAATGCCGTGTACACACGGTTGGAATTTGTTCGATGGGAGCTTTTTGTCCAAAATTCCGACCGTATGTGGGCCCCATCGGACATTTGCTATCGGAATTTCCGACAACAAAAATTTGAGAGCTGGTTCTCAAATTTTCTTGACAACAAAATCTGTTCTCGTAAATTCCAATCGTGTGTGGACAATTCCGACGCACAAAATTCCACGCATGCTCTGAATCAAGTACCAGACGGAAGCGCCCGGTCTGGTAAAACTAGCGTTTGTAATGGAGATAGCACATTGGTCACGCTGTAACAGACTGAAAAGCACAAGGCTGAAAAGCGTGAATAGTCTCTCACCAAACTTCTACTAACACTAATAGTGCCGTTGTACGTCTTGTACGTCCCCGCGTTCTTGGCGTTCGGAATTTCCGACAACATTTGTGCAACCGTGTGTATGCAAGACAAGTTTGAGCCAACATCCGCGGTTTTCTAGTCGGAATTTCCGATCGTCTGCACGCGGCATTAGTCTTTTTACCTTCCCTCCATTGCAGTAACTGCAGCCTCTGTCAGTCTCTTTTGCATGCAACATTTCCAGTGATTATCAGATATCTGTTTGATATCTATTTGGCAGTTTAGCTGTAACTATCCATTAAATTGTACCTCAGCTTTGGGGTTAAAGGGGTTGTAAAGGTTCGTTTTTTATTTTCTAATTAGGTTCCTTTAAGCTAGTGCATTGTTGGCTCACTTACCTTTTCCTTAGATTTCCCTTCTAAATATTTTTTTTCTTTGTTTTCTTTGTCTGAATTTCTCACTTCCTGTTCCTCCTCAGTAAGCTGTTCAGTAAGCTGTTCTGGCTGACTAAACACCACTCGGATGATGGTGTGAAGTTTAGTGAGGAGAAACAGGAAGTGAGAAATTCAGACAAAGAAAAAAAATATTTAGAAGGGAAATAAAAGGAAAAGGTAAGTGAACCAACAATGCACTAGCTTAACCACTTGACCACTGGGCACTTGAACCCCCTTAATAACCAGACCAATTTTCAGCTTTCGGTGCTCTCACATTTTGAATGACAATTACTCAGTCATACAACACTGTACCCATATGAAATTTTTGTCCTTTTTTTCACACAAATAGAGCTTTCTTTTGGTGGTATTTAATCACTGTTGGGTTTTTTATTTTTTGCGCTATAAGAGAAAAAAGACTGAAAATTTTGTAAAAAAATGATTTTTTTTTTGTTTCTGTTATAAAATTTTGCAAATTACTATTTTTTCTTCATAAATTTTGGCCAAAATTTATACTGCTACATATCTTTGGTAAAAATAAGTACAAATTGGTGGATATTATTTGGTCTTTGTGAAAGTTAGAGTCCACAAGCTATGGTGCCAATATCTGAAAATTGATCACACCTGAAGTACTGACGGCCTATCTCAATTCTTGAGTCCCTAAAATGCCAGAAAAGTACAAATACCCCCCAAATGACCCCTTTTTGGAAAGAAGACATTCCAAGGTATTCAGAAAGAGGCATTGTGAGTTTTTTGAAGTTGTCATTTTTTCCCACAATTCTTTGCAAAATCAAGATTTTTTTTTTCTCTTTTTTTTTTTCCACAAAATTGTCATATTAGCAGGTTATTTCTCACACACAGCATATGCATTCCACAAATTACACCCCAAAACACATTCTGCTATTACTCCCGAGTATGGCGATACCACATGTGTGAGACTTTTACACAGCGTGGCCACATACAGAGGCCCAACATGCAGGGAGCACCTTCAGGCGTTCTGGAGCACCAAGGCCAATTCTGACATTTCTCTCCTACATGTAAAAATCATCATTTATTTGCTAGAAAATTACATAGAACCCCAAAACATTATATATGTTTTTTTAGCAAAGACCTTAGAGAATATAATGGTGGTTGTTGCAACTTTTTATCTCGCACGATATTTGCGCAGCAATTTTTTTAACGCGTTTTTTACGGAAAAAAAATGTTTTGTGCTT
This sequence comes from Rana muscosa, assembly GCA_029206835.1. NCBI lineage: Eukaryota > Metazoa > Chordata > Amphibia > Anura > Ranidae > Rana > Rana muscosa. Next base: position 228,133,795 of record CM055125.1, on the reverse strand, counting down.
AAAAAAAAAAAAAAAACAGTAAAGTTAGCCCAATGTTTTTGCATAATGTGAAAGATGAAGTTACGCCGAGTAAATAGATACCTAACATGTCGCCCTTAAAAATTGAACACACTCGTGGAATGGCGCCAAACTTCGCTACTTAAAAAATCCCCATAGGCGACGCTTTAAATATTTTTACTGGTTACATGTTTTGAGTTACAGAGGAGGTCTAGGGCCAAAATGATTGCTCTCGCTCTAACGTTCGCAACGATACCTCACATGTGTGGTTTGAAAACCGTTTTCATATGTGGGCGGGACTTACGTATGCGTTCGCTTCTGTATGCGAGCTCACGGGGACAGGGGCGCTTTAAAAAAATATATATATTTTATTCTTCATTTTACTTTATTTATTTTAGTTTGACATGTTTTTCAGCCCTAAACATTTTTTTGATCACTTTTATACCTATTACAAGGAACGTAAACATCCCTTGTAATAGGAATATGGCATGACAGGTCCTCTTTACAGTGAGATATGGGGGGGGGGGGTGTCAATAAGACCCCACATCTCACCTCTAGGCTGGGAAGCCTGAAAAAAAGACAAAAAAAAAAAACAACAATCCTGGCTTTGATCGTAGCGGTGAGTCGGTAGAAGCACCGGAGGGCAGCGGGAGGGGGGGGGCATCCCCTCTCGCCTCCCGTAAGAATGATCAAGCGGCGGAACAGCCGCTATGATTGTTCTTATGGTGTAGGGAATCGCCGGCTGAAAAAGCTAATATCTGAATGATGCCTGTAGCTGCTCCCATCATTCAGATATCCCCGCACAAAGTCAAGGACGTCATATGACGGCCGGAGGGCGGGAAGTGGTTATTGCAGAGTATTGCCGGGCATTGCGGAGTATTGCTGGGCATTGCGGAGTATTGCCGGGCATTGCGGAGTATTGCCGGGCATTGGGGAGTATTGCGGAGTATTGCAGGGCATTGCGGAGTATTGCGGACTATGGCAGGGTATTGCGGACTATGGCAGGGTATTGCGGTGTATGGCAGGGTATTGCACGGGTATTGCACAGGGTATTGTGGAGGGTATTGCACAGGGTATTGTGGAGGGTATTGCAGAGTATTGTGGAGGGTATTGCAGAGTATTGTGGAGGGTATTGCAGAGTATTGTGGCGGGTATTGCAGAGTATTGTGGCGGGTATTGCAGAGTATTGTGGCGGGTATTGCAGAGTATTGTGGCGGGTATTGCAGAGTATTGTGGCGGGTATTGCAGAGTATTGTGCAGGGTATTGCAGAGTATTGTGCAGGGTATTGCAGAGTATTGTGCAGGGTATTGCAGAGTATTGTGCAGAGTATTTTGCAGGGTATTGCAGAGTATTTTGCAGGGTATTGCAGAGTATTGTGCAGGGTATTGCAGAGTATTGTGCAGGGTATTGCAGAGTATTGTGCAGGGTATTGCAGAGTATTGCACCAGGGTATTGCAGAGTATTGCACCAGGGTATTGCAGAGTATTGCACCAGGGTATTGCAGAGTATTGCACCAGGGTATTGCAGAGTATTTCGCAGGGTATTGCAGAGTATTTCGCAGGGTATTGCAGAGTATTGCACCATGGTATTGCAGAGTATTGCACCAGGGTATTGCAGAGTATTGCACCAGGGTATTGCAGAGTATTGGCAGGGTGTATTGCAGAGTATTGGCAGGGTATAGCACAGGGATGGCTGAGCAGGGATGGATGGATGGATGGATCTGTGACTGCAATTGTCACAGATCCAGCCCACAGTGCTGCTGCTGCCATCCGCTCCCTCCCCCTCCCCTCTCACACTGTACCGATCGGTACAGAGAGGGGAGGGAGGAACCGGCGTCATCAAATGACGCCGGTCTGTTTACAAGTGATTGCTCCGTCATTTGACGGAGCGATCACGTGGTAAACGGCCGCTATCAGCGGCGATTTACCGCGATTCGTGATCCGCCGGGTCCTCTGGACCCGGCGGTCACGGAGTTTCCCGTGTGCGCGCCCCAGGGGGCGCGCGGGAGCGCGATTCTGGGAGGACGTTATATAACGTCCTCCCAGAGTTAAGCAACCACCTTGTCGACGTTATTTGTCGGCAGGTGGTTGTTAAGTGGTTAAAGGAACCTATTTAGAAAATAAAAAACGAACCTTTACAACCCCTTTAATGTACCTGAGACAAAAAAATATGTATGTGTAGCGGCCTCACTCTCTCTCCATCTTTATCGGTTACACACCAACTCATGTCTAGGGGTTCCTGGGTTGTGAGAGTGAGATGCGCCACGGCCCATGTCCTCCCCATTGTAGTAGGGAGGTGAAGGCCACTTACTGATGTTTCCTCGGGCCGGTGTGTTCTGTGAATGCACTGAGTCTGTAATTGCAAGCTCACCAGCCTCCCCTTTGCTTCCAGTAACTGGAGTTCACACACCGGAGAAAGGTCCAACACTTGTTTATTTGACACTCCAATACGCAAAGCACAATAAACAGTTCTTTTGCAGCAAACTGGTTGGGACCTATAACCTTGCCAACGGTGGGCCGAGCAGATCGAGGCACTTCCTAAAGTTTAAGTTCTATGCCACTGTACTATGACCAGCGGCGCCTAAGCCGATCCGGCTGTTACAGAACAGGAAAGATGGGGTCTCTTCCAGCAACCCCTATGAACAGCAATGGAGCCCTCTTCGATACTCTGTGGCCCCTATCAGGGGGATGTGTCCTCCCAAGAGAGTTCCCAGACGCCCACTGTCACCGGGTTGGTGCTGCTCCGGGTCTCCAGTGGGTAACCTCTCTGGCCTCCTCACCTCAGATACGAGTCCCTCCGCTCAGGGACCCTCGGACAGTCCACCCTAGCGGGACCCAGTCGAAGGTACTGGGCCCCAGGCCTCCTCGATAGTACCTCACCCCAGGCTAAAGGTGCCTGGGATGGACACCAACATGACTCCGGACCAGGCCATGGGCACCTGGACCAGACTCCTGGATCTCCAGCACCCAGGCCTAAGGGCCCTGGGTGCGGACCGCAACCCTCCTCCTCCGAGGACCTCCTTCTCCGCAAAAAGCCTCGTGGTAAGGGCGTCTCCCCCTTTTATCTCCTCCCATCAATGGCCCGGCGGGTTCCCCGCCCCAGCCATACCATCTCCGGGAAGGGACAAAACAGGGAGCACTGCAGGAGATGATTCTACCTGAAGCCTGTGGGTACCCCGCCACCCACAGGCAAAGGAGAATACTACATCCTCCAATCCTCCACGAAACAAAAAGGGGTCTGAACCCTAACACAATTATACACCTGGGTCACAATATTCCCCAGGTGTATCCCATCAATTTGAGGACCCCGCTACACATTCCCCCCTGTGATTGGACGCTGGTCCCCAGCATCAGGTGCACACCCATGCCTCCCATAAAGTGGTGACATGGAGTGAAACCCCTGAGGCAGTTCCTCTAAATTTTTCCCAAGTGCCAAGACCTGCTCAGGGAATGGGGAACATATAAAACAACTTATGTCATAAAACACTTTAAACATCTGCATAATCAAAAACCCCTCTCCCACACTGTCTAAGAGCCACCCACTCTCAATGGTCTTGATTGACGATCCTCCTGCAGGGGAAAGAAAAAAACAACATCCTAACATAATTTCGTGTCATTTGGCATGAGTGGGCCCGTCAGCCGAGAGACCCACTCACTCCAACAAGCAAGGTGATGTGTGTGTGAAACATTTTCAAACATTTGTTGCGCAACACTGCCACCTGGTGACAACGCCGCGGTCATGACACTCAACGAGTCTTCGTTCTTCCAGCTTTTCCCTACTCTGCCACTATTCCCAAATGTCCTTGCCTTTGGCACATGAAGAAAAGGGGAAACACAAAAACACAACAGCCCCAAGTCTCCATTCAGCTCTGCAGTCCTCAAACCTCTTAGACACTGCCGGCACACATTCCAGGTACCTGCGAGCATGAGACACCTTCAACTTGTCCCACACAAACTCGTCATACCATCTTGCTCTCCAGACTTCCACCTCAAACAGCAAGTCCCGGGGCAGATACGGGTACTCCCACCCATATTCCCGAGCTACTTTGTGGCAAAACAATCTCTGCAAGCGGGCCAAAGGTGGCATAGTGGCTTTCTCTCCAGTTCCAGGCAGCACAATAGCTTCCGGATGCCGAGGTGCCTTTACCAGCTCCCTGAAACTGACTTTCGGCGCTCTCAGAGAAGCGCGGGGTGTCCCCACAACCAAAGCAGGTGAGGTAACAGTAGGTGAGGACACCGATGGAGGGGTAGGTTCCCTCGTAAGCTGCGGGTCTTCCACCCGAGGTGTGCTGTCTCCTGTGTACATAGGTGAATCCCGTACCGCACGGGAAGCAAGAAGTGGCATTCTATCCCAGCCCTTGCGGCTGAACAGTTCGTCTATCTCGCCATTATCTCCGCAGTCAGACAGCGACTCTAGGTCGGAGGTGTCATACATCTCCGCAGGCAGATATCTTCCGGTGGACACAGAATCATCCTCCCTGGGGGGCTCCACCTCCAATGGGCCCCCGACACCTCCAACCACCACCACAGTCCCAGCCCCTGGCTCACCTGACCCTTGTAGAGGACTGGGATGTCCGGGACTTCCTTCTCGACCGGTGCCATCCAGGCCAGGCAAGCAGCGGGGTGAAGCTCGACCACGTCCATAGGATGCCTGTACTAGGCCAACTTTCCTCTTCGGGGGTGGGAGCAGAGAACTTGTGGCGACTGTTGTGCTTTTAAGGGACAGTTTTGCCCGCACAATATATTAATTTTAAGTTCTTTTTAACGAAGGATATTTTTAAATACAAGACAATCTATATGATACAGTCTATAATATGAAACTTATTCACGGAGACGTGTGATCATACAAAATAGCTACATTTATTGGTTGACAAAAAGTAAATATTTACATGAAATTAAAATACCAATTCTGTTACATGAACGACTTCAAAATCAATACAATTACCCGCAAAATGGGCATACAGTCCCTTAGACATAATGCTGTCATGATAAATTCTCAATAGGTTCAACAACCTTGTATAATTGACAATGAAACAGAACGTCTGTATTTCACACATCCAACCGTTACTATACTGCAGGTAAGTAAGTGGTTAACAATATGAAATAAATTGGACGTTTGTTTTGTCACTAAGATTGGAACTATGCAAAAATAAAAATATAATGAAAAATGTAATCTTTACAAAAAAAAACATCTACCAGTTGTTGGTTAATGAGAATAAATCAGGATTGCAGAATATTCAATACTTCAACAATTTTGAGAACAACAATGAATTCAAGATAAAATCAAAAATGGCATATCTACCCATTCCATAATGGCAATCTCCTGACCAGAGTTAAGATGGCTGCCGTGGCTTTCAGGATTCGGGTGTCTAGGAATCTTCATGAGTGTAAGAATATGTCTTCATGCATGGTGCATGGGTGTCAGTCTGTCTGAGCGTGTGGATCTCCCAGTGTGCCCTCAGGTTGGGTCCCTGAGTGTCTCTCCCCGGCCGGTGGGAGTGACTGGCTGTCTGGGAGTCCTCGGTGAGTGATGTCAGTGTGTGGTCAGTCCTCCTCTCTCCCTCCTTTGTTCCCTCTCATCTAATTTTTCTTCCCTTAAATATTGTCTCTGGACAATAAGATTATAAAAATTATCCTAAGTTCTTCCCAAAGGAGGTGGTTCTTCCACTTATTGGTGGCTGCAGTTAGGGGAGTTACTGTACAAAGATCTCTGGTTTCTATAGGTTGGTAATTTAATAATTAACTGTTCTCTGAATTTTTGGGAACCTCAAGTAATACCACTTTCAGCCACTGGAGCATCTATTCTTTAAATTTATATATTCTATTCTCAGAATGTGTATATTTTGTAAAGAATATATGTGGGTTTTAATCTTCTGGTAATCCGGTATATATAACATACTTCTAATATACTTCTTGATTCATTCACATAACATAATTTGTTTTATATTCCTGTCTAAAAATATATCTATAAGCTGGTTTTTCTAAACAGGGTACAGATTATATGTCAATCAATATAACATTCAATATTTATCTATATCTTTTGAAATGTGGTCATTTCTAAACGTAGACTCCTTTTGTATTCTATAATCATAATTTGACGTATTTCATAATGCTAATTAACTCTTTATGACACTTCTATATATAAAGTCACACTGGTATCTATATTTATTCTTCTAACACAGTCCCTAGGTCAACAGATACTAAAATCATAATTTCCCTATGGCTTAACATGTCGTTTGGTAATCTAAACATAATTTTTCATTTATTCCCGGCCTATATTTATATAGGCAGATATATAGGAAAAGCTATACCTGGTTTGATTTGTTTATGGTTTGTAAGAAGGCATTTCGATTGACCTAACTTCCTCCATTATACAAAATGTATGGCATGTTGTAATATACATTTATATATGTATATTTATATGAACCGTAATGTCATTTTTTAATTCCAGTTTCAGTTGCTTGTTAATAATGGACTGGGTTTTCCTTAAGACAAGATACCAGTTCAGCTATATAAACAAATCCTTCACCTGGATCCTTCTTGGTCAACATCATCCTTTGTCCCCATACGGCTAGTATTGTCCTTTCTGTGTACTAAAAAGCCTTTCTCACAATGGGTGAGTTTGCTCTAGTTGGAAGGTTTGTAATTTGGTTAACTATCTGTAGAGTATTTTCAATGGCAGTGTTGACTTCTTAAACCTCTCTAATTTGTCCTGAGGAAAGTTGTCATTGTTTTAACTTTCAAACCAGGTTTGTAAATGTTAGAGATGGCTAGCCCAATTGTTATGGGAAAAACGTGTTCATCAGCTTTTGAGGCCTAAGTGAACTTTCAAGTCTCTGCCCGTAAATATTAAAATTATTATTAATATTATTATTAAGGAAACCCATAACACGACCGAGGCAGCATCCTCGGATTTTTCTCTGTTGGGCAGTCCATCGCCCTGGTCAGCGCGCACGGGAACCTCGACAAAGGCCTTGATCTCCCCTTCCGGAGTAGCGGTACCCGTGAGGTGGTTGAGGCGAAGGGCCCGGGGCCTTGCTGTGGACGACTCGACCTCAAAAAGGAATTCTCTGCACTCCTCACATCGCCCGAATGGCTTCAGGGTGACCACCAGTCCCGAGCAGCCGGGACAGATCACACCGAGGGCCTCCGTGTCTCTGCAAGTGTACAGAGCCAACCGCCCTCGGGGCCTAAGTCTTATCCCCGTGTCTGTGATGGGGGCAGCAAAGGAAGTCATTCTCGTGGGGTGAGGAACCATAATCCACGGGGCACTTGAGGTCATCCCGACTATCTGCTGCTCCATCATGCACTGACCCCGCGCCGGAGTCTCCACGTGTATCCCCACACTTGGCCAGACTCCTCCCATGAGCTGTACATTTTCGCGGGCTTCCTCTTGACTCCGCCCACGAACGATGTCGCCATGGGGTGCCTCGTGGCGCAGTGCGTTAACAGTCCCCACGTGCAGTACGTCACACGGCTGGACCTCTCCCTTTTTCCGCTCCTCCGCATGGGCCTTTCCCGTGTTAGGGTCATTTCCACAACTCCGAGCAGGGACGCACTTTGGCCAGTAATATGGCCGATCTGCTCGGAACTCCTCTGGGCAGCAAAGTTCAAATGTAGACATTCTCAAGTCCATCTCTAGAACACACTCTATCCCGGACTCACGAGCCCCCACGTGTAGCGGCCTCACTCTCTCCATCTTTATCGGTTACACACCAACTCATGTCTAGGGGTTCCTGGGTTGTGAGAGTGAGATGCGCCACGGCCCATGTCCTCCCCATTGTAGTAGGGAGGTGAAGGCCACTTACTGATGTTTCCTCGGGCCGGTGTGTTCTGTGAATGCACTGAGTCTGTAATTGCAAGCTCACCAGCCTCCCCTTTGCTTCCAGTAACTGGAGTTCACACACCGGAGAAAGGTCCAACACTTGTTTATTTGACACTCCAATACGCAAAGCACAATAAACAGTTCTTTTGCAGCAAACTGGTTGGGACCTATAACCTTGCCAACGGTGGGCCGAGCAGATCGAGGCACTTCCTAAAGTTTAAGTTCTATGCCACTGTACTATGACCAGCGGCGCCTAAGCCAATCCGGCTGTTACAGAACAGGAAAGATGGGGTCTCTTCCAGCAACCCCTATGAACAGCAATGGAGCCCTCTTCGATACGCTGTGGCCCCTATCAGGGGGATGTGTCCTCCCAAGAGAGTTCCCAGAGGCCCACTGTCACCGGGTTGGTGCTGCTCCGGGTCTCCAGTGGGTAACCTCTCTGGCCTCCTCACCTCAGATACGAGTCCCTCCGCTCAGGGACCCTCGGACAGTCCACCCTAGCGGGACCCAGTCAAAGGTACTGGGCCCCAGGCCTCCTCGATAGTACCTCACCCCAGGCTAAAGGTGCCTGGGATGGACGCCAACATGACTCCGGACCAGGCCATGGGCACCTGGACCAGACTCCTGGATCTCCAGCACCCAGGCCTAAGGGCCCTGGGTGCGGACCGCAACCCTCCTCCTCTGAGGACCTCCTTCTCCGCAAAAAGCCTCGTGGTAAGGGCGTCTCCCCCTTTTATCTCCTCCCATAAATGGCCCGGCGGGTTCCCCGCCCCAGCCATACCATCTCCGGGAAGGGACAAAACAGGGAGCACTGCAGGAGATGATTCTACCTGAAGCCTGTGGGTACCCCGCCACCCACAGGCAAAGGAGAATACTACATCCTCCAATCCTCAACGAAACAAAAAGGGGTCTGAACCCTAACACAATTATACACCTGGGTCACACTATTCCGCAGGTGTATCCCATCAATTTGAGGACCCCGCTACACATGTATTTAGAGTGGAGAATGATTAGAACTTCTGTTTGTGACCTTCCTGGGAATATTCCTCTATAAATTCTGTTCTTGCTGCAGCTAGGCACCAAGACAGGAAGTGGGGAAACATCAACCTTTTGGGGACACCTTCACCTCACCGAGGAAATCTGTTTGTTACATCACTGCACATGGTGTACGGCTCATCTCTAACCAGGGTTCCATCTTAGCAATGACTTTCACATGAATGCAGCCCTGCCTGGTCCCGAGCATTGATGTTCCCCCATGGGTGCTTGGCGAGTAGGCCCCCCTAAAACTTTATTAGGATTCCATGCACCTGAGGACCACCACTAAAGAGACCATGGCTGTAGTGAGGTAGAACTTGATGAGACTTGACCAGCAACCTAGCACGTGACTACTGCACTGGATTCGGACTGGTTCCTGTTCAAGGCACTATTACTCGTTTGGCTGGGGTTCTGATAAGGAGCATAAAAGTTTGTATCTGGAAGCTTCCACAGACTCCACGTGGTTTATGGACTGTTTCAGCTACCATGGCAAGAGAAGTCCTGCCCTGGAAAATGGCTGCCAAGCCAACACCGGAGCCTGCAGTCTTTGACGCTGGCCTGTTGAAGCTGGCCGTTTTCCCATTGTAGGGTTGGAGAGAGGGAGGTCCTCTGGTTAGTATGCCCTCAGTGCCAAAGGCGCTCTTACAACTTGCTGCCAAACATGTGGAACTTCCCTCTTTCTGAGGCTGACCAAAAATGAGGAGCCCCGTAACTTAAGACTGGACAATCTACCTCTGCCTCGGACCCCTGCCATTGCTCCATAATTTTTCCATGCAGCTGGAGTTGGATCACCTCAAATTGTGACACCCGCTATAGGCTTTGTAAACTCTATGCCTACCTCTCTGGAGTTTAATGTCAGCCTGCTGGAAACCCCATGTTCGGACTCCCCCATTGGGCCCAGGGTCAAGTCCGAGACCAAGGAACCTCATGAGGGCACATTGCCAGCTCGGGAATACTCTCCTAGCTATCACCCAGAGTTGAGATCCTTTGGAGATGACCCTTGTCAACATGCTGTAAGGGTCCTTTCTTGCCTGGCTATCCGGGAATTCCTCAGATAGTATTTCCAAAGCCTCCTTATTGGACTTACCGGTCCCTGAGCTGTCTGCTTCACCAATCTTGGGGCCTAAACACTCTGGATGCAGCTTTACACCCACCTGGGAGGGCAGCCTGCGTAAGTTTGGATCAGAGTTTGAATCTGCCTCTCAAGAAAAGCATGTGCCGGTTGCCTGAGGTGACAGGAGTCTTTTTGCACCGCAAGCACACAGAAGGACAATTTAGATGAGCAGCACAAGCCATCTGGATCCCAGTCACTGGCTGAGAGATACAAAAACTTTATGTGCCAGCCCACGGATGCATATCTCCCTAATGGGTCCACAACAAGTATGTCGCAGACCATGGTGATCACAAATTTCCTTGCATACTGGAGGCTTTGTTCTGGCACCTGGAGGAAGAGCTCCCCTGGATACACAGTAATGCCATCTGGGAAAAGATCTAGCTACTGGAACACCTCCATGACTTCCAGCATCAAAATTAATTTATTGAGGCATAGTGCCATCGGCTTTACCGGGAATTTAATGTGGGGAGGCATTATATACATGGACAGAGTGGAGCTCGTCAAGCCTGGCTACACCTACCCCATTGTCAATCAAATTGGGCGTAAGCTCCCGGGCACAGGGAATGGATCTCCTACCAAGATTTTTATGTCCGAGGACAAGACTGTCATTTTATGGACACCATATGTATGCTACGTTGCCTGTTTTGTTGCACTAAGCTGTTACTGTTGAAGGAAGATTACCTACTGTTTGTTCTATCTGTTACTATTTATCGTGATTTATGTTATTGGTTTGTATGGTAGTAAGCCTGGATGGCTTGCTAAAAGGGGAGGGGAAGTGTAGGCAGGTGCCTACTAAGTGTGCTGTTAGTAAGCATGAGTTAGCTGCCCAGGCTAGGGAAGGGTTAAGCTTTGGGTCACTCAGGTTCCCAGGCTTTATGGCTTCTGCCCTCCATCCTGGTTTATATATTTATATATATATACTGTATATATATATATAGGGGGAAGGCTGGTCCCAGGGAGCTGCCATCTGGACCATGTGGAATGCAGGAAGGTCCAGATCACCAGAAAAGATGAACCCCGGAGCATTGTCCACCTTCCACCATAAAGGGATTCTCCACAAATGGACTCTGCCAGTCTTAAACCTACACCTAGTCAGGTATGCCTGGGCAGCCACAGTGTAGTTAGTGGGGAGAACTGAGTGTGCATTTTGACCTGTAAATATTGCAGAAGCATTCAGTAAAAGGTAGTGAACTGTTTAAATGCCTGGTCTCAAGTTACTCTAAAGGGGTGCATGGTGGAACATGGGATATCAGAAGAACAGGGCCTTTAAAGCATTCACAGGGTACAAGAGGAAAACCACTATAAAGGGGTAGCTCAGCAGAATATATGGAGTTTGAGAGTAGTTGCCACGGGTAAACATGGACTGGTGGGAGTGTATAGCAGCTGGTCAATAAGCGTGGTACCTGGCATAGGTGATAGGTCCTCCAGTAGTGAGGGTTCAGTATTCTGCCTTCCTCCCTAGTGGTTTGTTCCCCCAAAAGCAACTGGGACCGAATCCGCGATATGGAGAACCCATATACCTAGCCGCATGGTATGGGAAAGCTGAAGGAGTTCATTTTTGTGCACGCATGAGGTCCACCCTAGGTGCACGGCGGGACCCCATTCTGTTACTGAGAGTAGGGGGGCAGAGATATGCTGGACTGATGGAGAGGGCACAGGCTCATCAGAGTCCCTCCTAAATGCAATTTACAATGAGTAAGGTGTGTTGTGACTTGAGATGGAACACTTTACCCAGATACTCCGTATGTTACATGGTCTAAGTCTCATCTCTAATTCGGGTTCAGCCTTAATGATGACTTTCACGTGAACGTGGCTCTACCTGATCCCAGGCATTGATGAGCATGTACATGAGAGAAGAGGTACCCCCGCAGGTGCTAGGCAAGTAGGCCCTGCCCCACATGCACTTTAAATCCAGTGGACTGTCCAGGAGTTATCCCAAAGCCCCATACACACGGTCGGACTTCCATAGGACTTTTCCCTGGATTTTTGTCCGAACGGAGTTGGCCGGGCACACCCATAGCATACACACCACAGGACTTTTCTGCAAACCTTCCCAAAACTTTTTGCAACATCACGTGGTTTTTCTGCTCTTTTCTGCTCTTTACCGCCACCCTTTGGTCAACTTCTGCTATTGTTGGTTGATTTTAACATTAGTTGTTTTGTTCATCGGACAAAAGTCCTATGGTTTTCTGTACACACGGTCAGACTTTGCTCCATTGGACTTTTGTTGGCCAAAAGTTTGTCCGTTTGCAGACCCAACTTTTGTCCGATGAAAACAAAAAAATAAAAATAAAAGTTTGTCCGATGGAGCGTACACACAGTCGGATTGTTGGTCCAACTTGCTCAAAATGAAGTTTGTTGGCCAAAAGTCCGACCGTGTGTACAGGGCTTTAGAATGTTCTGTGCCGGCCAGTGACATTAGATGTGCTCTATTCACATAATCTGGAGATTGCTGCCTTAGAAATTACCAACCTGTGTTGTATGAAGTTTGTAGACAGAACAGTGGTGATATTGTGTGTTGAATAGTTACACAATCTGATTGCTCAAAAATTATCCTTTTAATATTGTAATTGTATCTAGCAATTATTGGACAAAGTTTACAACCTTTTAGTTCTCTTTAGACTGATATTGAGTCAGTTTGAAGATGAAAGTGTTTAGAAAATTCTGATCGCTTTAAGACCAATAATGCAGTGTATGGAGTCAGTCCATTCTGAAATAATCTATTTGGATTTTTTTACAATGAAAAAAAATCACAATGCGGCAACTCTGTGTTGCACGCAGAGCCCCCCAGGAGGGATCCTCTCCATGCGACTGGACCCTGGACTCTTCTCTCTCATTGCCAGGCTCCTGAACATTATGACCTATTTCCTCACCTTCTGGGCTTTACCTCCCCAGGAATTGGTGGAAATTCCCCAAAAAATATTCAGGCTTTGGCCTCTGTTCCTTTACCCTCTAAGTTCCAGAACTATCCAGCAAATTCTGGAAGCCGGGGGGGGGGGGTTAACATAGACCCAGCCCTTGTAGCTCTGCACAGCTAAAGCACAAACAAATTAACCTCAGCTCCTCTGCCTGTAGAAAGCCAAACAAAATTTACCTACACTGTACACTGAGGGTGCTCCAAAAGTAATAATTTATTTTCCGCTATGTATTTCCTCCTCTTCTTCCCTTTTTTTTATCCCCTATTCCATCGGACACCTTGGTGCTGTTGGTATCTCGCTCTTCTGGCTGGATGTGCTCTACTCGGAGCACAGGAGAGGTGCGAGGGCCACATGAAATGGCCTGATGGGTCAGATTCGACCTGCTGGCCTTGTGTTTGACACATTTGAATTGGACTGATCGCAAATAATTGGTATCATCCACGATACAGCATAACAATCACTTTTCAAATCCAATTAGATTTTAGTTAAAAAATGAAAGAGAGGCAAACTAGAGGGAGGCATGTTTTGTCCCCAGACATTGGGCTACCTCTAGTTGTCTCCAGTATCCTAGTGCCTGCTGGCTTGTTCCCCCCGGGTGGGGGCCTCAGGACTGTGTCCCCCTCCTCCTCCCCCAGGGTAGGCAACCGGCTTCCCTTCCCATCTAGCTCCCGGCTGACTCTGCCAGATGTATGGGGGCGCTATAAGTACACCAGAGCATCCCTTGTCCCTCTACCTGCCCTGGGTACTCAGACTATGGACCTGCACTGAAGATGTGACCCTAGCACACTCCCTTCCATCCTATATTGTTTCTGCATGGAGGCCCCCCCTACAATACTGTTTTCTCCCTCTCCTTGTTTGAATACAGTTTTACATTGAGACACTCAGGATTTGTTCTTCCAAGCACTGTGCTCTCGGGGCTCCGGGTGATCTACACTAACTTTTCTGCACTGGATCTCTCAGGAATTTTTTGATTCTTCTGACATAGAGAGGCTGGTAGCCTTTTGTTCACTGCCTTCAAGTCCGGCCTAAGGCCTGGTTTGTTTTGGGATGCAAACTCGTGTTTGGGGAGGGGTGGGGTGGAGGGGTTGGGTATGTTGGGCCACCCTGTTGGCTCCCAGTTCAATGTTTTACGTTGCATGACAGTAATGTTTATGATCCACCTAATTGCACTATTTTGGAGACATGGTCCTTTCCTAAGCCCTGTACTGGCTACCTGGAACGCCCCATGGCTCTTGTTTTTAGCTGCTCCTTATTGTATCTCCCTTACAGGTTTACATGGCTACTCTTGATGTCCTCTCCTGGAACAAACGGGGCTTGAATTCCCCGATAAAACGCTCCTTAGTGTTTCAATATATTTAGAAATATAATCCTCACGTGTGTGTTACAAGAGACACATCTGATGGGAAGCAAGACCCTCAGTCTTAAGAAACCGTGGGTAGGACACCACTACCACTCAACGTATTCGAATAATGCCAGGGGTGTCAGTGTACTTGTTCTTAAATCGCTCCCCTTTAAGCTCCTTGATTTGATTCTGGACCCAGATGGTAGATTTGTGCTGGTATATGCCTTGATTCATAATTTACCGTGGGTGCTGGTGGGACTGTACCTGCCGCCTCCTGCATCCCTTGGGGTCTTGAACTTGCTTTCAGCTAAGTTGGCGCAATTTCCCTCTGACAATGTGGTACTGATGGGGGACTTCAACCTTGTCCCGGACTCTGCTATGGACAGGTGCGCCACGGCTGGCACAACCCGTCAGGGATTGGCGGTGTGGGCTGATACATATGGCCTCACGGATGTGTGGCGAAGGAGACACCTTATGTCCCGGGCCTTCGCTTGCCACTCAGCTACCCACAAATCCTTCTCCCGCATCGACCTGGCCTATGTGGGGGCGCCTGTCCTGTCCAGATTCCGGGACATCACCATCCTCCCTAGGGGAATTTCGGACCACACCCCATTGCTTCTATCCCTGACTTTGACGGCAGACCCGACTGACAAACTGTGGAGACTCTCCAGGTTTTGGGTATCGGAAAGCGGAGGTGGAGCCCCGGTTCCATAACACGCTTCGACAATACTGGACTGACAATCCGGGTACGGCTGCTGAGAACTCTGTGTGGGACACCTTCAAGGCCTCCTCCAGGGGGCACTATCAGTCGATTATAGCTGCAGTGCGGAGGGAGCATAGGGCAGAACTTACTAGAGTCGAGGAGGAGGCATGTAGGCAGGAGGCCCTTTATGTTAGGACCCGGGATCCCCACCAATATGCCTGACTTCAGTCTTTAACCCAGCAGACCCTTCTGCTGCGGACATCTCTGACGCAAAAGAAACGGCTTCATTAATCACAGCGTATTTTTGAGCAGGGGGAGAGGACGGGCATACTCCTGGCCTGGCTGTCCAGGGAGCAGTCGGGTGACCACCATCGCGCAGGTCCTGGACCAGGATGGGGTCTCTCACTCTGCCCCTCAGGAAATTAACCAATGCTTTGCTACTTACTACCAGCAGCTCTATAGCTCCAGAGTAGCCTACGACCAGAAAGATCTCATTGATTATCTTGAGGCTATTGATGTCCCCGTCCTCACCCCCTCCTCTGCGAACAAATTAGATGTCCCTATCAAATTAGAAGAGATTTAGATTGCACTGAAAATGATGTAGGTGGGGAAAACCCCGGGACCAGACGGGTTCCCTGTTGAGTTCTACAAAACTTACATGGAAGACCTGGCCCCCAGATTGCAGTCGCTCTTGTCTCGGGTGTCGGAGTCCAGAGCTCTCACCCGGACTCGATGAGTGATGCGGTGATAGTAGTCATCCTCAAGCCCAGTAAGGACCCTGCCCTCTGTTCTTCCTACTGTCCCATCTCCCTCCTTAATGTAGACGCAAAAATATTCGCGAACGTCCTTGCCAACCGATTGAATTCCATCATCACGGCTTTGTTCCACCCGGACCAGACGGGCTTCATGCCGGGTCAGGGCACGGACATAAATTTGCGTCGCTTACACACTCACATGGCGATTGCGAACCCAGATAACCCCGGAGTGGTGGCCTCACTCGACTCCGAGAAGGCCTTCGACTCGGTCGAGTGGGGTTACCTATGGACGGTCCTGTCTCACTTTGGTTTCGGCCCTCGTTTCCTGTCCTGGATACAGATGCTGTATGCTCTTTCCAGAGCACGTATACGCAGCAATGATACCCTGTCGGACGCCTTCTCCCTGGGGAGGGAGACTCGGCAGGGATGTCCACTGTCACCGGCGCTGTTTGCCCTGGCACTGGAACCGTTGGCTGCTCATCTCCGGAGGGATTTGGGGGTTAGGGGTGTCCGAGTGGGTCTTTTAGAAGAAAAGCTATCGTTGTATGTGGACGACTCACTGTTATATCTCGCGGACGCTTCCGCATCCTTGCAGAACGCGCTGGTCCACTTTTACAACTTTAGTCGGTTTTCGGGGATTGGGATTAATTGGGACAAGTCAATACTGTTTCCGCTTCACCTGTCGATACCCCGAGTGGACTCCCATACGCCCCTACGCTGGGTTGAGGAATTTACCTATCTAGAGGTGCGGGTGGGCCTGGAGCCGGGGAGCTACTTAGCCAAAAATGTACTTCCAGTCTTGGACCAATTGACCAAGCGATGTGCGATGTGGCGCAACCTTCCTCTCACTTATTAAGATGATTTACCTACCCAAACTGTTATATTTTTTCAGGCAGACCCCCACTCCTATTCGCCGTTCCTTCTTCTGGCAATTAGACAATATAGTTACAACTTTTATCTGGGCTGGGCGCCCCCCTAGGGTGGCGCGGCGCATCCTCTATCTTCCTTTGTCAAGTGGTGGGCTGGCACTCCCAAACTTCCTGATATATTACACGGTGACTCATGATACTTACACAGCCGTAGTCTTGGGTAAATGGCACGCGGATATCCCGGAGCTTGACGAGGAGGTGTGGGAGGATTGTGTCTCCTCCTATATCCCCTCCAGGAGCCCACTGTGCACACGTTGTTCACTTGAGACGAGATTATTCTTTCACATGGTGTCGTCCTGTCCCAAATTGCGCACATACTGGCAGGAGGTGGCGGAGACCCTGACTGAACTGTGTGGAGTGGAGATACCAATGGATCCTCACTTGTTCCTACTTAGCTATCTGGGAGAAATTGAAGGAGATAGATATGTCAAACTTTGTATCATTTTTGCCTTATTTTATGCTAGGAGGGAGATCTTGCTATGTTGGAGGGGGCCAGAGCTTCCTACTAGATCCTCTTGGTGGACTGTGATTGGCAGGGTGTTGCCGCTGAATAGGATCATGTATGAAAGCAGAAAATTTGGTCGAGCTGGGTCGATGCCTGCGGCTAAGCCCTCTGACCTTCAGCTCCCCTGGGTGTGGTGGCTGTTGTATGACTGTGAGAGGTGGCCCTGGGCCTCTCCCCCTCCCTCCCCCCTCTTTTTCCCTTCCCCTCCCCTGCCTCCCCCTTTTCCCTCCCCTGCCTCCCCTTCCCTTCCCTTCCCCCGCTCCCCCCCACCATTGTACTTCCCTCCTGCCCCCCCCTTGAGGATGGGGGTCTACACGGCTGTGGGGTTAATGCTCGCACTGACTTGAAACACTGATCTTCCTTGCTCAGTCATGGTAGCACAAATGTTTTGTTTCCACTTATTTGTCTATTTCACCTTATGTTCTCTCATTTTATGTCTCTAACCTCCTGTCTGATTTGTTGATGTAACCTGTGATGAAGTACAAAGATTTTGCCTTTTGACTGTCATTGCATTGTAACTTGCTATTGTGTCAATAAAAACTTTACTGTTAAAAAAAAAAATATGAAAGAGAGAGATATATAATTTTGCCTCTGTACAAATCATTAGTAATACCTCATCAGGAATATGCAGTTCAGTTTTGAGCACCAGTTCTCAAAAAGGATATCGGGGAACTGGAGAAAGTGCAGAGAAGGGCAACCAAACTGATAAGAGGCATGAAGGAGCTCAGCTATGCGGAAAGATTTGAGGAACTGAATTTATTCTCTATTATAAATATATAAATGGTCCACAAAGTAATATTGCTGTAGAGTTGTTCACTAGGATTTAAAAAAATGTTTGCCTTCCTGGATCAATTGTGGGTATAGGATTGTCTATATGGAGGTTTTCTATTTTCCCCCCAAAAAAAGAATTAATGTGAATTAGCAATTATCAAAACGAATACTTTTGATTGGAAACTACTTGAAAATTTCTGTTCTGTCCTGTTGAGGCTGTCTTGAAAACAATCAGTTGGTCAGTTACTATTATTTTATTAAAGTCAAGATTTCTTTTTGGATCCATCCAATATGTTCAGTGTATGCACAATAGTATGTACAATCACTTTCAATTGAATCTAGCATTGATTGCTCAGTAAGATTTCAGATCCAATGTCCAGCATAACACCAGCCATATAATGTAATCGTCCAGTACAACAATCCTAATTGAAGAAATCTTTACGTTTATCTTTAAGAAACTGACTATAGCGCTACCCGCTGTGAGAACTTCTTACCCAGAGTTAGTGCAGAGGCAGTAGGCACAAAGCAACAATCCACTCACTTTGGCTCAATAATCAGTCTAGTGGATGTCTTTTTGGATTTTTATTGCTGAAGAATACTCCAGATTCTCTGATTTTGCTGAACTTGCTAAGTCCCTCTGACAGTCTCTATGCAGGAACAGGTACAAATGACAGAGACTAAACCCCCTTCTTAAACGCTATCCCCGACAGGAATACTACTGGCTTGTCCACCCAAGGGATACCATACACAGTCACTAGAGTCCTGGTCTCAGGTCAGTACTTACAATGCCACAGGATCACCAGATGCCTCCCTCCAGTATCCACCAGACACTCTTCAGTGAGCTCTCCAGACCAGTCTCCCAGGTAAAGAATCCCCTAACTAGTTTCAAACAGGGATCCTAGGAAATAGGCTCTCTGCCACAGTTTGATGAAAGAAGGCTGAACTCAGGTTAGCTGCTGCTGCAGGTAGGGGTGGACACCCCCCACCCAACAAGGGGAAGAGCAGAAGCCCTGCTGCTCCAAAATCCAGTCTATTTATATGCCTCCCCAACAACCTTCTGGGCACGCCTCCCCAAGGATTGGCTCCAGCAAAATAAATATTCAGGCTGCGATTTGACTTGCTCAGCCCTCCATGTTCCAGAAGCCCATGGAAGGCAGGGAAGAGCAATCAAATCCACAGTCAGTGAGACCCAGAGCAACCAAAAGCAATGGATAACTGTCCCACTGATTACAGAGGAGCCAAAAAAACAAAATTTGCCTACATCCTAGCAACCTAACTAGAAGGGTACTACATGATTGCTCAAACTGTTCATTCTAATCAAAAAGTCTTTATCTATGTCTATGAGGAAAGAATCAATTCTGGTAGAAAATCGGATTGACTTTGATCAACTCAGTCTTTCTTTTGTTGTGTCAAACGATTGTTTACTAGCAAAATTATTGAATTGATCATCGATTGATACATGTATGGCTGTAATGACATGTGAAAGATGGCAGAGACTGAGTGTGCAGTACCACAAATAAGGCTAAGTTGACATTATTGTGACCCACGTTCTGTGTATAGGCAGCCCATTTATTTTCGGCTGTCCTACCCACAGAGACGCAGGAAAACAAGTCCTGGACCCTTTTTTTTTTTTTGTCAATTGGGCATTTGCCTGTGGGTCAGGAACACATACAAAATAGTGCGCATAATAATGTGAACCAAGCCTAATATACTTACGATCAAGAGGCTCTTTCACGTCTGCTAACTGTCTTTACATCTGCTGGTAAGACCTGAATAATTAGAAATGGGAAGGTCTTACAAATAGTGGGATTGTGACCACTGGATGTGGTCAGTCACATTGGGGTGGGGTTTAGTGATCCTGTGACCCCGCATGGGCCGGAGGCTGAATGTTTTTGTCATAAGATTTTGGGTAAATATGCTTTATGCCTTTAGCTGATTAATTACCTTTCAATCTGATCTACAGAGTGCGGAAAATCAAAAAGCATCCAACAAAATAAAAATTCTAAATAACTTTTTAATGTTTTTTTTTCCATGTCATTTAAATATAACCAATAAATTCATTAAACAGAGAATAAATAAGTGTGGATGTGTTCATGGAAATTAGAAAATATATATACAGATACGTTTCTAGAGAAGTCGTTAACCTCTTCTGTGCCAAAGTGAAATCGCTCCCATGATAAAGAATAGTCGTAGATCATGATCCCGGAATTGGCATATTTTACACTTGATTTATTATGATTCTTGATGATTTATACACGTTAGAAGTTGTATTTATTCAAGAGAAACAAGGAAAATACAGTAAGCGTCTTCCACTGACTGCTCCACTGGAAGGATGGTGACATTAAGGTGCTACAGGTTACTGCTTTTTTTTTTTTTTTTTTAAATGATAATATGCTCAGCAAAATAAACACAATGTAGAATTAAAGCTGAACCTCAGACAAACAGTTAAATACGCAATTAAATTCATATAAGGAGCTGTTTTACTGTCTAGAAGATTTGTATTTCATCCACTTCTGATATCTACAGAGAGCAAAGCCATACTGCAGTTAAACAATACAGCCTGGCCACCTTCCCACCCCCAGGCTGTAATTGGCCAGTAGAAGAGCAGCAAAAGACTGATGAAGTCACGTTTCTTCTCTCTTCTCCTATCAGCAAGTTCCCTATCAGCACATGTGTATCCAAGACACCTAACTGGCCCCAAGTACTGCCACTCTATCTTCCAGTCTGAGTGCTGCTATAAATTTAGATTACAAGAGTTTAAAATTAAGTTAAAGGAGTTGTAAAGGTTTGTTTTTTATTTTCTAAATAGATTCCTTTAAGCTAGTGCATTGCTGGTTCACTTACCTTTTCCTTCGATTTCCCTTCTAAATTTTTTTTTTCTTTGTCTGAATTTCTCACTTCCTGTTCCTCCTCAGTAAGCTTGCCCCCATCATCCGAGCCGTTGTGGCTGGGGGTTAGTCAGCGTGCTCGCCCCCTCCTTTGGGACTACATCCCTGCGGGGAGACGCTGTGATGTAGTCCCAAGGGAGGGGGGAAAAGCTAAGTGAACCAACAATGCACTAGCTTAAAGGAACCTAGTTAGAAAATCAAAAAACAAAAGTTTACAACCCCTTTAAATTAAGGTAATTATAGTAGTTGAATTTAAAAACACATATAATTATTTTATAATAAACACATAACTGAATTTATTGGTGTTTCTTTTTTATCTGCCTGGAGTTCGGCTTTAAAGTGTATCATTATGTCACTTAGCAGATATTCATACTTTCAGGAATTTTTGGTCAATTGACAAAATACATGCCTTCAGCGCTTCTGTGGAATAGAAAATTGTCCATAACAACCAAACAGCTTTCACTTGTCATTTCCACCTTTCATGGTTTGAAACTGAAACAAGAATTCTGATTGGTTGCTATGAGAAATAAGGTATTTTCCTGGTAGCCCACCGTGCATACCTAACCCCCATCCCATCTTGAACCAACTCATGGATTTATGCTTCCTCAGCCCTGGAGTGTTGTCTGGGCTTAAAGTAATTATTAAAGCTTGGCAGCACTTGAGAGGTTAACAAACTTCTGTTGATAATTTTTTTTTTTTTATTTCCAAATTGCATTGGACAAATTATAATAAATGGCAATCTTTATAAATAGGTTGACATGAATACAGCAATATACAAAGGACTATATACAGATTAAAGTCTAAGGAGTCCTCATTTCCCAGAAATGAAACAAAATGATTTCAATACATTTCCAAAGTGAGTTCGGCAAAAGTGTGAGAAGCCACAGCTGTGAAGATATTGTGAAACTACATGTCCCAGCATTTGCAATGCCCAGGGTTTGGCACACCATGCCTTAAATGCAGCTCCATAGTGTTTATGGTAGAGTATTGTACCATCTTGACCAATGTAAAAGGTTTGGATGTTAAGTAATGTGCCAGGATGACTGAACCCCTGTGATGGTAAAGCAAGATGGCCAAAGACCAGCACCTTGAAGAAACCAGGGAGAGGACCTCAAGGGCTTTGGAGCGTTGGAGCTAAGCTAAGTGCCTCAGGCTTTAGTTCCTCTTTAAAGTTATTAAAAATGCAAGCTTTTGGAATAACTCAAATCCCTTCTTCAAGCTTTATAAAGCCTGAAAAAGAAACCTGAGTATCTTGAAAGCTTGCATCTTTAACAACTCAAGTTAGCCAATAAAGGGTATAACTTAACCTCCAAAGTTTCCCAAAGTGTTTGGAATTCTGCCACTTCCCTTCCTAAAGATAAAGGTTTAAAAATGGTTGACTGGAACTTTCCAGAATGGTTGTTACAGCCAAGGCTACCCTCCAACTCTAGAAACCAACACTGCCCAACACTTGAAAAGGGACCTTGGTTGGAAATGGCCATGTTCCTGTGTGATGCGGTATGGGCGTGCTCTACCCAAGAGCTAGCACCATTTCTTAGTGTTGGGCAAGGGCTTCTTCCAGAACTGGAAGGAAACCGAACATGTGCCAGGTAAGGGCCATCTTGACAAGTTTCCTTTCATTTTATGCACCAGGCTTGGATTTGTGAAAACACAATGCAGAGAAAGGGCATAATACAGCCTTGTTTAAAGAAGTTGGCAGCCAGATTTGAATTATCTTATTCCAACAAATTTCACTGCTTTATAAGCTTGCAACCAAGAAGCAAATATATATCCCTTTCTGTTTAATTAATTATCCCTTTCTTTTTATGTAAAGTGTAAGGAGCAGTCACAAAGTACTGGGGTCATGGGGAACACTGGTAGTGTCAGTGCATAAGTGAGATCTGGTAGGAGTAAGTTTTATTACTGCATTAATTTGAATATTCCATTTGCTGTTGCGCACCCACTTCCTGTTATATTTGTTTGGCAACAGGAAGTGTCTTGTTGTACTATAAGTTAGTGGTGCAATTGAAATTTGTCGAAATGTCACTCTAAGCCACAAAAGTTTTATTCTTCCTATATGTTTTATTTTTGTCTTAAATTAAATAGTAATGATTTTAAATAACTGATCAAGTCTCAGACCTGAGATAAACTTTGATATTGGAGATATGGCTAACATGAAATGGCCAGAGATAGATAAAATGATCACAGGAAGATTCATTTTTAGAGTAAGGGATAACTTATAGGTCTGTACTTTCAGCCTCATTGTCATACCTTAATAAATTTGTATTTATTATTTTTTGGCTTTTTGTATTCTAGATACACAAATATTGCATCATAGAGAATTTCTTGGCCACTGGCAGATTTGGGTTTACTTTTCATCAGCATTTCCAGTGACAGGCAAGATCAGGATCCCCACCTATCAGGTCCAGGTGACACAGCCCATTTAAACTTCTGGCTCTGGATGGCATGAAGGGGTTAATAAACCATTAAAAGTGTTTTGTTCTATCTGTTTAATAAGTGCTAAAAAAAATATATTTGAACCAGTCAATAATCCAGAGGTGTCCTGTGTCTTGGGCAGTCAGCGGTGTTATTAGTGCTGTCCTATTCACCTATGTGGACTACAGAACACCTCACCCCCCACTATGTTATAGAGATGAGTAGAGCAAGAGTTTTTAAATCCTAACACACTATCTGTCCATAGCTAAGGTACGGTGAGTAAGGCTGACCATACATTATACAATTTTCTTGTACAATTTTCCTTTAGATTTACCAGAACCATATAATATGAGGTCAAACCTAAACACTTTCAATTTGTATGCAATCAGGCAGGTCCTTTCACTTCATATTTGAAGGTAAATCTAAAGAAAATTGAAGAAGAAAATTGTATAATGCATTAATGTTGTCAGCCTAGGACAGCAAGTGTGTTACTATTAGGTTCACTGGGTGAAAATAAAGAGGGAAAATAGCATTAAAAATAAAATATACAGTATGCAGTCGCCATATTTTAGTACTAGTTAAATGCAATGTATTATATTTTTGTCCTTGGGTTTAGATGCGCTTTAAGTGCCTTTCTTAAAGGTAAGATTTAAAAACATATTAAATGTGTTTAACAGATTTTAAAAAATTGCCAGTAAGGCTAGGTTCACGTCTGTGTGTGTTTTCGTGCGTTTGCAGATCTGCAGAAATCCAATCCATTTACGTAATTTTCTTTGGGTCCTATTCACGTCTATGAAATTTCCTGCAGTGCGTTTTTGCAAAAGGTGCAGGGACACGCAACACAGTGTGTTTTTTGGCTCCATAAACTTCAAAGGGGTTGCATCGAAAATGCATGTATATGCATTTTTCGGTGTGTTTTTGGTAGGGTTTTGTGTTTAACAACCAGCCTCCTCCTCCTACAACGGCACACACATAGATGTGAATTTAGCCTAAGAGCTGATTGTAATTATTTATTTGAAAAAAAAAAAAAAGGTCTAATTTTAAAGCAGGGCAATGTATCAACATGAAGTTTTTTTTCCTAAACATTAAATACAACTGATGAAAACTTTTGACTCCTTGAGATGACATGAAACCCTTGGAAGCATTGTGCCTGTAACGGCCCCTTCACTACATTCTGCTAACTGATAGCAGAGCTTTTACATATCAAAGCATTGGCAGATTACATTGCATCACAGGAGCTGTTTTCTTTCCTGGTTCAGACTTTTCTAGCTGTGACATACTGAGGAACAGGAGTGGTCACAAACTAGGAAAAAATTACATTTAACAGACAAAGGCATGGGGAAATATTTCTTTAAAAGAAAGAGTTATCGACTGATTCTTTAGAATCATAATAGTGTTATTTTTTGAGGCCATAAAAATATAGTGCTTAGCAAGTTCTTTAAATTTTTAATATTTCCCCCTTTTGTTTGCTAAATACAGTTCAAACTTTTTTTCTTTTTGGAAAAGATTATGGATTTGCTATTAATATGTGTTATTACAAGGTCCCTTTAGGTATAATAGATATAAGACATACTCCACATAGCTTATGTAATTTGTTTGATTTCTGAGAAATAAGGAGTTCGCATTGAGTAGCTTTCCTTCAATCTTGAAGGTTTCCGAATTGTCCTCTTAGGCATAGAAGGTCACTTTTAAGCAAAGATATTGTAGGGCTGTTCCGTTCCTACAAGAAACTCTCTTGCTCATTCGCTGTTGTTCTGTGGTGCTAATCTGCAACCTCTGTCATTGGCACCCGGTAGGTGATAGGTAGGCGTCTTCATCGGGGCTGTGCCGCCCTTGGAATGACTCCTGTCAAAGGGGGAAGGGCAGGTGGGGGCTCAGCGCCACCCTGAAGTCCATGAATGAGGATCCTGGGCACCAG
This sequence comes from Rana muscosa, assembly GCA_029206835.1. NCBI lineage: Eukaryota > Metazoa > Chordata > Amphibia > Anura > Ranidae > Rana > Rana muscosa. The sequence goes on along the minus strand of CM055125.1, from coordinate 228,108,680 downwards.
AGGTCTCTGCAAAGCTGGTGGAGGTGCGGTAGGTCCCCTGTACAAATAGAGGGCTGCACTGGGATCCAGGTTGGAAACAAGGCTTTGTGGGTAAAAGTATGGTGAAGGAAACATCCTCTGAAGGGCAGAGTAATTACCCGCCTCTGCCAACAGCTCCAGTCCAACTGCAGTCTGCCTCTTCCACTTTGTCCTGTTGACAATAAAATAAAATAAAATTACTATGTTGGAAATCAATTTTGCTATAAGATGCATTATCCCTTTAAGGGCCAGACCACCCAAAAGTGATATTTTTCTTATAGATGGAGCATAACGAGCTGAGTCAACCCTTGTGTTAGACTTCAACATGCATTCACCCTGCCACAATTCCTGACTCTGTTCCTGGCCACCTGGGAATTTGGGGTTTTCCCAACCATCTTTGTGTGTTTCAGCTCCTTCTAATACTTCCTCTAGAATAGGAGTTAAAAACAACCCAGGAGGTAGAGTCCGTTATAATAGACATAGAATTTGTGCAGATCCACCACGAAAAACTCAACAATGGGGTCCTCAAGAGATATCAAAACTGTCTGGTGGTTTAACTTCTCTACTAAAAGCTGTATTATAAATTTTAGGTGGACTGACCCTTTAAGTAAAATAATAAAAATGCATTTTAAACTTAGATTTTAGTTTACAAATAACATAATGTTATAAAGTGAAAATGGGAATTTTTAAATAAGAAAGTTTTAGGCCATCAAGCCACATATATGTTTTTAAATACAATAAAAAACGTATTCTTATCAAAAATATTATATACTTTTTAAAATGATCCTTCTAAATAAAGATAAATCAAATTAGTGATTTTGATATCTTTTGCACACTGCTGAGTGCCTGGACAGTAGAACGCTTATTAAAAATGGTAACCGGCACACAGGATTTAGAATTACCTAATAGAACGAATCTATCTTACTGCTGATCTATTGTATTTTACGTTTATAATTTATTGCTATATGTCACAGCATTATTTTGGGGGTATATATTCAGTTATAGCATTCTGCTCAGGATTGGTTAAAAGTGGCTGAAATTTGGTCTGTTTTCGACTTGTTGCTGCTTATGCACTTTAAACAAATGCACTCTGATTTAGTAGAGGAGCTCATAGCATACTCTTCTCTACTACCCAACAACCCTATTCTATTTGATTTAAGTTGAGTTTTATTAAAGATAAGAGTACTTTTAAAATACATTAGCGCTCTGAATTCAGATGAAGAAAATGCCAGGCAGATTTTAACTCTTCTACCTCTGCCATACCCTTCCCCGTACTTTGCATTGTGTCTACCATGTCTGTGTAACTGCAGACAAGGACTGAGAACATGAAGACATGTGATCTTATTATTTTTTGATTTTGATTTTTTGATTTTGTTGACTATATAATCACACACATAGGTTGGACTTGATGGACTTTTGTCATTTTTCAACCTCACCTACTATGTAACTATATAAAAAAAAATGGGTGTGATTTACTAATGGAGCACATTTTCCAATAACTAAGTGAACCAATGTTCTCTTAGAATATCTACTAGTGTGCAGAGGAATTAAAAAAATATATATATATACTGGACTTTCCTCTACCTACATGTGATTGGATGATCACTGCTGAACACTGTATCTTCATTGCACTCCTTTAGAAAAACCAATCCAATGTATTCAGTCATAAAGGATTACTTCTTTTCTGCACTGCATACATGTGACCACTGGAGATCACAATCTGCTTGAAGAAGGCAGCCCCTGTGTATGTTGAACTACGGTCTACAGAGCCCTGAGTAGGAATGAGAACAAGGAATGCATCAGGGATCCCTCTAGATATGCATTCTGCTCTCCAGAAATCCATGTCTGAAGTCACAGGAAATGGGGGAGGGCTTAGCTAAATTCATGCAGGGGCTACCTGGAGTGGGCAATTTGTGATCTAAGTGGTTTCATAAATGCATTGCAGCACAGATATAATTAATAATGGCTTCTTGCACTAAAGATAGGGGGAACAAATATGAGATCTTAGATTATATCTGAAAATTAGCTAACTCTGGATAGGCTAATAAAGCCTTTTTTAAAGTACAGTAACAGCTTAAAGACAGCGTGGTAAAAAAAGAAGCAGAAAGAAAACAGTTAAATTATTATTGTATACTTTTTATGATGACTGTACACTTTGCTGGTAAAGAGCTTAGTCTGTATTATAATAGATATAGCTTTGGTCATAGTAAATATCATGCCACACTAAATTATAAAGTTGGGTTGCCTAAGCTCTAATTTCCAATTTACATTTGTAAATTGCTAAAGGTTTGTTTCATTTAGCTAATCCATTTATTTATTTTTATTTAATTTAATTTGGGTGTTTGACATCAAAACTAGTTGGTGTTGGTCTGAGGAGATTACTTTTGGAGTTCTTAAAAATTTATTTCTGTACGGAAACCACTAAAAAATTACAGTTGCAGTTTATAGCACTAATACTGTGTGTTAATATAATTCTAATCAAATGGATCACATTATCACATCTTTTAGGTCAGGAATAGAGAACATAACAAGGTTGGTTTACTAAAACTGGAGAGTACAAAATCTGGTGCAGCTCTGGATAGAAACCAATCAGCTTCCATGTTTTATTGTCCAAGCTTAATTGAACAAGCTGAAGTTAGAAGCTAATTGGCTACCATGCACAGCTGCACCAGATTCTCCACGCTCCAGTTTTAGTAAATCAACCCCAAAGTATCAATAGTAAGCAAAACAAAAGGAAAGTCAAGTGTACCATACAAAATTCCCCAGTACTTAGCCCTGCTGGCTAGCAAATGGAACTTCCTAAAGTAGACCTGACACTATGGGTACCAAACAGACCTTAGCCATACAGTTTATATAGCTTAGTACCTACATATATCTTCAAGTTACCACTCCAATATTTTTGTCACTTCCGTATGATGTTGAAATATGTCCCACCCTTTACTACCTCCTACCTGTTTCTATTGGCCAGTAAGGCCACCTATTATTTTGATGGATCAATAGGAAGCCACAGGGCAAGCTTTGACACAAAAAGCAAACAAAATGTGTAATAAAATGAATCTGGTTAGTGCCTTCCTCCCTGTGACATTCATTAGATATAGCTGAATGCATCCCACACGCAGTGCAAGATTTTATGGAAGATTCCCATATAGTCATCATTTTAAAGTGCACAATAGTTAAAAGGGTTATTGCACAAACTGAAATTATAATTTGGCAGGTATTTTTATTTCTAAAAACCCAGAGCTGCAATGTGAATTAAAATATGCATTAGAAGTTCGGTATAATAAAGCGTTCAAAACGAAGGAAATGGTATTTGCCAAAACAGGAAAACATGTTAAGCAGAAAATGAAATGCTCCTGTAGTGAAATTTTAGTTTTGGCTAAAGAGTGATGGTTTAAATTGCAGATACCTCCAGATCAACACCCAAATATAAAGACGACCAGGCCATAGAAAAATGTATTTAAGTGGTACAGAAAATGATTGGGCAGTTGGCACATTTGCCTACCATCTAGTGCTAACTTATTTATTTCCGGTACTTATATAGTGCTGACAATTTATGCAGCACTTTACATATATATCGTACATTCACATCAGTCCCTGCCCTCAAGTAGTTTACAATCTAAGGTCCCTAACTCCCATTCATACATTAGGGCCAATTTAGACAGGAGTCAATTAATCTACCATCATGTCCTTGGAGTGTGGGAGGAAACTGGAGTACCCAGAGGAATCCAACACAGGCAGACAGTGCCGTGGTTGGGATTTGAACCAACAACCCTAGTGCTGCCAGGCAGAAGTGATAACCACTTAGCCACTGTGCTGCCAGAACTAGAGTTCTGTGAAACTATTTTTTTGTGGAAATACATATCCCAGCATGCCATTTCTGCATATGGATATTGGGTAATATTGGAATACAGTTACCCCTGCAAGATGACAATATTTGCCCTAAAACACTGTCAATTAGGTGATGGTCATGCTGGTGTTGGGGGCAGAGGGGATTCCAATATCTGTTTTGTTGGGGCAGTATGAGTAATCCAACATTTGCCCCACAGCACCCCATGCACCCCATCCACCCCATCCACCAAGGTTTACTGAGCCATCAAAGAGTTATTTTAGACCCATTGTGATTGATTTGCTACAGGAGTACAAACTGTCCATTTAGCAAAGTGAATGTTCACTGACCTTGGTAAATACGGTAAAGCTCTGTTTAAGAGCAAAAAGTTATACAGTGGAATCTACAATGAAGAAAATATATCTAAACAGTGATTATGTGTAGATAATTCCCTCAGGGGCACCGTCCTCTACCATTAAACACATGATAGGTATCTACAAAAAATTAGGACTTTCTATGTGCCCACTGGAAATTGAAGAACCCCCACATGTGCCAAAATCCTACAATCACATACTCTGACCATCAATCATCATAAAATGTTTTGATAATAATTGGCCAGACTATCTGATTTTAGGATTCATGAGTAAAATAAAATTCGTTTTTTTTTATCTGTACATCTTTTTGATAAATATGGTGGTTCTTCAGTTTCCAGTGGGCACAAAGAAACTCCTTAACTTTCTGGAGGCACTTTTGAAGCTCTGTTTACTTCAATCAGACGATAATGGCTAGCAAAAATATAGTTTTTTTTTTTAAAATTTCCCTTACCGGATTGGGTAATTCAAAGTGAGCACAGATTTACCTTATTTACTGATATTCACATTACAATGACCATAGGCTTTGCTAAGCGACCACATGGTACTTGTTTAGTAAATTAACTCCATTGAATAGGGGGCACTTGGCAAAGGTCAGAACCACCCACCAGGTTCCCAATTGAAACTTTAGAGGGAACGTAGGCTTATGAGGTTTCATATGGGCAGATGGAATGAAAGAGTAGGGACTGTTGACTTACCTCTGAGCTGGAGAATCTGGGAGGAGATATTTTACAGAGATGGCCAATGAGATCCTCAGATCTCACCTTCATAAACTGGTCATCTGTGTGAAAGTGAATGACAGAAGGGTGTGTCCTCTGATGAGAAGTGAAGAACATGTTCTCCACTCCTTATCTCAGCTTCATAAACTGGTACACCTGAGAGATCAGCCGTGATCATCAGGATCTCGGCTCTTCTCTGTTTGATAAACGTACACCTTGGCCCAGTGAACATGCACTGAGATTAGTGAATAATAGGGTGAAGCTGTGTTTAATACTCAATCAAGTCCAAATGACCAGTTTTTTATTTCACTTCGACATGATTGGAGCATTGAAGGGAACACACTTAAAGGGGTTGTAAAGGTTTGTTTTTTATTTTCTAAATAGGTTCCTTTAAGCTAGTGCATTGTTGGTTCACTTACCTTTTCCTTCGATTTCCCTTCTAAATGTTTTTTTTCTTTGTCTGAATTTCTCACTTCCTGTTCCTCCTCAGTAAGCTTGCCCCCATCATCCGAGCCGTTCTGGCTGGGGGTTAGACAGCGTGCTCGCCCCCTCCCTTGGGACTACATCACTGCGGGGAGACGCTGTGTTCACAGCTTCTCCCCGCAGGGATGTACATCTCCCCGCAGGGATGTAGTCCCAAGGGAGGGGGCGAGCACGCTGACTAACCCCCAGCCAGAGTGGGGTGACGCTGTGTTCACAGCGTCTCCCCGCAGGGATGTAGTCCCAAGGGAGGGGGCGAGCAAACTGACTAACCCCCAGCCAGAGCGGGGTGACGCTGTGTTTACAGCATTTCCCCGCAGGGATGTACGTCTCCCCGCAGGGATGTAGTCCCAAGGGAGGGGGCAAGCAAGCTGACTAACCCCCAGCCAGAGTGGGGAGACGCTGTGCTCACAGCGTTTCCCCCCAGGGATATACGTCCCCTCGCAGGGATGTAGTCCCAAGGGAGGGGGCGAGCACGCTGACTAACCCCCAGCCAGAGCGGGGTGACGCTGTGTTCACAGCGTCTCCCCGCAGGGATGTAGTCCCACGGGAGGGGGCGAGCACGCTGACTAACCCCCAGCCAGAACGGCTCGGATGATGGGGGCAAGCTTACTGAGGAGGAACAGGAAGTGAGAAATTCAGACAAAGAAAAAAAACATTTAGAAGGAAAATCGAAGGAAAAGGTAAGTGAACCAACAATGCACTAGCTTAAAGGAACCTATTTAGAAAATAAAAAACGAACCTTTACAACCCCTTTAATAACTAAACTTAGTGAATGTTCACTTTAAATAGTAATTGCCCTGGCGATAGAACATCTTAGGGCATAAGTTCAGTTGCTCTAGGGCACGTTAGTACATAGGGCCCAAGAATGACTTCTGCTTCACTTTATTTACTAAATGTGTTCTTACAACACATTCTGTATATAGTAGTGCAGGGCCTTCCGCTTCTCTGATCATTCATGGAACAATGGCTCTTTTTTTTCCCCCGCAGCATCAGCCCCAGAGGAGCTTATAGTCTAATGACTCTAGCGCAGTCATACACATAGAATTTGAACAGTGTATGGTTTTTGATTGTAGGAGAGAGCACCAGAGGGAACCATTTTCAAATATGAGGACAATATACAAACGCCATATAAACAGTGTCTTTGATGGGAAACAAGCCCAGGGCCCAAGTGATGAAAGCATTTTAGTAAAAAGAAACTTCAACCCTGTTTTATTAAGAATAAATTGCAGCAAAAGGGCGGCGGAATGTTAAAGCATGAGACATGAGGGCTGCCCCAATTCTTGTTTATACCTCTTACAATAGCAGTAGATCCGCAAGCGCCTACTTGTAGCTCAGAGCTATCTTTCCATGTACAAATGTATTAACTACCTAATTAATTACGTACAAGCCAGAGTGTCATCTGTATGATGTAAAGGCACTGCAGAAATCTTGTCCTGACAAACAGATGTGCATATTTAATAGACCATTGTAGAGGTATCATTTACTATATGGAGCAGCGTAGGTGTAACTATTTCTCTAGGAGTGCATACCACTGCTGTGGGACCCAGCAGCTCTGGACTTGCCCGCACACAGAGAAATAAAATCACAGCTCAGGGGCTGCTAAGCTGCAACTGTGAAATAATTATGATAAAAATAGGTCATTAATGTCGATTTAGAAATTACTACATACATAGCTTTATAGGTAAGCTGTTACATAGAAAAATATTATTTTGGGGTACTGCGCTAAAAATGCACAGTAATCTGGAACTTGAATTTTAAAAAACTTGGGAAAGATGAAACAAAGGGCCCTGAAAGTTGGGATCAGAATCTTGATGGGGGACTAAAATTTCCAGCAAGCCTTCAAATTTAAGCTGATACTGGCAGACCTACAAATTGGAAAGATGTGTATGTGTGTTTTTTTTTTGTTTTTTTTTAAGAAAATGATTTCTGTGCGTTATTATGCTGTTATTTAAAAATGAAAATGCTTGATTAAAGATTAAGGAATAATTATATCATTAATAAGCAACATGGCCAAATTCTTTAAAAATATATAATATTCTATAATGAAAAAAATGTGTATGTATATATATATATATATATATATATATATATATATATATATATATGCTTATTTTAATATTCAAAATAAGTAGACCTCTTCTAAACATACCGGTATATGTAATTTGTACATTTTAAAGTTTATGGTAAAATAACAAACATATTGTGGATATCCATGAAGAAGCCCAAAAAGGCAGCAAAATAAATGTGTAAGACAAATCTAAAAGTATATAAAAAAAAAAAAAAAACTGAAGTGAAAGTTATAAGCCAGGAAAGACCAAGGGACGTGTATAAATATTCTCCTTTCTAAGTCAATGTGATCCCCTTAGGACACCTTGCTGGGATTGTCAAAATCTATTGTACATATTCTATAATAAATCAATTTCATTCGCTGCAGAGCTAACCTCATATAGTTTGAGACTCTCGCTCTTTTCTACAAAAAAAAAATAGTCCTATTTTCAGGACTAAA
>CM055125.1:227828257-228095757 GCA_029206835.1 Rana muscosa | reverse complement strand
TATCTATCTATCTATCTATCTATCTATCTATCTATTTATCTATCTATCTTTCATATCTACCATATGTACCTACGATTACAGATAGGATATCAGAGTGACATCCTCGTTTCATTAAAATAGCCTGTATCAGACTTGTACAAGGGTTTATGTGGCATTTTATCGTATGAGGTTCCTCTATTGACAAGTGTGAAGTTGATTCTCCTCTGCAGGAAGACAATAATCCGCTTAATTGAGCCACCAGGGAGCCGCTATCCTTCAACCAGAAACTCCCCACCGAACCCGGCTTCCCTGCGCTGCCCCTCTCCGCCTGCACCTAGCTGGGGAGCCAACGGACACCAGCCCGGTGGAGTCATTATCCGACCCCGACTACACCAGATTAGAAAATAAATCATAATAATATTAAGTAAAAATAAACTCAATCTTCCTATGTATCTGTCTTTGCATGCCTGCCCTGGCACATACATATACAAACATACACCCGAATATACAAAGTCATCAATATTTTACCAAAACTGTTAATTTAAAAACATTATTTTTTCTAGATAATACTTATGTTTTCACTAAATTCACTTGAACTGCAAAACACTTCTTTAAACAAAATAAACAAAAAAAATTATTAAATCAATTCACAAAAAAAGAAAAAAGAAAGAAAGAAAGAATAATAAATAAAAAATCTTCACCAGTATAGAGAGAATATTTTGTTTTTAATTTTGTTTGTTACTTATTTAACATAAAAATAGTCAGTTATTTTTAGTTGAGACCAATGAGATGTGAAGATCGCAGTCACGTGACTAAATAAGTAAAGCTCCTCATTCTTAAAAATGTGAAAGCTAATTTTAATTTTGACCAAAAGGTGGGGGAAAAAAAAAAAAAAAAAAGCCTGCTTTTGCTTTGAATTTTAGGATGTATTTTTTACATAGTAACCTCAGCAGGTAACAAGGGCAATAAAGAGTAACCTTGCCCTATGAACTTGGAAGCTTTCAAAGTAATATAATATATATATATATATATATATATATATATATATATATATATATATTTAAATACAACATAAAAATGGAATCGGATTAACGAATTAGTCAAAAGATCATAACAAATCTGGCTCTGTAAAAGTTAATGCATAATTTAAAAAGAATATAGATTTTTTTTTTTTTTCAGCGTACTTTTAAATGGAATGTCTTTTGAATGACGCCCGAGCGGTGCCTTTTTAGTTTTCCCCTAATTGCATGCTAATAGATAGACCCGGCTTGTAGAACTAATTTGGAGAGCTACTTTTATGTTAATTCGTTACATATTTATTCTTAATATTTCTATCAGATAATGAGGCCTCTAAGGGGAAGCTTATGGTGTCGGGATTTTAATTCTTTTTTTTTTCACATCCTCCAACTACATTTCCTTGCTAGTAATTGTTTTTATGTTTTTTTTTATATTATGAATTTGTTTTATTCTATTATTGTATGTATTTAATTTATTTTGTTTTCATTTTTTTTTGCATCATCCAACTAGCTACATTTCCTTGTTTTTTTTTATGTATTTAATTTTATTATGAATTTGTTTTCTTCTATTTTGTATGTATTTATTTTTTATTTATTTAGGCTCCATGCACACTGGCATAAAAAATGCTGCTTCTACAGGAGTTTTGTGTTCTGCCTGTAGAAGCAACTCAATGGGGGTTATTTATGAAAGACAAATCCACTTTGCCCTACAAGTGCAAACTACAAGTGCAAAGTGCACTTGAAATTGCACTGAAAGTGCACTTGGAAGTGCAGTTGCTGTAGATCTAAGGGGTAGATCTGAAATGAGGGGAAGCTCTGCTGATTTTATCATCCAATCATGTGCGAGCTAAAATGCTGTTTTTTATTTTCCTTGCATGTCCCCCTCAGATCTACAGCGACTGCATTTCCAAGTGCATTTGCAGTGCAATTTCAAGTGCACTTGTAGTTTGCACTTATAGCGCAAAGTGGATTTGCCTTTCGTAAATAACCCCCAATGTGTCCATGAACAGCATACTTTGAGATCAACATTTAAGAGGCAGAAAAAAAAAACTTCTCATTCATGTTTCTGATTGGAGCTCACTGGTAGAAAAAAATGAAAAACTCTCCTAAACGCTTCTAAACTTTATACAAAAAATGCTCTATTAAAATATAAATTTCTTTAAAAATTTTTTTAACTGTGCTTAAAAAAACGTCTGTTCTCTTTGGAGTAAAAAACGTTCATATAGAGTCTTATGAACGTTTTTTACTCCAAAGAGAACAGACGTTTTTTTTTTAAGCACAGTTAAAAAAATTCAAATGAAATTAATATTTTAATTCTATAAATGTAAACATATGAACACTGATCCTTCTTTGAAATCTATAATGTGTTACCATTTTTTATTTCGTTTTGTGTTTATTTATTTTGCAATATTTTTGGCTACCCATGTGATTAGAGGCTGCCCAAACGCAGCGACTCACCTTTACCTTTATATTCCGATTCTGAGGATGTGGAGCTGCTGCTTTTCTCCAGTTTGTCCCTAAAGTCCTCAGCAGCTTTGCTGGACAAGCAGTGACTCAAGTCCTGGGCTGGTTGCCCATTGCTGGAGTAAGGAGCGCAGGTGGCCAGTGGCTTGCAGTCCGCTAGGATGTCCCGGATTAAAAAGGAGGAGGTGACGGTCCTGGACTGGGATGGAGCTGAGAGCTGGACCCCTGGCTGCAGGTGGGACTCAATGGCCAAGGCGACCCCTTGCCTGGAGCTGACCGAGTCCAGGCATTCTCTAGATGGGGAAGGTGGAGAGGAGCAAAGGCTGCTGACCTCAGACCTGGGACTGAGCTCCAAGGGGGATCTGCTCTCCCCCATCAGTGGGTCTCCTTGGGCGAGCCCTGGGCTACCAACTCTGTGGGACAAGATGGTGTCAATTCCAAACCCATTGGAGCCCTCCATGATGGTCAACTTTCAAAATGTCATTGAGCCTGAAGGAGCCAGCAGAGGAGAATCGGTGACTGTTAAATCCCCAAGTTGTATTGGTCCTTACAGTATTAGACCAGGTCCTCATCCATATCTCCTCCAAGGTCTTCTCCAGCCAAGGCGTCCAGGTAAAAGTCCCACTTATGGCCAGTCCTGTGAGGTGGGTGGCAAGGAGCCCTCAGAAGAAGAAGAAGACAAATCAATGGAAGGTTTGAGCAATGATGGTAAAATCGATGAGTGGAGAGAGAGAGAGAGAGAGAGAGAGAGACAGAGAGACAGAGAGAGAGACAGAGAGACAGAGAGAGAGAGGAGTCTTCAGCTGTGGAGGAGATACAGGATGGCAGAAAGTAGAAGGCTCTGATCTCTCATCAAACACAACAGCCAATGTAGGGGGTCATCAACTGATACGTCCCATCCTCCCTCAGGACCAGGCTAGGACCACTTAGGACCAGGGAAGACTTTCAGCACCTTGGAGAGCTCCTGAGCGCCGGCCGCCCCTCAATACAACAGAATCCAGAAAGAGAGAGAGAGAGGTAGGTGACCAGCTCTGGTCCTGTCCTGTTCTGGTCACCGACCACCGCCAACCACCCCAACCAGGGTCTTCTTCTCTCTACAAGACCTCGTACGCTGGGTCCTCTTCAAAGGCCATGGGGGGGGGGGGGGGTCTGCTCCACTCACATGTCTCTGTATTGAAGTGTGGAGGGGGAGGGGAGGGGTGACCACACTCTCAGATCTCCTTCCACTCCTCTGTCACTTCACCTCTTCTTCTTCCTCCGCACAACTTCTGTCACTTTCCACCAGCACCGCACTGTAGAGTCAGAGCACGTGTCAGCACTCCCTGCGCTCTCATTGGCTGCGGGGACCCCCCCACCACCTGATGTCACACTATGAAAAAAGACAACCTGATCCCCCTTTCAGTTTGATTAAAAGAGACAGTGAATTAATTACAGCAGCTCACGGCCCGGTGTTTACAGCCAATTTCCACCTTGTTTGCTCTCATCCCATCATTCAGGAGGTTCTAATGATGGGCTTAACCCTCTCCTGCCTGCACACCTCCCTCACTGTCTGCCTGGGCTACTATGGGCACGTGGGACTCACAAGATTATCCCATCCATGGTGTACTATTATTATTATTATTATTATTATTATTCAAACATGTCACTGCTAATATTATCCCATCCATGGTGTACTGTACTATTATTATTATTATTATTATTATTATTATAACATGTCACTGCTAATATTATCCCATCCATGGTGTACTATTATTATTATTATTATTATTATTATAACATGTCACTGCTGATAATATCCCATCAATGGTGTACTATACTATTATTATTATTATTATTATTATTCAAACATGTCACTGCTAATATTATCCCATCCATGGTGTACTATACTATTATTATTATTATTATAATAACATGCCACTGCTGATAAAATCCCATCCATTGTGTACTATTATTAATATTATTATTATTCAAACATGTCAATGCTAATATTATCCCATCCATGGTGTACTATACTATTATTATTATTATTATTCAAACATGTCACTGCTAATATTATCCCATCCATGGTGTACTATACTATTATTATTATTATTATTATTATTATTATTATAACATGTCACTGCTAATATTATCCCATCCATGGTGTACCATACTATTATTATTATTATTATTATTATTATTATTATTATTATTCAAACATGTCACTGCTAATAATATCCCATCCATGGTGTACTATTATTATTATTATTATTATTATTATTATTATTATTATTCAAAGTCACTGCTAATATTATCCCATCCATGGTGTACCATACTATTATCATTATTATTATTATTCAAACATGTCACTGCTAATATTATTCCAAATATGGTATACTATACTATTATTATTATTATTATTATTATTTTTATTATTATGGAAACATGTTACTGCTAATATTATTTCAGCCATGGTGTACTACTACTACTATTATTATTATTATTATTATTATTATTATTATTGAAACATGTTACTGCTAATACTATTCCAACCATTGTGTATTAGTATTATTATTGAAACATGTTACTGCCAATATTATTCCAACCATTGTGTACTATACTATTACTACTAATATTATTATTAAGATGGAAATATGTTACTGCTAATATTCTTCCAACCATGGTGTACTATACCATTACTACTAATACTATTATTATTATGATTAATATTACTATGGAAACATGTTACTGCTAATATTATTCCAACCATGGTGTACTATACTATTATAATTATTATTATTATTACTATGGAAACATGTTACTGCTAATATTATTCCAACAATGGTGTACTATACCATTACTACTACTATTATTATGATTATTATGATTAATATTACTATGGAAACATGTTACTGCTAATATTATTCCAACCATGGTGTACTAGACCATTACTACTACTACTACTAATGTTATTATTATTACTATAGGCACGTGTAACTGCTAATATTATTCCAACTATGATGTATTATACTATTATTATTATTGTTATGATGATGATGATTATTATTATTATTAATAATAATAGTATGGGCACAAGTGACTGCAAATATTATTACAATAATGGTGTATTATGATAACAATAATAATAATCATTATTATTATTACTACTATAATGCTTGTGTGGCTGCTACTATTATTATTTCAACTATAGTATTTTATACTAATAGTATTATTATTTTTATTATTACTGCTACTATAGGCATGTGTGACTGTTAATATTATTCCAACTATACTGTATTATACCACTGTTTTTACTATTATTTATTTAATTTATATACAGCAACCTTACAGTCCATGGCTCCAGTCTACTATATGTCACTGTTAATAATATTCCAGCTATGGTTTATTATGCCAATTATGTTATTATTAACGTTATTATTATTATTATTATTTTCATTAATATTATTACTATTACTTTACTACTACACATAGCATCCTATAACAGACCATAGCTAAAGGCTGCTAATACTAACCATGGTGTATAATATTACTAATAACATTAGTGGCATTCATTATTATTATTATTATCATCATCATCATATAACACACCATGGCTGCTATAGACATATGTGACAATGCTTGCCTTGATGTAATAAACTATATTAATATTTTGTTATTTAGATTATTATTATTACTACTTGTAATGCTACTACTGATCAGCTACCTTTTTGTCCTATTATAGGCAGGTGTGAATGATAACATATTTCCAGCCTTGAAATGTATTACCTTATAATATATTTAATATCTATGTTATTACTACTACTACACATTATTGTGACAATTTGAGGCTGGCTGCTACAGGCACGTGTGACTGCTAATATTATGCCACTATTATATTATTATTATTAGCAGCACTAATAATACTACTACACACCACTCTGACTGGCTGGCTACTAAAGCCACGTGTGACTGGTAATATTACACTAACTATGTTGCATATCATTATTTTTATACATGGCATTTGCCTTTTTCCAATCATCCTATTGGATTATCACAGGATACTTGCAGTCTACCTATTTTTTTACTAAAAATGCACTTCTAATAATTTTGTATTTTTATCATTTTATTTATTTTACTTTACGCTTTTGTCCACATTAGTAAAATGATCTCGATAATTAAAAAAAGAATAAAAAAAAAGTGGTGCATTTACATTATTGTTGTAATAGAAGTGATACACATATTAAAATTTGATCTCTTGGATAGTGAAGTGTATGTGATTAGGTGACCTGGGATTTATTGTATGGGATATCCAGATCCATAGGTGACAATATGACTGGTGCACTGCACACCTGTACTAATAGCAGTCCCTGCTCCTCCTGGCTCCTCTACTTGTCAGTACATTGAGGTGACCTGTCTATGAGAGAATTAGCAGGCCTTACCTTCAGGAGCAGAGGGAAAGCCGGGGGTTCTTGTAGAATGATGATGGAGATGTATTAGATTGTACAGGGAAAGGGGAAGGAAGAGGAGCATAAAACACATTTCCTAAAGAGGTGACATTGCCTGATCCGAAATACAGCCGGATCAGCCATATCCATTCATAGGGCTGGTTGTGATCTGATGTAGGTGTGAGAGTAGTGTGTATATAGTGTGTATACTTAGTGTGTGTGTAGTGTGTATAGTGTGTATACTTAGTGTAAATATAGTGTGTGTGTGTAGTGTGTGTAGTGTGTATAGTGTGTGTGTAGTGTGTATAGTGTGTATACTTAGTGTAAATATAGTGTGTGTGTGTAGTGTGTGTAGTGTGTATAGTGTGTGTGTAGTGTGTATAGTGTGTATACTTAGTGTAAATATAGTGTGTGTGTGTAGTGTGTGTAGTGTGTATAGTGTGTGTGTAGTGTGTATAGTGTGTATACTTAGTGTAAATATAGTGTGTGTGTGTAGTGTGTGTAGTGTGTATAGTGTGTGTGTAGTGTGTATAGTGTGTATACTTAGTGTAAATATAGTGTGTGTGTGTAGTGTGTGTAGTGTGTATAGTGTGTGTATAGTGTGTGTGTATATATATAGAATTTTTTTACCGGTATATATACTCATTGATAAATTGATGCTTGTTATAAGTCTATGTCGCTATTATATAGCAATTAAAGCCTATATTTTGTGGTTGCACAATGTAGCAGGTGATTATTTGATTTTGGGGGGATATAGCAAAATGCTTCCAGTATATCGGTGGATGAGCGCTGACGCTTGGTAGATGCCCCATGGTGAGGTGGTGAGGGTGTAGATGAAGATGGGTGTAGTGTTTTAGTGATGCACACATCATAATGATCGCTCGGCTGAGTGGTGCCCTTTTGTCTTGGCAGATTGCAGAATGTACATCCAATCTCTCATCGAATAATGATGATGTGCAGGCTTGATGGATATCGGAAGCTTGTTTGGCATAATCTGCACAATCAGAGCCGGTAATTGCCCCTGAATGCTTAGTGATCTGGGATGGGGGGAGGGAGGTGCCAACCTGGTGCCAGTGCCAGGCTACAACCCACTATGACCAACCACATGGCCAAACAGACAGATGCAGGCACTGTTCTATGTGTCTGTCTACACATCCACCCAACATTTCCATATTGATCTCTCTTTCCTATTACACACATTATAATTATGTTCTAAGACATGACAAGACTTATTTCTTTCTTTCTTTCTTTCTCTCTCCCTCTCTCTCTCTCCCTCTCTCTCTTTCTTTCTTTCTTTCTCTCTCTCTCCTCCTCCTTCTTTCTTTCTTTCTTTCTTTCTTTCTTTCTCTCTCTCCCTCTCCCTCTCTCTCCCCCTCTCTCTCTCCCTCTCTCTCTCTCCCCCTCTCTCTCTCCCTCTCCCTCTCTCTCTCTCTCTCTCCCCCTCTCTCTCCCTCTCCTCTTTCTTTCTCTTTCTTTCTTTCTCTCTCGCTCTCCCTCTCTCTCTCCTTCTCTTTCTTTCTTTCTTTCTCTCTCTCCCTCTCTCTCCTTCTCTCTCTTTCTTTCTTTCTTTCTTTTTTTCTTTCTTTCTTTCTTTCTTTCTTTCTTTCTTTCTTTCTTTCTTTCTTTCTTTCTCTCTCTCTTTCTCTCTCATTCTCTTTATCAATCTGCCCCTCTATCTATCTCCAATACATTTCATATCTGGAAACAATTTTTTATTTATTTTCTCCTATTTTCCTTTTCCTCCCTCCCTCCCTCCCTCCCTTCCTTCCTTCCTTCCTATTATCCATATTTTATCTATCTATCTATCTATCTATCTATCTATCTATCTATCTATCCATCTTTTATCTATCTATCTATCTATCTATCTATCTATCTATCTATCTATCTATCCATTATGTCTATGTACACCCCATCATTTGATCCATATGTCTCTTTAGCTTCTATCTCTCTAGGCCTCTCTGATCAGCCTGGCAATGAATGGGCATCAGCTGGCACTGTACACAGTTCATGGTGTCAGAGCGGCTTCCCTTTGATCTGCAGTATCACAATGACTGGCAACCAGAGGGCACAATACAGAATGCAGCTTTGTCTGACACCTTTCCTTTCTAATCACTTAAACAGGAGCTCAGAACGGTGCAGTGATCTCCAAATTCTGCTTCTCCCCTCTTCACTAATGAGTACAAGCGGTGATGAGCGCCTCTCCTCTCCACATGTGAAGTTATGTCAGTCCTTTTACACTTTGATTTTCTGAGACACTCACAAAAGTTCAGTTGTCTGCAATTTTCTTCCATCTGTCAGCTGTAAAAGTTGCAAAGATGTTTCTGTGTCAAGCTTATCAGAGGAGTAGGCTGCACTACTGATTAGCAGAATTATGCTAAGGACTAGGAGCCTGACCAATCCCAGGGAGTTCTGTACTGTTGTCTATTGTACATTTATATGGGGGTTTATATAACTCTCCTCTACTGTTGTAGGTGGTGCTGTACAGAGCTGGTTCTAAAACAGTGGTATATATATACCCCAGTGGGTAATTTTTGTATTTAGGGCACACTTCCGATTTTTACAGAAACGTTAAATAATTTAAGGTTGGAGAAAATTGCATATATATATATATATATATATATACACATTTTTTTTTTAAATGCCCATAGATATCTGTCACTGAATTCTGGGGAGGTCATAAAAGGTGGTAAAGAAGAGGGAAGACTTGGGTCCACTAAACCAGAGTTTGTGCCTGCAATAACATAAATGCAGTATCCCCATCAGAGGTATTGAGGTATATGTAAACCCTCACCTAGTAAAACAACCCATTCAGTGTAAAATAAACATGAAAGGCAAAACATTGGGTATAGAAAAAAATCACCCGCCTTTAAAATAATCCCATTTTGTTGCTTTGCAGCCTAAGATGAAGACAGACACTGTTTTTGTTTTATCCAGCTGTATTTACTCAGTGCAACTTATAACATCAAAGTGAAAGATATAACACCAACATGTCAGAAGAAAATAAAAAAAAGATTCAAAAACAGAATCACTGAGTTGGAAATAGGATCACCCCCCTCCCAAAAATGACTTGTATACACAATCAGGTGTAGCTAATCACCTTCTCAATGGCACACAAAGCCATTTGACTTTCAACTGTGATCAGCTGTGGTCATTTTGATTAGCTCAGCATGAAAAGAGCTTTCCTGGAGCATTTCAGTCCCTGATAGTGCAACTGAAGCAAACAATCAACTATGGATGACAAGGCACTGTCACCGGGATCTCTGGGATAAAGTTGTGGACAGGCACATGTCAGAAGATGGATACAAGAAAGAAATGGTTGCAGGAAAGAAATTTGCACGATTCCCCGTCCACACACAAAAAAAAAAAAAGAATATCAAAACACAAGAACAAAAATGTGATATATTGCAGCTTACCAGTCCTCAAATGTGATGGCTGCATTATTTTTTTATTTTTTTTAGTTTGTTTGTTTTTTTCCCTTTATTTTTAATGGATGATCCTGCCATTAACACTCTTCCTGTCCTCGGGTGACAACCCTCACTTATTGTACTACATCTAAGGGAAAGCAATATATTGTATACATGGAAAGGTGTTCTGTAGTGCACAGAAGGGAACTGGGAAAGCTGATAACACTGTTTGAGATTTCAGTTCAGTGCACAGGAAGGATGCTGGATTTGTGGCAGGTTCAAGAGGATATTTTCTGTACTTATTTTGAAAAGAACTGGTAAGCTGCAAGATATACAAATGCTGTTATTGGGTTTAGTTATAGTTAACCGCACAAAGAGATTTTCCTAACTTGTATGACAGACCTGCAAGCTCCCTCTTTATTGATTAAGGGGACAGGAGATCATTATAGTGCATGCAACACTGTCACACTTTGCCATGTATTGAGGCAGGTCCTGACACTCCAAATGCTTCAGATTCATCTTTGCTCACTGTTCCTGGGAAGGCCTGTCCACTATTAAGCTGGGCGCACACTAGTAGAATGTTATTTGACATTTTTTGTTTTAACCACTTGAGCTCAGAAGATTTACCCCCCCCCTTCATTACCAGGCCATTTCTTGCGATACAGCACTGTGTTATTTTAACTGACAATTAAATTGTCGCGCAATTGTCAGTTAAAATAACACAGTGCTGTATCGCAAGAAATGGCCTGGTAATGAAGGGGGGGGGGTAAATCTGTGATATTTTAACTGACAATTGCGCGGTCGTGCGACACTGTACCCATACAAAGTTTATGTCTTTTTCTTCCCACAAATAGAGCTTTCTTTTGGTGGTATTTGATCACCACTGCATTTAAAATGTGTGTGCTCTAAACAAAAAATGCAGACAATTCTGAAAACAATTAATATTTTTTACTTTCTGCTATAAAACATATCCAATAAAAAAAATGAGAAATTCCAATTTCTTCGTAAATATAGGCCAATATGTATTCTGCTACATATTTTTCCCAATAAGCGTATATTGATTGGTTTGCACAAAAGTTATAGCGCCTGCAAACTGTGGGATATTTTTATTTTATTTTTATTTACTAGTAAAGGCTGCGATTAGCAACTTATAGCGGGACGCAACATTGCGGTGGACATTCTGACACTAGCTGACACTTTTGACACTTTTTGGGGACCAGTGACACTAATACAGTGATCAGTGCTAAAAAATATGCACTACCACTTTACTAATGACACTGGCTGGGAAGGGGTTAACATCAGAGGCGATTAAAGGGTTAAATGTGTGCCTAGCCAGTGTTTTCTAACAGTGTGGGAGGTGCTTTTACTAGGGGAAGACATGGTTCCATGTCCCTGCTTTGCAGAGACACAGGATCCATGCATTCCCTCCTGTCAAAACGGCAATCTATGGGTGGAGCGAGCCGGCATTAGGGGGTGGGGCTTGCTAATTGTTAATTGCCTTCCACCTGAGCTGGGGCTTTCCTCACATGGGCACACACACACATATATAACGTAGGACTTTGTGAGAGCATTTACGGACCACTTAGGCTCTGATGAAAGGGGTGCGCCCCTGAAACGCGTCAGCCATCTGGATGTTTTGGGGTATCATCCGACCCTCTCAGTCGTCAAGTCCTGTCGGTGAATGCCAAGATTTCCGGCCATTTTTTCCGATAAGCTTGTATATAAGCTCTGTCTGTGAGTAGGACTATTGCTTTTTATTTATATTTTAATAAACCTGTAAGTGGTAATGCACTAGGTCGGTGCACCCTCCTGTTTTCTTTCTTTTGTCAAAACGGCGATCTGCCTTGTTTACATAGGCGGTCCGCCGTTCTGACTCTCTGCTAGATAATCGGCGGTTGCCTGCTGTGTGTGAACCGACGGTGGCGCGCATGCACTCCCCTTAACCGGAAGAGCTGGATCACGGATATATACGTGATCTGGCGCACAGGTGCCGCCCTGGCGGACCTAAAGTGGTTAAAAACGTTCTTTCGATTTTCTGGTCATTAGTGGGGTCAAATCAACATTCGTTTTCGACTGCAGTGATAAGAAAATTTGAAGGAGCGGGATGGGAAATTTGTATTGAATGAACAAATTTCTAACACTGTATGTGGTTTTCATTTAGGAAAGTTCATTCATTCCAAAATCTAACGTTAAAACCAAATGAAATTTATAAGTACTTTGGAACAGCATTCACCAAGTCATCAAATGTACTGAGAATTTTCGTTTGAACATTCGTTTGAAAGTCTGCTAGTGTATGGCCAGCATTAGGCTAATGTGGGATTCCAGAACAGAAAGTTAGGCGTGAGTTGGAATAATATTCCTCCCCCTGGTCAATCTTAATTTGAAATAAATTCTGAAACTTTCATTTCATCGTACAAATATAAACTTGTTCTCACATAGACTAGTCGTGATGTAGAACACTACAGTCTAGGTCGGTGCTTTTCAGACGAAGAACCTGGCCTTTCAGATGTATCTGGTCATCCCTCTGGTCCTCGCACCCTCTGTGCCTCTTCCAGGGTCCCAACAGATTGCAAGCGGGCTGAAGTCTATGTCAGTCTACTCAAAGCTCCCCCTTGGGAATTCAGGGCCGGTTGCAAGCTGTCACCGGCATGGGACATGGGACAACACCTCTGTGACCACTGAAAACAGGCTCTCAAGTTTCACACGGGGCCTCCCCCAGTTTAAGGTTTCCTTTTGTGTGGTTGTTCAACTGGAAAAAATACACAATCACCTTACAGAGAGGGAGGGAGGGATCAATAATTCAGCTATACAGCAATCATGTCTATAGGCAGTCCCATTAAAAGGCCAACATGCATTAACATGACAATTGGATTAGTTGTAGCTGCTTCAATAGAGAACAATGGGCCTGATTAGGGTGAAATAAATCTTAAGGATTTCAAGCAGAAGAAAGCAACTGAGCTGTGTACCGTCCTATAAGCCTGTAGAAGACTCATATGTAGCTTGAGATTACATGTAGCATTTATTAAGTGCCTATGTACTATGCAATAGGCCTGATTTACTAAAGGGGCATGAAGAAGAGTAGCGATAAATTACATGAGGATATGGATGTGCACATGTATAGAAAAAGCAATCCTGGAATGTGTTTTGCAAGTAGGGATCAATAAAATTAAAAGTTTTTAACTCCTTGAAATATAGTTGAAAATCTGGAGATTTGGGCAAAATTTCTTTATTTTGGCTAAATGTGTTGGAATCAAATAGGGAGGTGAAATTAAAGTGGTTAGAAGTAGTTTGTAAGGGTAATGGTTCCTGAGGGTTATGGAAGTTCCTTTCAATTATTCTGTACCCATTCTTGTGCTAAACGTGGCCCCTCATTATTTTACATTGTTCACAGATAGATAAAAAGGTCAAATAAAAATGAAAGCAACAGTATAGAAACAATAGTAAAATAGACAAAAAAAGGAAAGCAAAACACAAATATAAAGAACACTAAATAAAATAAACTATCATAAATATCCCTTTAAACCCCCCCCCCCCCCACAATTAAAGAAAAATAAGTCGATTTTTGATTTTATTTTTTGAACAAAAGTTTTTTATTAGGCAATTTGTACATACAGGATAATCTTGCATAATATACAAGCAATACTTCAGTAACATAGAGAAAAAAGAACAAACACGGGTATGACAATATACATATTTCATTCCAGATACCTCGACGTGGTCATCCTAACCAAATGTGTGGTCATAGGTTTGTCACAATGTGTATGTAGTACCTCTGGGTATCCTAAAATCCTTTAGTTACAGGTTTCAGAGTCATGTAACCAGCGATCCCAGACCTTATTGTATTTGGCCGGGCAAAAAAATAATCACCTAAGTAGCTTAATAAATGAAATTATTATTATACAGGATTTATATAGCACCAAAAGTTTACTCAGCGCTTTACAATGTAAAAGGGAGACAATACACTTGCAATACAATAAAATACAAAAGGGTTAAGAGGGCCCTGCTCAGTAGAGCTTACAATCTAATAGGGCTGGGCAAATGGTACAAAAGGTTATAACTGTGGGGAATAAGCTGATGGAAGTGATAGGAGATTAGTTGGAGGTGTGATAGGCTTCCCTGAAGAGATGAGTTTTCAGGGTTTAGCTGAAGGCAGCTAGAGTAGGAGAAAGCCGGACAGATGGAGGTAGAGAGTTCCAGAGGACGGGAGAGGCTCTGGAGAAGTCCTGGAGACGAGCATGGGAGGAGGAGACAAGGGAGCTTGAGAGCAGGAGGTTTTCAGAGGAGCGGAGAGGACGGTTTGGGTGATAATTGGAGATAAGATTGGTGATGTAATTTGGGGCAGAGCTGTGAATGGTTTTGTATGTTGTAGTTAGTATTTCAAATTAAGTTTGCTGGGCGATGGGAAGCCAGTGTAGGGATTGGCGGAGAGGGGTAGCAGACACTACGCGGTTGGTAAGGTAGATGAGTCTGGCAGCAGTATTCATGATAGACTGAAGAGATGATAGCCTATGGAGAGGTAAGCCTAGGAGAAGGGAGTTGCAATAGTCAAGGCAAGAGATAGCAAGGGAGTGAATGAATTGAGAGCTTCCAGGGACATTTCACAAACCAATTTAAAAAAAATTACTCATTCTTAACAACAAATAGTCTATTATTCAATGTTCATTGAGTATAGCGTGCTTCCAGATTGCAGTGTGCATTAAATATTCAGATAATGTTACTTATGTGCCTTCTGTTCTGAGAAGGTTCACTAAGGAATAAACATGTCAACATTTTACTTTAAAATTAAAATAAAAAATATGTGTCTAGCACAGTGTTTTTTAACTGTTGTTTAGTCAAGGCACCCTTTAAAATGAGGCACAATCTCGAGGCACCCCATTCTAAAATGTAAAAAATCAAACTAATAGTTTTACATAACGCAGCAACATCCACACACGTAGGACACCCAACATTAGAGGTTATTTAGTCTTCCAAAGCAAATACACCTTTGCACACAGGTACTGACTAGTATTCCAATGTATTCTCTTCTCCCTCACTCAGCTAATGTGACCCCAGTGCTGACAGAGAGGGGCAGGGGAGGGGCAAACAAAGATGCTGTGCAGGCACCCAATGTCCTCCCCATCAACCGATTACATCATTGGTGGTTAGGACACAGGCAACTGGAAGGTTGTAAAGTGCACAATGAAAACCTGTGACTTTGTGTAAGGAAAAGGCAGGCTTCCTCCATGGGGGTTATTAAGCAAGGCAGCACCTGCAATCCAACCATTTGCACGTAAAAATTGTGTAGCCCTTACAGGGGTTGTAAAGGTTCTTTTTTTTTTAAATAACAGTCATACTTACCTCCACTGTGCAGCTCGTTTTGCACAGAGTGCTAAAAAAAGATCCTCGTCTTCTGGGGTCCCTCAGCGGCTCCCCGCAAGAGCTAACCCCCGTTCTGGGAAGCGCTCTCCCAAGGGGATTAGCTTGTGGGCGCGCTCCCGTGTGATACAATGGCGGCCATAGCCGCCAAGTGTATCACTCGGCCCCGCCCCCTGGCACGCCGCCTCATTGATTAGATTGAGCCAATGGCTGCGCTGCTATTAATCTCCAATGAAGAGCCGAGAACAGCCGAGAAGACAGGGGCGAGAAGCCAGCGCGTTCGCAACGCGGGACATTCGAGGGCTCAGGTAAGTAAACGGGGGGGGCTGGGGGGGCCTGTAAGCATCGAATGTTTTTCACCTTAATGCATAGGATACATTAGGTGAAAAAATGCGAAGCTTTACAACCCCTTTAAAGGGTCCTGTGTCGCCTGGGTCGTGAAGATCCTGTTCGTCAGTCTGGGTACAAAGTCCGGGTGGCCAAGTATAGGTGTCAATGACAAAGGAAAATTTTCTGTCTGTTCAGTCTATAGTATCTATCTATTTCCGTCATGAAGGGCCTATCAGATGGTGGGCGTATAGGGCTTGCATGGATTGCCTACTGGTCCATGGAAGACCTGCAGTGGGTGAAAGTGTAGTTGCTTGTTCCAGCAACACCAAAAGTTTTTGGGTAGTGTGCCTATACTATACCAGTCCACCACTCTCATCATATGTACAGCTGTATAGTATAAAGCAGGGCACGGAAAACCCACCCCTCCCTGGATTTTAGATCAAAGTAGCAGGGCTCTACCAATACAAGGTGCTTTGCCATTCCTAATAAAGCGTATAAACGCTGAAAAAACAGAATGGAGGCACGACTGTGGGATTTTTACAGGGAGGTCTTGGAGCATATATAAAGGTCGGGGCATAATATTCATTTTCAAAACATTGCAGTGGCCAAACCAAAAGAGTGTCAACCCATTCCATTTTGCAAGGTCTACAGCCATAGTAGCCAGGATTGGTTGAAAGTTAAGCTTGTGGAGCAGGCTAAGGTTGGAGAATTTTTTTTTTCCCTAAATATTGGATAAACTGGTTGGCCCAGCAAAAGGGAAAGTTTAGAACATGGAATCAGGAAAATAAATGTTGAGGGCCTCAGATTTTTGTAGGTTCACTTTAAAGTTACATAGGCCACCATAAGTATGCAGTTCCTTCAATAGCGAGGGCAAGGAGGTTAGCAGGTCGGTAATATAGAAAAGAAGATCGTCCGCGCAAGCGGAAAACTTATGGTGATGCACACCAGAAACCATGCCCCTGATACCCTTATTTTGTCTGACATGCTAAAGGAAAGGTTCAAAGTAAGCACAAAAAGCAGGGACGACAGTGGGCATCCCTGTCTAGTACAGGCAGTCCCCGAGTTACGAACGGGCTAGGGACTGTAGGTTTGTTCTTAAGTCGAAAATGTTTGTAAGTCGGAACAGCATGCGCAGAACGGCAGATACGTCGCTTTCCGATGTTCCGTCGAATGTGCCAGCCGTCGAAAAGTGGCCTTGCATGCGCAGAACGGCAGATACGTCGTTTTCCGATACTCCGTCGAATGTGCCAGCCGTCGAAAAGGTTCCTTTGAATGTGCCCGCTGTCGAAAAGTGGCCACACAGCCTCCTGTTCGTAAGTAGGAGTCAGATGTTCGTAACTCGGGGACTTCATGTACTGTTACTAATTAGAAAGGAGCTGGATTCAAGGCCATTCATTCTAACAGTGGCTGAGAGTGTGTAAAGGGCCATTATCCATGTCAAGTCCTGGGTGTACCAAATGTTTCCATCAGACAGGTCCACTCTACCCTGTTGAAAGCTTTTTCGGCACCAATGGACAAGAGTAACAAGGATGCTTGAGATTTTTTAATCATAAAAATTATGTTGAGGGTACAAATGGTGTTAACTCTAGCCTCCCTGGTTTGAATTAAACCATCTTGGTCGGGGGAGAATAGTTGTTGTAGGGGGACACTCAAGCCCTGTACACACGATCGGATTTCCTATGGATTCTAATCCGATGGATTCTTCCATCGGAAATCCGATGAAGCTGACTTCCATCAGTCTTGCCTACACACCATCAGTCAAAAAACCGACTGTCCCAAATGCCGAGACGTAAAACAGTCCGACGAGCCGAGTAAAATTAAGTTCAATGCTTCTGAGCATGTGTCGACTTGATTCTGAGCATGCGTGGGTTTTTTCTCCGATGGAGTTCCACAGAGACGATTGGATTTTGCTATCGTTTTTTTTCCCATCGGATAAATTTAAAACATGTTCTATTTTTTCACACCGATGGAAAAAAAAACGATGGGGCCCATACACGATCGGTAAAACCGATCGTGTGTACACGGCTTTAGTCTGGTTGCAAGAATTTTGGTCAATAGCTTAACATCACAGTTCAAGAGGGAGACGGTTATGACTAAGGCCCTATAGGCTGAAACGCGTCAACCTTTCCTATTTGCGCTTGTCTACTGTGGCTTGTTAATAAATACGTCAATTTTTTAAGAGCAACGACCGGAGTGCGGATCATCTTTTCTTCATTCACTTCTACTCAGCCAGCGACTGTGGATCGAGCACCTGGGAGCTCTGCTTTCTATGTGATGTATGGGTAGTAGCACTGACTTTTTTGTTTATATTCAAGAGGGAGACGGGCCTGTAGCTGGCACAGAGGAGCGGAACCTAGCTAGGTTTAGATATTACTGAAATACTAGAAGATAGAAGGTCCAGTGGAGCAGTTTGGTCATCCAAGATAGTATTGAAGGCAATGGTAAAATATGGCGAAAGTTGGGCCAAAAAGGTCTTGTAATATGCTAGAGTGACTCCATCAGGCCTCGGGACTTTACCTGTAAGCAAGTTAGAAAGGGCTGATGCTACCTCTTCTGCAGAGATAGGTTTGACAAGGTGCTCTCATTTATCTTCTGTCTAATTTGTTATTTTTGTGGAAAATGCGAGGTCGACTGCAGAAGACACTATTGTTTTAGACATGCCTCCACTTTGTCAGTGTACATTCAAATTCTGGCGTGTACACTCCATATTAAATCACACTTAAATCATACTATCTGTGCACAGTGCACATGCATAGTAAATATTGTGAGGATACAACTTGCTTGTCCACACATAACTGATGTGCAAGTATACATGCATTAGCTTTAGTAAACCAAGAGCACCGTTTAAAAAGTACTTAGACCTTTTCATATAACTTTATAAATACATGCTCTATTGTGAGTTTGGTTAGATGATTTATTTTGAATTGTGGAAGGAGGTAAATGTAAACTGGGGAAAGAACTACTGTACTAAATCTATGCAGGTAGTAGTCCATGTAGTAGGCTTACAAACATAGGTGTGCGCAGCCTATTGCATTAGGGTGTGCACCCCAAACACACACTACCAATCACTCACAATGTTCATTTAGAAATTGAAGGGGCCAGTAAATTACATATTTACTGGCCCCTTCCCCACTCCTAAAACATCCCAGCAGCAACAGCCGATAGGAGAGGAGGGAAGCTGGCAGCGCTGCGGCGGGAAAGATGGGAGCCAGGGCAGTAGGGGGAATCTGTGCTGCTCAGGGTGATTAAGGTGTGCCTGGGAACACCTGGCACACCCTGTGCGCATGCCTATGCTTACAAAGTTCATATGCTAAACTCATATGGTAGCCATAGATGTTAGATGATAGTCACCCAATCTGGCAGTTTGTGGCAAGACTGGGCCACAATCTCATGGTTATGGGAAGCCCTGATACCACCAGCTTGCCCTAATCAATATTGTTTTCCCCTAAATAGCATTGGCAGTGTCTTTCAGCCCTGTTCATATCCCCCCTCTGTCCTTTATTGCCATAAATAGAAATATATGACTGAGTATAATATTCCTGTTCATGGTATCTGACTGCAGTCAGATTGTCATAACCACAGTGCTGCTCAAGAAATTTTCTCACATGTGAAGCAATATCACAACTTTGAATTTCTAATTCCCACCACAATTCTTCTTCATGCAAACATCTCAGCAGCCACCTTATACAGTGATGTGAAATGATATACAATTGAATACATTCCATGGAAATGATTGACTTTTTCAACATATTTGAACACACAAATGTTAGATCTTTATTCAGACATTGCCTACAGATGAAGGCGATATACTTGAATAACAACATAAGAAAAATGTGCCTTTTCACACATTTATTCAACAAAAATATCAATAGGTGTTCTGGTGCAGTGTGGAGAAGTTGCTGGTATTGCTGAATTTATCAAGAATGAATTCCTGTAGGTATTTTGTATAACTGCTCTCTATGGTAGTTGTTATTATCGACATCGTTTTGGCCCCTTCTTCATGCAAAAATCCTTCCACGGCAAGATGTTTGTGGGTTTCCTTGCATGAACAGCTTCAAAGTTCCACTACAAAATTTCAATGGGAATCAAATTATGGGTTTTACTAGTGCAGTTCACAACTCTCCATTTCTTCTTTTTGAGCCATTCCTTGCTGTTAATGCTAGTGTGCATTGGATCATTAGTTTGTGGAAAGACACATTTCTGACACAACTTGTGGACAGATTGCCTCGCGTTCTGATCAACCACACTATGATATGATGCAGAATGTATAGTTGACTTGATGACTGCGAGCTGCCAAAGCCCCGAAGCAGCAAATAGTTTCCAAACCATAATATTTCCACCACCACGATTCACAGTTGTTATGAGGTTTCTCTCCTGAAATCCTGTCTTCAGTTTGCGGCAAACATATCTACTTCTACCATAACCAAAAAAATGTATCTTTGATTGGTCAGTCTTCAGCTCATTGTTCAAGGCCTAGTCTTTGCCTATTTGCTCAATGGCAAACTGTAGTCTTTCTCTGATGTTCTATTTAAAAGGCTTTTTCTTAACACAGGGTGGGCATGGAGACACAACACTAAAAACTCTCAGGACAGGAACAGAGTTTGGAATTATGTCAAGGAGGTGTCACTGTTGGATAATCCAAGACTGATAAACAGTCAGAAAGTCTATTGGGACCATCCTATAGCTAAAAATCATTTGCCTGAACCTTGCTTTGAATCTCTGTCGCCTGTGGGTGCATGGAGTTAGATCTGTCCATGTTAGCCTTCATGGTTACACCTAATGCAAATACTCACATAAATTGCCACAATTATTCAGCCATGGATAGATTTCCCAGAGCAATTTCCTGCATGTCAAGAAAGTTGCAGATCTCCCTGTGCCATAATTAATTCTTCCTTCCACCTGAAGTGTTGGTTATAACCCTTGTGCAGGACATCAGAAATAATCTGATATTCGCCAACATGGCCCCCCCTGCCCCAAAGCATCCCCCCATGTTGAGGGCATGTTGCCTGGTATGGTTCAAGAGGGTGGGGCGCTCGCTCCTCCCCTCCCTTTCCTGACCTGCTGGGCTGCATGCTCATATAAGGGCCTAGTATGGCAGTTTTTCGCCAATTTTTAAAATGCCAGCTGTTGTTAAGGACATGGCGGCTGGCTTCCTGGCCCACTCCTTGACAACCAGCTAAAATTCACACTTTACTGACGCGCCGAAAATGCACTGCAAATATGCTGTAACCTTACACCATTGCGCTTGCGGTGTATTATCATAGACTTGAGTGGGAGGCATTGAAAGGCTTCAAATGACTCCTGACTCGACACGAATTTTGAAGCGACGCAACGATAACACTTCATGTTTTGATAATGTGAACCGCACAGTGTGCTGTCCATTGTATTATTTGCATAGGCGTTTGATGGCCATTATTAACACCCCTCAAATGCTTGCTTTTAATGCCAGCGTGAACTTAACTTAACTGAGGATTTCCCATGACTTTCTCTTCTAATGACAATGGTCTCCAGGACAAATGGTAAAAAAGAATCTCTTCAACAGAGATACAGACTGCAATGAAAAGCTCAAACCATACAAAAACAGAAAGGAGCACAAGACCAAAACCAGATGGAAGAGTCCAAGATCAATTTAATTGTTGGTAATAAAAATAGCCAACACATTTTAGGAGCAACACTATTCCCCCTCCACCTGGGCTCAACACAGGATAAAACTCGGAGCCTCTATTGCTTCTTGTAAGTTGTCACGCCATACAGAGAGTCCACTACTGGTTTTGATATAAATCTGTAAAATAACAGTTTTCTCCAAGTCCAAGTTGTATCCTGTGTTGAGCCCTGATGAATGGGAAGTGGAGTTGCCCCTGAAACACGTTGGTTGTTTTTAATTAGTTTGTTTTCTAACAATTAACCAGTTTCCACTCGGCCTATAGCATATTTACGGCCAGGCAGGGCGCTCCTTCTTCCGGGTGGATGTCATATGACGCCGCTCGTGCACCCCCGGGGGTGTTTAGCACTACGATTGTTGCTGGGTCGTGTCCCTCTGACACAGCGCATCACCTATCAGGGTAAAGAGCTAATGACATTGGCTCTTTACCATGTGATCAGCTGTGTTCAATCCCATGTAAACAAATCTCGGTTATCGACATTTCCTTTCCTCAGCGCTGTCAGTGTGTGAGGAAAGGAAAGCCGATAACCAGCTTTCCTGTGACAGAGAACACTTACACTAATAATCAGGGCACTGATCATCAGTGCAGCCCCATCAGTGCCAATCAGTGTCCATTAGTGCAGCACATCAGTGCCCATCAATGCCTTATTAGTGCAGCCTCATCAGTGCCTCTTCATCAGTGCCCATCAGTGCTGCCTCATCGGTGCCCAAGAGTGCTGCCTCATCAGTGCCTATCAGTGGCTATCAGTGCCACCTCATCTGTGCAGCCTATCAGTGCCCATCAGTGCCACCTATCAGTGCCTCCTCATCAGTGCCCATCAGTGTAGCCTCATTAGTATAAGAAAAGAGGGGGGTGGAGGCGCCAACTAAAATAATCCTACTGTGATAAATAATGTAAGTATAGTATATATACTTACAGGTTCACTTGCAAATGATGTCCATCAAGAATGGGGGTGTTCTGAGGTCTGTTGGTGCCGCTCTGCTGGCTCTGGCAATGTTCCCCTCGGCCGTGAGGTGTAGGAGATGTAGATTTTCGTCTACACTGGCTTCTCTGCGGTGTCACATGACAGGAAGCTCCACGCTATCCAGTCTGGAACGCGGAAGTGATGTCATACAGCAGGGCGGTCCTCCAAACATAGAGTGGGATGTTTCACAGGCCTTATCAGTGCCCATCAGTGCAGCCTCATCAGAGCACATCAATGAAGGAGAAAAGTTACTTATTTGCATAATTTTGAAACAGAAACAAAGACAACTTTTTTTTTTTCAATATTTTTGGTATTTTTTAATTTGTTTAGCAAAAAAAAAAAAAAAAAGTGGTAAATAAATACTGCCAAAAGAAAGCTCTATCTGTCTCAAAAAAAATATTAAAAATTCATATGGGTACAGTGTCAAATGACTGCACAATTGTCATTCAAAGTGCAACAGCACTGAAAGCTGAAAATTGGCCTAGGCAGGAAGGGGGTAAAAATGCCCAGTAGGCAAGTGGTTAAAATAATCTTGGGCGCTCTCCAGTAGTTTTGGTGTGGCGGTCATTTATGTGTTTCTATGGGTTAGGCTACTGTTAAGTGCCCATCGAGGGACGTCTTGCTGTGTGGGAGCCGCATCACCAGAGCTATTGAGCTTGTTTGAAGCTATCATTTGACTACTCACAAAAGTCTAAAAGTTACCAGCACCTCTTTGAGTATAGGGTGCAATGAAAAGCTGACAGGGGTTCTAACCATTCCCTTTTCTATTCAATTTTTTATTTTTTTATTTTTAAGCTTTAGATATATTTTGTGGTTGACTGATTTTGACAACATCTTCACTTTATTCTGCAGAAGTTTGAACACTGATTGGTTTCCAGAAAGTGGCTACAATCCTACAGGCTGCCAAGCACCTCTTCCCTCTGCCCTGGTCCAGATGCTTATTGGTTGCTATGGAAACCGCCTCCGCTCCGCACTAGTTTTCCTACATCATTCACAGACTTTGTTCTCAAGCTGACATTTCATCTAAACTTCCATTTTCTAGAACAATGATTTGGCGGAGTAATTCCCCTAGTTTACTATGTTCTCACAAAAGGGGAGAGCAGCAATTTCTCTCAGCTCGATGTCGGTAAAATGGAATTTCAGGGTAATGAATATGAAACTGGAAATAGAAAAATAAACCAAAATGGCATTCTTTTCTTTAATTATTGTTCTCATTATGATAATTATCCTGACATTACCAGCTATAATAATAACATTTCCGTCATTAAACATTTTTGCAGCATAATCAGGCATGAAGAGTGGAGCCATTGTATATTTTATTGATATTGTTTGTATTATGTCATCCATCTTTTCACTAGTGACCTCAGTATTGTGTGCCCCATTGACGTCACCTGTTCCTTATGAATAGATAGGCTTGTTAAAGCTGGACATAGATGGATTTTTTTATTTTTTTTTGACCAGCCAGATCAGCTGATCAAAAAAAAAAAAAGAGGTTCCCCCATCCACTTAATCAAGGTGGATGGAGGAATCCTCCCCTCTGCGTTATTGTATTCTGACAACAGGGACTCCTTCACTGTCAGAATACCAGTTTGGCTTAACAACAATTTTCCAACATTGTCGTTCAAGATTCAAGATCGTTAGATTGACTTCTCTCTAGTGGGAATGGCCATGGATGGACAGAAATTCAGCCAGTCCCTGATGAATTTCGATCTATCTATGGTCAGCTTAAGGGTCCAGGCACACTAGACAACAGACTAACATAGAGCTGCTTATACAGGCTGAAGAAAAAAATGCCAAAAGCCTGTATTACTGGTCCGATTAATCAATGAACTTTTAAAGAGGAAGTAAACCCTCTTTTTAAAAAAAAAAAAAAAAAAACACCCTGCAAGGCAAAGGCATAATGAGCTAGTATGCATACTTACCTGAGATTGAAGCCCCCGAATCGGTGCTTGGACACCTCCTCCCTCGGCGCCATGTCTCCTGGAGTGGCTTTCAGGTATCGCTGCTCCGGCGCTGTGACTGGCCGGAGCAGCGATGATGTCACTCCCGCGCATGCGCGCGGGTGCCGCCACTAACGGCTTCCCATCACAGCTTCTTCACTCTCTCAGTACGCCTGCGAGTCGTTGTCTACGGCGCATGCGCTATAGACATCGGTGCCTTTCTTTGTAAATATCTCATAAACCTTGTAGGTTTAGGAGATATTTGTTGCACCTACAGGTAAGCCTTAATCTAGGCTTACCTGTAGGTTAAAGTGGTTTGTAAGGGTTTACAACCACTTTAAGGCTGTCCAGGAAACACTTGCCCCTGATGACATCAGATGTGACGAAACGCGTGTGCTGAAGAGTTTATGCTTGTGATGTCACCACACACACTGGAATTAGGAAGTGGCAAGATCATTCCTGGTATTTGTATTTGTGTTAAACACTTGTACATTTTAACATTGTGAGTGGTTAGATATACTTTTTTATAACAAAAGGATATATACTGTTTTACATTATGAGAGTTTCCCTGATTCTCTTTTATTATATGGTCAACTATTCTGGGCTACTGAATGGGATGCTATGCTGATCCTATATGGAGTTTAGGAGGTGATACCAGGTCACCCACAGATGATGTATTAAACCACATGCACATATGACTCTTTTTATATAAAGGGTCCAGTTGTTCTGGTAAGAGTCCTCTTAGGCTTGCCATAGACGGTGCAAATTTCTTTCCTGCAGCCACGGGTTACAGAATTTTTTTTTTGCACGATTCCCTCATCAACACAGACAGTGGTGACAGGGGAATCCCTCCTGCTAAGCAATTGTCTGCTCCCAGCGGGGGAGCGGGAAGCAGGGGGAAAAGACAGCGATTACCGCTAGCGGGTATAGCAGCCGCTAGCGATAATCAGAAGCGTTTCCGGCAGGCTGGTTGTATCCAAGTAAATCTATTGATTAACTTGGTACATTCAGCTAATGGTTTGAATCTCAGCCGGTTCCTGCTGAACCAGCCCAGAACTGTGTATGGCTGGCCTGAGTCTTGGGTGGTGGTGCACTTTGGTGTTGCAAGCAACAGGATTTACAAGATTCTTCTTACCATCACATTGGTGGATTTGGATACATTGGGACTTTCATTCATCTTTTTCTTTTCACTTTTCATTTATTTTCACACAATATGTGTTTGTATGTTATTTGGCTATAATAATGAGCATAGCAGTGTGAATTCAGCTATCTGCATACAATTTATCCAGTTGATGTTGCCAGCTGCTGATATTGGATCTGCCAGAGTGATTTTTGATACAATGTCCAGGAAACACTAAACCTCTGGTAAATAAACTGAAGGCAAAACTTTTTTTTTAGTTTGGATAGAGCAGAGAGGGCTTAGAACACCAGTTTTTGTTTTTTTTGTTTGAATCTAAAGATCAAAGAACCACACCTCAGAGTTTAAAACACATAATGGGAACAACAACCAACGTGTTTCGGGGTTACACACTGCCCCTTCATCAGGGTTTAAACAGATTCAGAATCAGCTGGTATGGACTCAAACTGTTATTTAAACTCTGTATTGAGAGAACTCTGTAATGTTCAGCTGCTAGTTTAGGGTGTTTTTCATTGCTGTCTGTGTCCCCGTTAGAGAGATTCACCCTCTGTCTTTGTCTTGGACCTCAAATCGCTGAAGGTAAGAACACTGAAAGTTAAAGCGGTATTAAAACCAAAAGCAAATTTTTTTTGTATTGCAGCTTACCATTTCTTAGATGTGATGGCCCATTGGTTTTCTCCATTTAAGGCTTTCTTTGCTTTATTTTCACCAGGCGATCTAGCCAGTAAGTCTGTTGTTTTTCTACAGAAAAGCTGTCCTGCAGATGTAGCAGCTGGAACACTGATGTAAACTATTTAACATAGAGGTGCTTACAATGATCAGATTTTATTTAAGTAAAAACTTTATCACAAAGGGAACAAAACTGTCTGCTGTAAATGCTTTAAAAAGTGTGAGCTAAAGTTTGGTTTCAATTTAATAGTGTATCTAAATCTGGTAGTGCATCTAACACCCCCCCCCCCCCAGAACTGACAATGCTGCTGTTGAAAGGTGCCCCTGTTCTCCTTCATCCAGGGTGGGGGTACTCTAATACAGGAGGTGTTACTGGCCTGATCACTAGGTGAAAACAGAGGGAAAAAAGTCTAAAGAAAAAGAAAACGAATGCGGCCACCACATCTAATAATTGGTAATCTGGTTTGATTTGGGTTTAATACCGCTTTAAGTGTATCATAATAATCCAGCAGGCTCTGCATACTTGCAAATTATGGCAAATGCTGTTCACCCACACCACTCTTTACTTCCATTTTATTTATGTTTCCTTTGGTACACAACCTCCATGAGAGTGTCTGGCTTCCTATACCTCCTTTTTGATAATGATTTACTTAATACTCTCACAAAACGAACAAATTCAATATCAACCCCCCCCCCCTCCCCTCCTTATTGACTTCAATGGAATTCGGGGAAAAGTATGGATTTTCCAGATTTTGAAGTTGTTCACTTTTTGTGAATCAATCCATCTACAAATAACATATGAGAAGCTGATGGAGTGGGAACTTGAATGATAACATGTGATTACTCCCCTTTAGTACAATGTACTTGTTTTAAATGTCCTCTATCTACGCCATCGAGTTAAAATGAGTATCACATTATACAATTAATGACAGACTCAAAATAAACATGGATTTTGTGAACTGCTGAATGTCTGAGCATTTTATTTTCATAATTCAGGAGTCTGCACATGACAATACAACGGATAACCTAATGCTGATTGTAATTCCCATAGATACAATAATATAATAATAATAATAATAATAATAATAATAATAATAATTATTATTATTATTATAATAACTATAATATATAATAATAGATACAGTAATATAATAATAATAATATAATAATAGATACAGTGATATAACAATAATAATAGATATAATATATAATAATAGATACAGTAATATAATAATAATAATAATAGTATAATATTAAATAATAGATACAGTAATATAATAATAATAATAATATATAATAATAGATACAGTAATATAACAATTATATATATAATATATATATATATATAGCTACAGTAATATAATAATAATAATAATAATAATAATAATAATATAATAATAGATACAGTAATATAACAATAATAATAGATATAATATATAATAATAGATACAGTAATATAACAATAATAGATACAGTAATATAACAATAATAATAGATATAATATATAATAATAGATACAGTAATATAATAACAATATATAATAATAGATACATTAATATAACAATAATAATAGATATAATATATAATATTAGATACAGTAATATAATAATAATATAATATATAATAATAGAGTAATATAACAATAATAATAGATATAATATATAATAATAGATACAGTAATATAATAATAATATATACTAATAGATACAGTAATATAACAATAATATTAATATAATATATAATAATAGATACAGTAATATAACAATAATAAGAGATATAATATATAATAATAGATACAGTAATATAATAATAATATATAATAATAGATACATTAATATAACAATAATAATAGATATAATATATAATAATAGATACAGTAATATAATAATAATATATAATAATAGATACATTCATATAACAATAATAATACATATAATATATAATAATAGATACAGTAATATAACAATAATAATAGATATAATATATAATAATAGATACAGTAATATAATAATGGTTACAATGATGGAGTCTTTCCAGCTGCACTTGTGTTTGCAAACACCTAATATTTAATTACAGCTGCACTGCTCTCCACAGCCAGATGGTGGCGGTAAACCCCAACCTGCAACACATGCAATACACAGGCAGGCACTTTCCCTGATTTTTGCAGGTTTTAGTATCAGTGACAGTTGAATAATGGGTTTTGTACTGAATGAATTAAGCCATGTAAGTCAGAAACCAAGCAGACATACGTATAATACTGATATGCATATGATACCCACTGATGACTGCTGGACAGGGATACCTCACATATACCAGGGCTGAATTACAAGCTTGCATCTTTCGATGCCTTATAGTCCTTATATATAAGGTATTGTAAAAACAATTGAGTATAAAGAGCGCAAATCCATCCATTTTTTCTCTTCTGCATTTGAAAAAGAAATGAAGCTTTTCTGATCCATGTTGAATCAATGCGTGCATTTACATCACACTGCCTGCGATCCATCAAGTTTGGGTCCAGAAAAACAGAAAAGGACGCAGACCTTTTCCAATTATTTTTCCGGTCTTGGAGGTAATGAGATGTAAATAGACGCATGTCACTGTTCATCAGCTTGCCCAAAGACTTACATGTAGCTCCCCATCAGGTCTGCCCAGAGGCGTAGCTTGAAGCTTGTGGGCCCTGATGCAAAAGTTGAC
Source organism: Rana muscosa (assembly GCA_029206835.1). Lineage (NCBI taxonomy): Eukaryota > Metazoa > Chordata > Amphibia > Anura > Ranidae > Rana > Rana muscosa. Next base: position 228,066,717 of record CM055125.1, on the reverse strand, counting down.
ATCATAGCCTGATCCAGAGACCGACTAACGAATTTCAAAAATAAAAAAGTTTTTTGAAAGCTAACCAACAGTTGTGCCTGAACCTGACATGAAAGGGAAGTTAAGGAAACAAACAACACATAACCACATTATCAGAATCACATGTTCACAACAACATTCCCTTACACCCATTCTGACTAAGACCCACCCCATTCTCAGTGGTCTTGATGAGATGTTCTCCTGCAGAGGGGAAAAGAACGTTAAACACACATATCCCTGACACATATGTTTGTGTAAGAATGAAAGAACCTCTCCGTAGAGAAACCCTTTCCTTCTCTAAGTGTGTGAGTGAACAGTGAATATCGATGCGCAACACTGCCACCTGGTGACAGTGTCGCGGCAACTGTACTGGTTGAAGATCTTCTTCTCTCTTTTTTTTTTTTCTAACTACCCCAAAGTCCATAATCACTTTGCGGGATGAAAGAATGAAGAACAAACAACGGCAACAGTCCTTCAATTCCTCCAGAGAGCACAAACACCCATAACACGGGTACAGTCACTGGGTTTTCCCGGGAAAACAACCCGGAAAGTTCAGCAGCAACAAAGCACTAGGCAAGGAGTCTTTTCTCCTACAAGTAGAATCTGGGGTGCCGCAAGACAAGGGACTTGAAATGCTTATCCACAGTCTCTATGTGATATTCAACACCCTCCTCTTCTTTCTGTCGAATCAACACTTTGTCAGCATGGATGTGCCGACCCAACATCCACTCTGCTTTACAGTCCTTGAACCGCTGACAGGCTTTGGGGGAACATGCGAGGTACCTGCGGGCATGTGGGACCTGAAGGTGCGTCCACACAAATTCGTTGTACCAGCGGTCCCGGCAGACTTCCACTTCTTGCAGAAGCTCCTTAGGTAAGTACGGGTACTCCCACCCGTACTCGGTAGTAACTTTTTGGCCGAAAAGACGCTGAAGTCTCACCAGCGGAGGCATAGTGGCCCGGTCTCCCTCACCCGGTTGGACGATGGCGTCTGGGTGACGAGGTGCCTTGACCACCTCCACTCTAGGCATAGTCGGCCGCAACAACAGTTTCTTTTCCCCGGTGCAAGATGCAGGAGGCACCGGAGGTAGAAGGGCAGACTGGGGACGGGATCCCTCCTCAGGCGCTGGTGCCTCCACCCGGGGTGTACTATCCCCTGTAGACATGGGTGGATCCCTGACTTTACGGGACTAGGAGAGAGGCATCTTGTCCCAGCCCTTCTTAGCGAAAAGTTCATCTATGATGACATCGTCTCCCGGATCGGAGAGCGATTCTAGGTCGGAGGTGTCACACTCCTCCACGGGCAAGTAGCCTGTAGTGGAGGCAGAATTGCTACCTCCCGCGGGCACACAGGGCCGTGACTCCCTGACACCTCCGCCCCAACACCAAGTCCCTTTGTCCGGCTTACCTCAGCCCAAACTACCAGATCCATCCGGGGCGGGCGTAGGCAAGCAGGGTGATCCACCGCGACCGCTGGACGGGGCAACCAAGCCGGTCTTCCTCTTTGGCGGTGGACGCTGGGAAACAGTGGCGACCGAGTCAGCATCCTCGGATTTCTCCCGTACCTCAGTGATTGCGACCTCCCCTGCGGTCACTGCAGTGTGCACAGGGATGGCTGTAAAAGCAGCAATTCCTCCTTCATGAGTGGTGTGGCCTGTAGCGCGGTTGAGGTGGATGGTTCTTGGTTTTTTAATGGTTGGTTCCACCTCAAATAAGAACTCTCCGCAGGCCTTGCAGCGCCCGAATGGCTTTAGCTGACACACCAGTCCTGAACATCCGGGACAAATCAAACCCAGGGCCTCAACGTCCATGCATGAATACAGGGCGAATTGTCCCGGGGCTTTAGCCGAATTCCCGTATCCGTTATTGGAGCAGCGGTAGTCAGACTCGTGGTAGTGGGATGAATAGGAATCCACGATGCATTAGTGAACATGGTGACTCTCTGCTGATCCATTGCGCACTGCCTTGTTGGCGCCAAAGTCCCCACGTGTAATCCTTCACACGATTGGACTCCTCCCTTCTTGCACTCCAGTTCGCGGGCTTTCTCCTTCCCTGGGTCATGCCTACGAACTGAGCAGGGAGGGTGTGCCTGATGGCGCAGTGGCCAATATGGCCGACCTACTCTGAAATCTTTCGGGCAGACACTTTCAAATTCCAACAACTCCAGCTCCATTGTAGCACGAACACATCCCGGACCAGAGCCCCCACGTGTAGCGGAACCTCACTCTCCCTCTTGCCTCTTGCCTATTGTGAATGGCTTGTGTCTAGGGGTACCTGGGAGAGGAGAGTGCAGGAACACTACGCCAAGCTCTCCCCTCGTGTGTATAAGAGGGTTGAGCAAAGTTAGTTGATTTACCTCCCGGGTCTGTCCACTGCATATGAAGCCTCAGTTGTTCCATGGAGAAGTGTCTGCCAATAATAGAGCCCCACACCAATCGAAAGTCCAACACTCCTTTATTTCTCGTACAATACGGTGAACACAATCAGTTGAACTTCCAATAACAGACGAACATGGGGGTGTGGGAACGAGTAGGCCCAGGCACAACTGAACTCTCCTATTCCTTTTTTCCTAGCGAATAGGCCTGGCGCACGGTCTCTGCCACCGACCGTGAGTTTTGGTCGCTGCCACCGACCGGATGAACTGTTGAGGCCCTTGCCACAGGCCTAATAGCAGGCCTCTGCCACTGACCTGATTGAAATAGCTGGGCCGCTGCCACCGGTCATTGAACGTGGACTGAACTTCCTCTTTGAACTTGGCCCCTGTTCGGGAAAGATATCCCTCCGGGCGGTCTCCAGAGGTTCACCCGGCACTGGCAATCTGCTGCACCAGGTCTTCGGGTGAGTCCCTCCTCCGATCCCTTACGCCTCTGGATTCGGGTGCCCCACTCCCGGGGCGCCCTAGGATGATCCCTCTCTTGTGGGACCCAGCGGAAAGTACTGGGCCCCAGGCCTCCGGCTGAGTACCTCACCCCAGACTGAAGGTGTCTGGGATGGAACACGAACTCCAAGTGTCCAGGCCTAGGCCGCCTGGACACCGACCGCAACCACAGCCCTCAGGCTGAAGGTGCCCGGGACTCGAACCTCGCGGCGAAGATGTCCGCCCCCTTTATACCCCCCCCAGCAAGCACGGCGGGTTCCCCGCCCCGCCGTACAACCGCTGCGAGAGGTCACAAAGGGTACGGCACTGCAGCGATGGTTCAACCCCGGCCCAAAGTGACAGCGCCAGGGAACTATGCATCACTGGTGTCCTCACCAGTTTAAAAAGTACATACCCGCTACATATATATATATATATATATATATATATATATATATGAGCAAAATTCTGGTTAAAAGTGATAAAAGTGTGAACATGGTACAGGAGATGTCAGAGGCTGTGGACATGGTACAGAAGGAGATGTCAGAGGCTGTGGACATGATACAGGAGATGTCAGAGGCTGTGGACATGGTACAGAAGGAGATGTCAGAGGCTGTGGACATGGTACAGGAGGTGGTCATAGGCTGCGGACATGGTACAGGAGATGTCAGAGGCTGTGGACATGGCACAGGAGGACATGTCAGAGGCTGTGGACATGGTACAGGAGATATCAGAGGCTGTGGACATGATACAGGAGATGTCAGAGGCTGTGGACATGGTACAGGAGGACATGTCAGAGGCTGTGGACATGGTACAGGAGATGTCAGAGGCTGTGGACATGGTACAGGAGGACATATCAGAGGCTGTGGACATGGTACAGGAGATAGCAGAGGCTGTGGACATGGTACAGGAGGACATATCAGAGGCTGTGGACATGGTACAGGAGATATCAGAGGCTGTGGACATGATACAGGAGGTGCTGTCAGAGGCTGTGGACATGGTACAGAAGGAGATGTCAGAGGCTGTGGACATGGTACAGGAGGTGCTGTCAGAGGCTGTGGACATGATACAGGAGGACATGTTAAAGGCGGTGGACATGATACAGGAGATGTACGAGGCTGTGGACATGGTATAGGAGGACATGTTAGAGGCTGTGGACATGATGCAGGAGATGTCAGAGGCTGTGGACATGGTACAGGAGGACATGTTAGAGGCTGTGGACATGATACAGGAGATGTCAGAGGCTGTGGACATGATACAGGAGGACATGTTAGAGGCTGTGGACATGATACAGGAGATGTCAGAGGCCGTGGACATGGTACAGGAGGAGATGTCCGAGGCTGTGGACATGGTACAGGAGGAAATGTCAGAGGCTGCGAACATGGTACAGGAGGACATGTCAGAGGCTGTGGACATGATTCAGGAGATGTCAGAGGCTGTGGACATGATACAGGAGATGTCAGAGGCTGTTGACATGGTACAGGAGATGTCAGAGGCTGTGGACATGGTACAGAAGGAGATGTCAGAGGCTGTGGACATGGTACAGAAGGTGATGCCAGAGGCTGTGGACATGGTACAGGAGGTGCTGTCAGAGGCTGTGGACATGATACAGGAGGACATGTTAGAGGCTGTGGACATGATACAGGAGGACATGTTAGAGGCTGTAGACATGATACAGGAGATGTCAGAGGCTGTGGACATGATACAGGAGGACATGTTAGAGGCTGTAGACATGATACAGGAGATGTCAGAGGCTGTGGACATGGTACGGAAGGAGATGTCAGAGGCTGTGGACATGGTACAGGAGATGTCAGAGGCTGTGGACATGATACAGGAGGACATGTTAGAGGCTGTAGACATGATACAGGAGATGTCAGAGGCTGTGGACATGGTACAGAAGGAGATGTCAGAGGCTGTGGACATGGTACAGAAGGAGATGTCAGAGGCTGTGGACATGGTACAGGAGATGTCAGATGCTGTGGACATGGTACAGGAGATGTCAGAGGCTGTGGACATGGTACAGGAGATGTCAGATGCTGTGGACATGGTACAGAAGGAGATGTCAGAGGCTGTGGACATGGTACAGGAGATGTCAGATGCTGTGGACATGGTACAGGAGATGTCAGAGGCTGTGGACATGGTACAGGAGATGTCAGATGCTGTGGACATGGTACAGAAGGAGATGTCAGAGGCTGTGGACATGGTACAGGAGATGTCAGATGCTGTGGACATGGTACAGGAGGAGATGTCCGAGGCTGTGGACATAGTACAGGAGGAAATGTCAGAGGCTGTGGATATAGTACAGGAGGATATGTCAGAGGCTGGGGACATGGTACAGGAGGACATGTCAGAGGCTGCGAACATGGTACAGGAGGACATGTCAGAGGCTGCGAACATGGTACAGGAGGACATGTCAGAGGCTGCGAACATGGTACAGGAGGACATGTCAGAGGCTGCGAACATGGTACAGGAGGACATGTCAGAGGCTGTGAACATGGTACAGGAGATGTCAGAGGCTGTGGACATTGTACAGGAGTTGTCAGAGCCTGTGGACATGGTACAGGACAACATGTCAGAGGCTGTGGACATGGTACCGGTGGACATGTCAGAGGCTGCAGACATGGTACCGGTGGACATGTCAGAGGCTGCAGACATGGTACAGGAGATGCAGAAACTGTGGAAAGCAATAACAGGAGGTGGTCAGAGGCTGCGGAGGGGTCCTAACGGTCTGCGATGAGGCACACGCCACTGCAGAGACCTCACAGAGACGAGTGCCACTGCTGCCTTACATTTAAAAACAGCGCCGCCCAGCACCATTAGGTCACTGCGCATGTGCCCACCTGCCTGAAAATGTGTGTTTTCCCAAACAGGACATGCGCAGTTCACATGTCAACCCAGCCCCGGAGCCATATTTTTAAAGGGCGCAGCTGCCCTTAAAACGGCCCCAGGTCAGGCGGCTTTGCCGGCCTATCGGGAAATTTCCTGGTATCCTGGTAAGCCAGTCCCCTGGTCTGTAGCAGAGGATCAGAGGGCAGTAAATCTACACTACTAAGAAAGCTAAACAAATGCTTTTTACTGCACAGAAGGGGATCTTCAATTCTTTTGACCTGGAAACCCCACAGTTTAGTTTTCCTTAACAGACTCCCTAATGGGTCCTCCTCCTAGACAGGGGCGGATCCAGAGTCTTTTCTCGGGAGGGGCACTGCCAAAAAATGTTTTTTTTGTGGGAAATTTATCGGGGAAATGGCTGGTGTCGGCGCTTCAATCATCCCGGCACCATGGTTGTTATGGTGTCAGGATGATTGAAGCGCATTATTTCTATTATTACATTGTAATATAAAATTAAATAGTTCAATGCAGAATCAGTGGGAGCCCCGAGTGTGTCACTTGCCACCGTCGCCTGCAATTAGTGGAAGCCCTGAGCGTGTCACTTTCCACACGTTGCGGATTGTCACTTGCCACATCACCTGCCACACCTTGCAGATTGTCACTTGCCACGTCACCTGCCACACCTTGCTGATTGTCACTTGCCTGCCACCAGATGCAGATTGTCATTTGCCACGTCACCTGACACAATTTGCAGATTGTCACTTGCCACGTCGCCTGCTACACCTTGCGGATTGTCACTAACTTGCCTGCTAAGGTGTAGTTTAGGTTGTCTCTTGCTGTGTCCCAGACGCCCAGAGTCAGGCAGCAGAGAGATAATGTAATCTCTCTGCTGTCTGCACAGTGAGGGCGGAAGTCACTGCAGGAATGCAGGGCAGGCACGGGCGGTGAGAGATGATCTCATCTCTCTGCTCCCCCGCTCCCGGCTAGCTGATTGGCCAGCTGCCACACTGAGCCTGCTCTCTCACTTTCACCTGCGCTGCCAACACACTGAGCAGCATGGTCTGCCCACGAACCGTGCCGCCCGCCCCCAAACCGCGCCGCAAGCGGAGCCGCTTTCTTACCCGTCTGTGGAGCCGCACGCTATCGCACCTGCCCGACGTGACTCACTGACGTCACTCGTTGCTAGATGCCAAGCAGCCCAGCCGTTAGCAACGAGTGCAGGGAAGAGGCTCCACCCACCTCCTCCTCCGCTCCTAGTATCGTGTCAGTGTGCCGCGTAACTACATTAGACGAGTCTCTCTCTCGGTGCCGCTGATCGGCTGATGTGATAAACTGAGAGAGAGACTCAGAGGCAGCGGCAGCCGCAGAACAAGTACTGTATATACTCGAGTATAAGCCGACCCGAATATAAGCCGTGGCACCTAATTTTACCCCAAAAAACTGGGAAAACGTATTGACTCGAGTAAAAGCCTAGGGTGTCCATCTGCATGCCTCACTTTGCCTCACTGTGCCCATGCCTCACTGTGCCCATGACTAGACTGATGTTTAACATGGGAGTCTATGGAAGGAGTGCCCGGCTTTGAAAAATCGGTTCTCCCCGGCCGTAGGTCTCCCAGACACCAGACTTTGCACACTTGTAGAGGAGACAGGTGGCTACATGTGTGCCATGTTTGGGGTCCAGGGGACCTAAGGCCGGCCAGTACCGGGTCCGCAAATTCACTGGAGAGATGACCGTTTAACATTGGTGTCTATGGAAGGGGTGCCCTGCTTTAAAAAAATCAGTGCTCCCCGGCCGTAGTTCACCCAGACACCAAACTTTGCACACTTGTAGAGAAGACACCGGTACCAGGTCCCCAAAGTCCGGGAGATCAGGCGGAAAAAAAGAAAAAAAAACAGAGAGCAAGCGAGTGTGATAGATGGTCTCGGGGGGGCAATTGCCCTGTTGCCCCCCCTGGATCTGCCCCTGCTCCTAGACCTGCAAGGGCTGCTATGGCTATTCTTACACCACTGGCTGCAGGTTACTGTCTTAATAAAGGACACTGGTCATTCTATCTAGGTATGTTCTTACCATAATGTCGAATGTGGGCCAGTGCCTAGGGCAGCTGGGTTAGAGGGGGCAGCACCAATCATTCCAATTGACTAATTGTGATCACTTTTCTCTTGGCCACCTCTGGACATTTGTAGCTAAATTCAGCCAGAGATCTGTAGAGGGAAGGGATGCAGAGGACGGTGAGAGGAGTCAGAAAACTCTTCAAAAGAGAAAAATCTGAAGATTCTTTATAGTTTAGGGAGCATGAAGCTGTCTTCTGCTTTTTGCGTCTTTTGTTTTGTGCTCTGTACAGCTGCATGTAATGGTGGTCATACATGCTTCGAAAAATTATCAATTTCTATTTGAATTAATCTTTCCCAATAGGAATGTGTACAACCCAGGGCCGCCGATTAGGGGGGTACCACGAGTCCTTGTGTACAGGGCATGGGCCAGCAGGGGGGCCCAAGCAGCATTGGGAATCAGATTTGGGCAGGGAGGGTGATGGGGGTGGGGGAGCAGTTACAGGAACCAATGGCTCGCTCTGCAGCAGCTGAAGGCCGGTAGGAAGGAGAGGAGGAGAAGTCAACTTTCAGCTGCTGCAGAAGAGAGCGGTAAATATGTCATGTTTACATCCAGCCACTTCCTTTCCTGAATGAACACAGTGAGTGATCAGTACTGATTACTTACTGTGTTCATTCGGTTTGTGAATGAACAGGAGCCTCTGCTTACTGTTTATTCACTGTCCAGAGCAGCAGAGGCTGCAGAGTAAGGGACTCAGTCCCTCTGTCTCAAAAGTGAGTTGGTGAGAGATTTCTTCACCAAAGCATGATTCCCGCCCCCCCCCCCCCCACACACACACACACATTCACCTCAACAGCGTTGTTAAAAATAAAAATAAAGATACATTTTAAAACATTGTAAGAAATAATTAAAAATTACTAGCTTGGGTCTATACAGTGTGAATGAGCGGTTTGTTTGTGTGTCTGAAGCCGCCTGTAAGGCTACTTTCACACTGAGGCGTCGCGGGCATTGGCGGTAAAGTGCTGCTTTACCGTAGTTTGTGCCGCGATTTTCGGCCGCTAGCGGGGCGCTTTTAACCCCCGCTAGTGGACGAAAAAGGGTTAAAACCGCCCGCAAAATGCCGCTGCAGCGGCACTTTGCGGGCGGTTTGGAGGCGCTGCCCATTGATTTCAATGGGCAGGGGCGCTTTAGGAGCCGTATATTCACCGCTCCTACAGCGCCTCAAAGATGCGGCTAACAGGACTTTTTTTACCGTCCTGCCAGCGCACAGCTCCAGTGTGAAAGCCCTCAGGCCTCGGGCTTTCACACTGGATATAAAAGAGCGTCTCTTTCAGGGCGCTTTGCAGGCGCTATTTTTACAAAGCGCCTCAGTGTGAAAGCCTTTCTCTATGAGGATGCAACAGCTATATAAACACAGCCGCAGGTCCTAATTTGACAGGTGCGCAGGTGTGAGTGAGTAGCCGCAAATGCAGTGCACACTGTCTTTGTTCAGGGCCAAACACCTGTATACACACCGCTGTCAGTTATACTGCGGCAGGTTGGCTCAGCTGCACAAATGGCTGTAGGTGTACGTTGAGCTCGTACGCAGCGATTTGTGGGCAGGCGCACGCTCCCATTGGCCAGCGGGGGGGGAGCCAATGAGCGGGTCCGATGGACTCGATGTTCGCCGGTCACACACAATCGTTCCCCGCAGTGACAGAATGGGGATCTGCCTGTGTAATCTGTCTGTAACATAACAAAATGTGGAATAAGTGAAGCGCTGTGAATACTATCCGGATGCACTGTAAATGGGCTCAAATCACACTGCAGAGAATCGCATGCATTTTGAACAGGAATGCTGTGCGATTCCTTTCTGAATCACATGCGGTTTCCTGCACCGCTCCTGTGTGAACCCAGGCTGAAGTCACTATGACATGTACTCATGCAAATGCTCAATTTTGGCACCGATACCGGTACAACCCTGCTTCTTACTCTCTCCATTTACTCCTATACAGGGGTGTCTACCTAACCCATAATAGATGGCCTCTACATGGCAATAATGTGAGATTTTTTTATGCAGACACAAAGGAGAAACTGCTTCAGCGGGAGACTTTGCAGCCATACAGTCCCCAGTGCGCCAAACAGCGAAGCTCTTGCAGTAACGAGGACAGGTGAGTATATGGGAAGTGGGGGTCAGTTAATGGATATTAATGCAGGCCATACATGGGTTGAATTCCGAACAAATTTTCTTTATAAAATTAGAAATTTTGTGCGTTTTATGACCTGATGGTGCCACCATTGATTTTGAAATTCGACCAACCAAGCCTTCTATTTAGCCTCATGTTGCTACAGAAAATAATTTTCGTGGCCGGGAATTTTCTTTTCTTGTGCACATGCACATTTTTTATTCGATTATATTCATCACATGATTCTGCTATCATTGATTAGAAAATCATTTGTTTTTCAAAAACATGCCCAATCACTGAAATTCGATGGCTGTGCGAAAAATAGCCATTGCTGCAGCCCACTAATGGTGCGAAATTTGAACAAAAATTCTTAGATACATTTTTATAAAGAAAAGTCTTTTGGGATTCGACCCATGTATTATATTTTATAAATAGAAGCCTTTATACTAAAAAATAGGATTTTTTGTACTCACCGTAAAATCCTTTTCTCTGACATCCATGGACTGACACGGTGTCTCTTTACACTTTACACGTGGGTTATGTCCCTGCTTGCAGGAGAAGACCTAGGCAGAATGTGAGATGTTATACATACATTCTAAAAGCCAGAGCTGAACAGCCCCACCCAGGGGGCGGTCCCTCCGGACATAACCCTCCCACTACAGTCAGCAGACTTCAGTTCGTAACAAAGCAGTACAAACTTAAAAAGGAAGGGTGGGTGCCGTGTCAGTCCATGGATGTCAGAGAAAAGGATTTTACGGTGAGTACAAAAAATCCTATTTTCTCTTACCATCCATGGACTGACATGGTGTCTCTTTACACTTTACACGTGGGATGTCCCAAAGCAGTGTCAAGAGGGATGGGAGCAGTATAAATGGAAAAACCAAAAACTTCACTCCAAGAAGGCAGAGCTCCTCAACGGAGGAGTCGCAACTTTAAACAGCGGCCTGCAGCACCCTGCGGCCGAAGGAAGCATCCGGAGATGCAGCCACATTAACCTTATAAAACTTAAAAGGCATGAACAGACGACCAGGTCGCCGCCTTGCACACTTGTGCAACCGACGCTTGATGTCGGAAAACCCAGGAAGCACCAATTGCCCTGGTGGAATGCGCCGTAACCGGAAAGGTAGGCGCCCGCCCTTTGAGAGCATAGGCTTGAATGACGGTTTGTCTGATTCCCCTAGAAATGATGGCAGACGAAACCGCTTGGCCCTGTTATGGACCAGAGACAGTCACAAACAGTGAGTCAGACTTTCGAATAGAAGCAGTAGCAGACAGGTACACCCGTAAGGCTTGTACCACACCCAATATGTGCAGTGCAAACTCTCTGGGATGCGATGGGTGAGGACACAAGGACGGGAGGACAATGTCCTTATGTAGGTGAAAGGTCGACACCACCTTTGGCAAAAAGGAAGGTCACGGATGCAACACCGCCTTATCCTTATGGATGACTAAATATGGCGACTTGCAGGACAAAGCCGCCAACTCAGACACCCGTCAAACAGAAGTGATTGCCACTAAAAGGCCACCTTCTAAGACAAGACAAGAGGGGAATATCCCGGATATTCCCAAAAGGAGGTTCCTGGAGGACCGAGAGCACCAAATTCAGATCCCACGGTGGGAGAGGAGGCTTGACAGGAGGGAGCACATGGCGAACCCCCAACACAAGGTGCTAACCAAGAAATGACCCGCTAGAGGTCGCTGAAAGAAGACGGCCAAGGCCGAAATCTGATCCTTGATGGTACTCAAAGCAAGCTTTTGGGTCACTTCACACTGCAGAGGACGCAGGATTCTGGGGACGGAATACGTCCGAGGACGCCAGTCCAGCGCTTCGCATATGGCGATATAAGCTTTCCAGGCACGGTGATAGATCTGCTTGGAGGAAGACTTCCGTGTCCTTAACATGGTCAAAATGACCGAGTCCGAGAGACCTCGGTCCCTCAACACCTGGCTTTCAACAGCCCTGCCGTTAAAGCCAGAGACTGTAAGCCGGATGAAACATAGGACCTTGAGACTGAAGGTCCTCCCTCATCGGCAACCGCCAGGGAATGTCCGCGACGAGACGTACCAGATCAGCGTACCAGTGATGCTGAGGCCAATCCAGAACAATTAGGATCACCGGAGTTTATATCAGTCGATAAGGACCCTATGGGGCCACCAACGCATCCGAGGCATCGCCCAAGGATCCCTGGATCTGACCACAACCTCGACCCTTGCGATTGAGTCGAGAGGCCATCAGGTCCACATCCGGCGTGCCCCACCATCGGCAAAGGAGTTGAAATATGCAAGGACCACTCTTCTTGGTCCGGCGATTGGCGACTCAGATAGTCCGTCTGCCCATTGTCTATGCCCAGAATGTAAATGGCCTACAGAGCCGGCACGTTTCTTCCGGCCCACTTCAGGATACGGACTACCTCGGAAGCCGCAGCTGAGCTCCGAGTCCCCCCTTGATGGTTTACATACGCCACTGCCGTGGCGTTGTCCGACTGGCTCCTGAGGAGAGACACAGTCCGATGGCCCGTATTTCCAGAACAGTGATTGGTAAACGGGCTCGTCCGGAGTCCAAGGCCTTGAGCCGACAGGACTCCCCAGACTCCACCCCAGCCCGTCAGGCTGGTGTCCGTCGTGAGTACCGTCCATTGGATGGGAGGGGAACAACTTTCCGGACCGAAGAGCCGAGGATCTCAACCACCATGTCAGGGGCGCCCTGACCAGGTGAATCACCTGGATCTGAAGATCCAAGAACAACGGGGATTTGTCCCAGGTGGACAAGATCTCCTTCTGCAATGCCCTGGTGTGTGATTGGGCATACGGAACGGCCGCGAAGGAGGCCACCACGAGTCCCGGGACTCTCATGCAAAAAAACGGATTGACAACCATTTTCAGGATGTCAGCACCCGCACCGCAGACTGAAGTGTCAGCAACTTCTCCAGAGGTAGGATACCTTTGCCTCCAAGGAGTCCAGAATCAGAACTAGATACTCCAGACACTGAGTCGGGACCAGGACTGACTCCTGAATGTTCAGGAACCACCCGAAGTCCCTGAGGGTCTAATTGACGATAGTCACCTTTCCTCTAAGTCTGAGCCACTTTCTGCTCTTAGCAGAAGATCGTCCAGATACCCCTCGACAGCAATACCTCACTGTAACAGAAGGCTAGAACCGGAGCAAGCACCTTGGTGAACACCCTTGGTGCCGAGGCTAGGCCGAAAGGAAGAGCCACAATCGATAGTGGACTTCGCTGATCGCAAGCGCAGAAACTTCTGGTGACTTGCGCAGATCGGAACATGCAAGTAGGCGTCCTTGAAGTCCAAGGACGCCAGAAGAAAATCCCCTTGGTGGAGTGTAGCGATCACCGTGCGAATGGATTCCATGCGGAATTTCTGCACCTTCTCGAAGGCATTCAGGGCCTTGAGGTCCAGGATAGGTCGAACCACGTCCTATTTTTGGGACGACAAACAGATTCGAGTAGAATCCCTGAAAACTCTCCTGTGACGGAACCGGCACAATCACTCCGGACCTGATCAAATCCTGTACAGCCCCCAAGAGGGCTGCCCGACAGGTAGGAAGGAGAGGAAGATTCGAGGGAAAGAATCTGTCTGGGGGCCAGGATCGGAATACTATCCTGTATCCTGAGGTGACCACCTCGCACACCCACCAGTCGGAGATTCGGGAGGACCACCGATTCGTGACCTGCAAAGTCGTCGTCCCACCCCAGAGTCGGGCGGAGGCAAGACTTCACGCGGAGGCGGGCTTGGGAGCCGCTTGTTCGGCTTACGCACCCAGGGGCACTTGTGCCCACCAGCCGCACTGCCGTCAGTCTGAGAGGACCTACCCGTGGACTCTGACTGATGAAAAAACCCTGTTTCGCTGGAAAGGAATGCCCCTGTTTTCAGCCGGCCTCCTCACTCTTGCTAGTCTAAGGAAGAAGAGTGCTTTTACCTCCCATGACATCCATGACGATGTCATCCAGAGCAGCACCGAAAGGTCTACCACCTTTAAATGGTAGATCCGTCAGGAGCTTCCTAAGGCTAGGTCAGCAGACCAGCACTTCAATCAGATAAGACGACGCAATACCACCGCCGAGACAGAGGCCCTGGATATTAAAGGGGCCGCGTCCAACGTGGCGTCGCACACATAAATCAGGCCCTGAACCAGTTGGTGGGCCAGAGCAACTGTGTCTGGAGGAAGATTATGCTCCTGTACAGCTAGGTGCAACATTTTTGCCCAACCTGTAAGTGTTTAAGACACAAGGGTCGCCGCTACCACAGGCCGTAGGGCGGATCCCAACAAGGCAAACATGGCTCTGCTCACCACTTCTGACCTCCTGTCAGTGGGGTCCTCAAATGCAGGAGTCCCCTCCATCGGGAGAGTGATGGCCTTGTTCAACCGGGCGACTGGAGGGTCGACCCTGGGGGAGAAGCCCACTTTTTAAGTAGGGCATCTTCAAGGGGTATCTGATAGACAAACGCCGCGGGACCATAAAAAAATTCTTCTGCGGCTTTTCCCAGACCTTATCAATGAGCTGGTCAAAGAAAGTACATATGGAAAAACCTCTTTAGAAGGCCTGGCCTTAAAAGAACCAAAGGAGACTGTATCCGCCTGAGGTTCTGCATCCGCAGCATTTTAGCTTGAGAGTGTCCCTCACCGCAGTCATGAGTACACTAACAAGCGCCCTGTCATTTACTGACTCAGAACTGGAGGTTTCCTCATAAGGAATGTCCTGTTCAAAACCATCCAATACATTCAGAACTAGGGTCCTGAGCGGTAGTGGCTAGGCCCATATCTGAATCAGCGCACTGCCCTCATGAAGTAAAGTGGGGAGAGGGCGCTTTTTTGCTCCCTTGCGCTTGCACACAGTTCCCATCCTGGTCAGAAATGATTCCAGGACTGCCCACAACTGGTCCCTAGGGACCGCAGGTGCTGAAGCACTGCCTGTTGTCCACTGACATTTAGGGGAAGCTGGTGACAGAGACTCCATATTGCCCCCCTCTGAGACTCCTCAGATAAAAAGTCCACCCACAGGCTGTGCTGACTGAGGAGGGGGCGCCCAGGGGACTCACCAAACCGGACCAGGGACCGCTCAGTTCCGCTGTCTGTACCGCGCTGTGTCAGCGCTGGTGAGCTGTGAGGAGATTGTGAGGAGATTTGCGCTGTTACAGCAGCGCTAGAGGCCAAAACTAGTGCTGAAGAGCGCGCGGGCTACAAGAAAATGGCCGCCGCACTTCACTGAGGCGATCCGCGGCAAGATGGCCGCCATGACTCAGCAAAAGTGAAAAAAAACAGCACACACACAACGCCACTCGGCGCTCAGGCCCCAAAACACACAAAAAAAGGCCCCAAGCATATCTGCAGATCAGCATTAGCCCCTCCAAGAACAGTGTGACCCCCAGGCACCCCACACAGCACAGCGCCAGCAATGGTGACAGAGAGTGACAATGAAATACAGGGGGAGACAGGGAAAATCCCCCACAGAGAAACACACAGCTTTTTGTACTCACCTGCAGGCAGGAGAGACTACTTACCCGTCCCCTGAGGAACCCACTGGTGTGTTTCTGACAGGACTATCACAGTGCAGTACTGAGTAGCTGTCGGCCCGGTCCACCGCGAAAGATACAGTCAGTCAGGAACTGTTCAGTCTTGAGAGGACCGTGGGAGCATGAAAGCAAACCCGGCCACCCCTGGAGTCATGGGGCCTGTCGTGAACTGAGTCTCACGCACACAAGGCGAGGATCAGCACGCTCGATGGTCGGACAGGGAAGACTACGAGGATATCTTGTACCCAACCTGTTGCCCAGCCGACAGTTGATAGAAGATTCTCAAAAATAAAATAAAAAAGAATTCCAGAAAAGGAATAAAAATAGGTCAGGAGACTGGCTCCTGAGAGAGCCACGTCTTCTCCTTCTGCTAGGCAGAAAAAAACTGAAGTCTGCTGACTGTAGTGGGAGGGTTATGTCCGGAGGGACCGCCCCCTGGGTGGGGCTGTTCAGCTCTGGCTTTTAGAATGTATGTATAACATCTCACATTCTGCCTAGGTCTTCTCCTGCAAGCAGGGACATAACCCACGTGTAAAGTGTAAAGAGACACCGTGTCAGTCCATGGATGGTAAGAGAAATGATTTTATCTTTTAGAGTTTAGTTTAACCCAAGAACATTTATGTAAAATATTGTAGCTTATTAGTTCTTTAATTATTTTTTATTTTTTGCAGACTTTCTTTCATTTTAACCTGTGATCCTGCCACCAATACATGTTCTGTGACATAGTGGGTAAAGAAACAGAGGCTGCAGCTTAAATAATTTATGGAGTTTCCACCAATCCTTGGGGAGGCAGGCCCAGAAGGTGGGGAGACAACCCATAAATACTCAGAAGCCTGGTAGTCTATAAGAAGAGTCCAGGGTCCAGCTGTCTGGGCGTGACTCCTGTGCTGGGGGCTTTTCCCCCTAGGGCAGAAGAGAAAGAGAGAGAGAGGAGGAAAGCTCCAGGACATCACTCAGCCAGTGTTTCAGTTAAGATTAGCTGCAGACGACGGATTGGCCTGCCCTAATCTGCGACATTATTTTATAGCGTCACAGCTATCTTATGTTTATGACTGGTTCCTGGAGGCCTCCTTATCCTGTTCCACTGCTCTATTGAATGCACTGGTGGGTTCTAGGGCCTCACTTGTGGACGAAGGCTCCCCGTTAGAAATTAGCTGGTTAGCCTGGCATGAAGGTAACAAGGTGCTTGTGGACTTGGATGGGATGTCTCCCAGGTCCCCGCTGTGGCGGAACCCAAATTTTGCTGGGTCACCCGGACAAGACTCGGGGTCACGCATGTCTCCAACATTTTTGTTAATGATACGTTTATCTCCTTTGAGGATTTGAAGGTATGGTGTGGGGTGACGGATAAATTCTACTATAAGTATTTGTTACTACATCATGCCGTTCGGGCACAATTTACTGGGTTGACCCAGGAGCTCATTGAATCGCCTTTGGAGAAGCTGCTGTCGTACCAGGATATTGAAAAGCTGGTTACGACTATTTACTTCCGCCTGCAGTCTGCTGGGGTTAATCCCTTTCAGATTGCTCAGCGGAAATGGGAGGTGGACATTCCGGGGCTGTCCGAGGAGGGGTGGGAGGAGGCCTCGGAGGTTTGCTGTCAGGACCTTATTGGATCTAATGATCTGTATGTACAGTTTAAATTTATACACCAATTGCATTATACTGGCTGGCTTACATGGGTTTTGCCTCTGCTGCTTCTTGTTCTAGGTGTGACTCCACTGATGCTGGATACATACATATGTTTTGGTCTTGTTCTGCTTTGTCGACGTTTTGCAAGGACTTATTTTCTTTTTTCAAGGACACCTTACATCTACCAATACCTTGTACACCGGAGGATGGACTGTTGGGAGTTCTCAATGAGTTCGTGCCCAGGACCCATGCTCGAATTCTGGTGCGCACTATTCTTTTTTACGCTAGGAAATTAATTCTGTTACAATGGAACAGTGCCTCTGCTCCAGATGTTCAAAGGTTGTACCGAATGATAAATAAGGTTATACCCCTTTTTAAATGCATCTACAAGGGTAGGGCCTGTCCTGCCAAGTTTACCAAGATTTGGCAGCCCTGTCTTGACACTGCAGATTCCTTTTGGAAGGACACCCCGCTCTCCCAACCCTAATGTGTATTGCCCTGGGTTGGCTTGCTAAGGCTGCAGCCTGCTGGGGACAATGTTGTTGGTTTGGTGCTCTCGGGTTCTGGTTGGAGTTGTGGTGGGTGGTGAGGTGTGTATGGCTGGGTGTGTGCGTGCGTGCGTGCGTGTGTGTGTATGTAGGGGTTGACTGTACTTGGTTATATCTCCACGGCTTACTATACTATGATTTCCCATAGTGGGGCCCTACGTGGCCCACTTTGGTCGACCTACTTATTTTGTTTTTTTAGTTTTCCTCCGTTGTGGAACCGGGGTTACATTTTTTTTTTGATAATACCAATTAGCCCTGTGGTGGTATCATTAATGTGCAATGTTATATACATGTCACGTAACTATTTGTGAGACTGTTTGCTTTGTACATGAAGAAACTCAATAAATAAATCCTTTTAAGATTAGCTGCAGACTTCAAGCCAAGCCAGAAGCAGCCTGTTCAGAAGGGTGGCCAGTGCAGCAATTTTCTGGATTCTAGGAGCTACTTTACGGGACTGAGTGAGTACACAGCAGCCATCATACCTAAAGCGACAGTGTAATGCAATACCACACATGTCTGGTACCTAGAAGACAGCTTTAGTGCAGCTTTAGTGCAGCTTTAGTGCAGTGCCAGGAGCACCCTAACATATCTACTTTGGGTCTAGAGAAGCCAGGAGCCGAATCTTTTTTTTTTTTTTTTTTTTTACAGATATTTTTATTGATCTTTTTGCAATAACACAAAAGAAAAATTTTGTTTATTTATTAGATCGTAATATTGCAGAAATGCACTTGAATGGTCAATAAACAGTGTTCATTTAACATGTCTCTTGCAGTTATTAAGTGTAAAGCCTCGTACACATGGCTGAGAATCTCGTCAGAAAAAAACTTGTCGTTTTAACTGACGAGATTCTTGGACAATAATCTTGTCCCGGCTGAGTGTACACACGCTCCTTTCAAAGAACCGCCGTTCTTTTGAATGGAACGAACGCGGTGACATCATTGACTACGACGAGCGTGCGCTCGTCACATTCGATGCCGTTGCCGCCATCTTGCTACACCCACCTATGCCTAGGAAGCTACCGCGCATGCGTCAAAGTCATTTTGAGCATGCACAGGTTTCCACGGCGACAGGTAAGTGTACACACACACACTTTTCTCGTCGAGAAACATGCTGACGAGAATCTCGACGAGAAAATAGAGAGCATGTTCTCTATTTTTCTCGTCGAGATTCTGGCCAGTTTTCTCGACGAGAAACCATACACACGAATGGTTTTCTCTGCAAGAAAGCTCTCCCAGCAGTTTTCTTGTCGTTTCTTGCCGAGAAACTCGGTCGTGTGTACGAGGCTTAAAAGTTACAAGGAATAATCAATTTGCACTTCTCTGGTTACAGAGTCACTAGGAGGGTGTACATGGTTTAGCTACACTGCTTCTTTTAGGAACACTATACAGCATGTTATCTATCTGAGGTAAGGGCTAAAGGGCTGGCCAGCCACCTGCCCCATATTTTATGGAAGGTTTTGGTTTGTTTCCGAACCTCAAACGTGAGTTTGTATAGAGGTATCGAGTCATTAATCAGTTTCAACCAAAGGGGTTTTAAAGGTACCTGTGATCCCACCCAATCTCCGGTGAGTTGCTTGATGGTCTCCTGCAGAGGCGGCTCTAGGCTTTGTGAGGCCTTAGGCAAAACTTAGATATGAGGCCCCACTCACGCCAATAATGGGGAAAATATTTCAAACAAGAAAAATGGCTTCAGAAAATGCATGGATCTAGCACACAGGTGATCAGCACCACTTCCAGGGCACCCTCCTCACTCATCAGACATATTCAGCCAATGCAAGAGGGGGGAGAGAGGGGAGGTGAAAAAGAGAGAAGGGTAATAGAGAGATCCGATGATGCCGACATTAGTATTGATCACAGGCAAATTAGGCGACCGCCTAACTTGCCTAATTAGAGAGCCGCCTCTGGTCTCCTGCATGGGAAAGAAAACACATATCACACGAATAAATAACATTCTATAATTACTGTATGTACATGAATCAAAACACCTCTCCTAGAAGAGATAATTTGTTTCATCTAAATGACACACACTAAGCCTAGTGTATTTTAAATAGTAGTACTGGGTAAGTGCTTCAAAAGTTTTGCAAACCACTACCACCTAGTGGCAGCACACACATTTTCTCTGTAGCCTAAGTGCATACTAACGCACCACAATACAAGGATCCCCTTGTTGATCTCGGCGGCTTCCAGCTTGGCCGTGACTAGCTCTACCCCAAAGTCTTGTTTTCTTTTCCTAAAAAAAAAGGAAGGGAACAACAAGAACTAAGTCCTTCAAAAAGTAAAAATTCTCCGGGAATAGAGTCAACACAGCAGTTCAAGGCATTTGTCCCCGAAGCGGTAACAACAAAAAAAACACTCAGAGGTAAAAGCGTGGATCAGGGAGAGTCAGAGACTTCCAGTCCTTATCCAAAGTCTCAATAGAATAAGTCACATCATCTTTGTCCTCACTGCAGATCACGACCCGATCCGCGTGTATGTGGCGACCAAGAGTCCAATCTTTTCGGCAGCCCTTGTATCTTCCAGCCATCACGGCCGAAAATGAAAGGTACCTGTGGCCCTTCTTCACCTCCAAACGATCCCAGATAAAATCACTGTACCATCGTTCTCGGGAGGCCTCGATTTCAAACAACAAATTCTTTGGGACGTATGGGTACTCCCATCCATAGTCTGCGGCAACCTTCTGGTTCAAAAGCCGTTGCAGTCGGGCAAAAGGCGGCATAGTCGCCCGATCTCCAGCTCCTGGCAGGACAATAGCATCCGGAGATCTCCTGGGGCGTACAGGCTCCAACTGTGGTATAGGAGGCCTTAATGGTGAACGGGCCTCCGGTACAGCAGGCACGGGAGACACCGGGGCTTGCAACACAGGTACGGGGACAACTTCTCCAGCACAAACAGGGGGTTCCACCCGGGCTGTAGTATCCCCTGAGTCCATGGGCGATCCCTTTACACTACGGGGAGAAGTCAACAAAATTTTGTCCCATCCCTTAGTGACAAACAGCTCATCGATCTCTGCGTTATCTCCCATATCAGAGGAAAAATCTATGTCCGAAGAGTCCCACATCTCTGCTGGCAGGCAAACTCTCGTGGACACAGAATCATCTTTCAACAGTTCCTTCAGGTCAGGCACCCAAGCGTCCCTAATAGAACGGACACTGACCTTGGTTCCTTTCCCCGGCCGACCTCGACCTCTAACCTTCATGGATCGTTTGGAAACTTTTCCGGCTGGACGATCCGAGTCAGGCGGGCGCTGGGGTGGGCCTCCACCGTGGCTGCGGGAAGCCTTTACGAGTCCTACCTTCCTTTTTAGCAGGCGGAAGGAAGGGCTCTGTTGTGACTGATGCAGCATCCGCTGGGTTCTCTGCCTCAAATTTCTCAATGGCCGGAGCTTCAGTCTTTACCTCCACCACCTCTGCGGGACTGCGCTTGGGAATGGCGGTGATAGCACACACCTCCTCCTCAGGAGTAACAGCACCTGAGATCCAATTCACTCGGTAGACTTTTGGCTTCTCTGTCGGCTGCTCTACCTCGAACAGGAATTCCCCACAGCGGGTACATCTCCCGAAAGGCCGAAGATGCACAATCAGTCCCTGACACTTTCCACAGATCATACCCTAGGCCTCTGCATCTCTGCATGCATAAAGGGCGAAGCAGCCTCTGAGCTTCAGCCGGATTCCTGTGTCAGTCAAAGAGGCAGCAATAGGGGTCACATCCATGCTTGGACCGGACAAAAGAGCACAAGATCCCGGTGAAGCAGGTCTCCACGAAGGAGTGGACATGTCGCTTCGTCAATAGTCCAATAGATAATGTTCCTTTTTGGCGCCAAACGCACCAGGAGGAGCTCACACTTAGCGGGGCTCCTCCCCTTTCTTTTTCCTTCGCTGCACTTACTTTGCAGGCTTTTCCAGACTTGCGACACGCCCACGAACTACGCAGCCAGAAATTGCCAGACCTGAATCTTCCTTTCTCTTACTTGTGGCGCAGGTTGAATTTCACATAAACATGGCCGACCTCCACGGAGCCTCACAGGGGAATAAAGTCCAACTTTTCCCAGGGGCACACACCACAAAAATCCCGGACTCTGAGCCCCCATGTGAAGCACCCGCGCCACCCTCCTTCTCCACTCTTTGGCTCGTTCACTGGAGAGGAAGGCGCACAGTCTCCACTATGCCCGTACCCCCTGGTTTGCAGAGGTTAAGCACACTTGTTTTCACTTACGGGTCTTTGCAGCGAGGCTCCCCTCAGAGTTGGCTTCTGTCCCTATAATGTAAGGACAAAAGTCTCTATACCCCAAGTAAGGTCCACACCAGCGTCAACGCCAACATTTATTTAAGTTTATTTATTTATGCACGAACATCCACAAAATGAGGAGAAGAGAAAGGGTGTTAAGAAGATAGATCAGTTCAGGCACTCTTGTTTCTTCGCCACTCGATCCCGAGTGGGTACAGCTCACCCGGATAGTCACCCGAAGGCACTAGCAGCCAGCGTGTAACTTGAACAGTCTATTAGATTCCCTAATGGATGCGTTCAGGAGATCTTCTGCCACAGAATCTATAGTGTCCCAAACCTCCTACTGGTCCTGTTGTTTAGATCCCCTTTTTCCGGATGGATGACATCCCTCCAGAGAGTTACTGGGCCCCTTCCTTCACTGTGATCTCTCACCAGTCCTTCGGAACGGTCCTCTCCCAGCCTCCTCTTCTAGAAACAGGTCCCCTCGCAAGGCGGCACCCTGGGATTCTTCCTCCCGAAGTGGGCTCCAGCTAAAGGTGCTGGGCCCAGGGCTGAAGTTGCAGTCCCAGGACTAAAGGTGCCTGGGACTGAAGTGCACGTGGCCCCATGGCCTGGAGGGCCACGCGTCACGCACCAGGACTCCGACTCTGGAACCAAGAAGAACCGACCCCTCCTGGGTGGCGTCTGCCCCTTATGTACCCTCTCCCGGCATGCACAGCAGGCAAAACCACACCCACTGCATGGTTGCCGAGAGGGGACACCAAATCGCTGCCCCATTACCTGTGGTTCAACCCCGAGTATAAGTGACAGCGCCACCCATACTTCTAAGGGGAACTGCACACCAGGCAAAACAGCAGCAAGGCAGAGTCCAGCAAAATTGAAAGATTCAAGCCAACTACCACTCGAATCACCCCTTAAATTTGGCATAGCAATCCCTAAATTTGGGACCCCCGCTGCACATGTTGGTAGGTTCCTGCATCCACTTTGTGTGTGTGAATGGGGGAGTGTTCTTTTTATTTTTTTGTTGTCTGAAAAAATAAAAAAATCCTCTATGACCAGCCTAAGCTATCACATAAAATTTCCCATCCTGTCTGCAGGGAAACATAAGTAGGAGGAGCTTCAGATCCTCTGCTGCTGGTCACATGTTCAAAAAGCAAGAGCTTGTGCAGAGCTGCCAACACTGCTCTACAAAATCCCTAGCGGACTTGGAACGTGGACAGAAGGGGGAGATAGAGAACAGCAAGATCAACCAGGTTTTTTGCAGAATACAGAAAACAAATCTCATGACACGGATAACTCAGAGGTCATTACCAAAACTCCTACCGACCGCTCTAAAAACTCCACCCCCCTTTTACCCCAATAAAATTCTCAACACCGTCAGACCTTTTATCAAACAAAATAACAAATAACGTTACAACAAAACATAGATATCCCCAGCTGCAAAACCCCGCCTCGGGGACACTGACACTCGCCCACAGACCTTACAGGTCTACCACTACCTGGTCCCAATTATTGGACCGCACCCAAACAGAGGACACCATACCAACCAATGGTTCCCCACTTGTATCCCACTAACAGATTTTATCCCCACCCAAGGGGTCCCACCCGCAATCACAATACCTATGTAACGGGAAGGCCCGGGGAACTCAGAATCGCTTAGGAAGTATGAAATACCCTTGCGCCAGCTTCCCCAATGGCTCTTATGTGTCAATCACCCTGTGTCTCTATTAGGGGCACAGGGTGAATGAAAACCCCAATATGGTCTATGATGGCCATATTCAATGCTGTACATACATTTTATCTAGATTGGGTCTGTAATATTCATCCACCATATTCCCCAGGATACCTGCAAAGAACTCTCTACTGTTTGATTATGACCTCAACAGGTTAATTGGAAAGTGACGCCTTCATGATGTTTAGACACATACTCTTAGATGCTAATATCATCACCGACAGCCCTGACTTTGTGTAATCATGGCTGTGAGGAATTAAGGTAATTTGCATTCTATTGTTCAGTATGACTTGGGAAGGTCTGGTGTGAATAGAAGTAATTAACCCTATACTTGTGTGTATTGTAAAGGCAGACTGGGATTTACAATACAAAGGGATTTAAGATGTAAAGGGTTTAGAACCTGTTGTCGCCAGACAGACTGGCTGCCAACCCTTTGTGGGAAGATGTGTATTGGAGATCGTATATTCTATTGTGTTGGGATCTTTTGAAGCCTAGCAGACGTCAGGATGAGGTGTTGAGTTTTGGGATGTGTGGGTGGAGCTGGGCCCTTGTTCATGTTAAATCATGTGCCCTGAATTGTGTATAAAGTTACAATGTTTGTCAATAATAAATTCATTCCTACTACAGAAGAGACAGAGTGCGTCTCGTCTTCTTCCAGAGGGGTCGGGTCCTATAGGAAAGGGTCGTTTAGCTGTGGATATCGGTAGCGAGTGGATGTGTGCCTAGGGGAGGGAACATCGTAAACTGCGTTAATACCCCTTGAGATTGGGGTGCCGTTACAACCTACATTTGTTTCTTGCCTACATACCCTATATCAGGGAGAGAGGGAGGGACATTCATCCAATGGCTTTTAAACTCCAACTGTTACTGTCCCACCCCTTCCTGCAGTCTACACTCCTACGCTCCTCCCCATCACCCTGTCTCCTCAACCAATCACCTCACACCTTTCCCTTTGAACACGTTAACTTGATGCTGTCTGACTCCCCCTCCACCCTGTCATGCAAGCCCTATGTTTTATTCGTTCCTCATAGCTCCAGGCCTTCCTTGGTGACTGAGTGAGTGTGAACAGCATGCAATACACCATTTATTGATCTTTTTTTATGATGCGTGTTTAGTGACACTTTAATGTTTGATATATAATTTTAAATGAACGTTAGCTTTATTTAGCCTCAGGTTGGCAGTATTAGCTCATGAACACCATATGGACCCCCATTTGGACATACCATTTCTCAATCATAAAGGAGTAGCTGATGGGACCAAAGCAGCGTTCCTGATGGACTCATGTATCATCTTGAGAATGTGTAACCTATCTCCTACAGGTTAACGTAAACTGAACTCTTTTCACCGTGGAATCATTTGTCTCCGCCTTGCCATGACGTCCGAAGATGTAGTGAGGTCTTGCTCTCAGTGTCAAACACACAAGGTAATTTATCAAAGAAGGTTACCCAGTAACTTTGTAGAAATAAAAAAAATGTGTATTTCCACTATTGGGTTCAGGCTTTTATCCTTAAAGAACCCAATTAATCAAGAAAAAAAAAATCTCTGGTAAGAAGGTATTCACACAGAAAACCAGAGAGTGTTGATCCAAGAATATCTGTTTGCCTTCTGGGGGAACAGGAAGGATTTTCCTGGTGGAGCAAATTTGACCATATAGGAGGTTTTTGCCTTACTCTGGATCAACTGTGGGTATAGGATTCTGCATATGCGGTGTTTCAACAGCAGTAAATGGATCCATGGATCCTTAAAGTGTTACTAAACCCACAACAGTAAAATCAGTCTGCATATGCAGTACAGCACGCTTGTAATACTCACTGTCGAACCGAAAGGGTGAATCCTGCACATTGTGTAAAAATGCTGTTTGATCCTGTCTTCTCTGATCCTCCCCTTCTTCTACTGTCCCCAATACATCTCCTGATAGAACAGAGCCTTCGAAATCACTCTGCACATGCTCAGTTTGGTGTGTATTGCTAGAGAGTTTTTTTTATTGGGAGGGTGCATGTGATGAGCACAGAGCCAATCAGCACTGTCCAGACCGAGGATCAGGGGACAGTCAGAGGGGAATGAAAATTCCTCCTATAAGCTTTAACCAGTGCTCAGCCAGACACTGATAGAAGTCACAAGACTGCTATATACTGCTGATGAGAAAAGGTATTTAGCAGTTTATACTTACTAAAATACTTGAATTTCCATGTTCTGTGTACTGTGGGAGTAACACTTTAAGACCCAATTGTGACCATTAAAGAATGCTTTCCTTTTGTCTTTTTACTCTTCACAATGCTACTCTATAATTGTTGCTCTTTAATGGCAAGTGTTAGTAAAGCTAAAGCCCACACTTTTTTTGATACTGTGGGAATGTGTTAAAACCCTTGTCAGGTACTGCTGTCTATACCCAACTCGGGAGGTTTACCCTCACTATTTCTCCTATTGATCATTGTCAGTGGGACAGAGGCATGGAAAATCAAACAGTTCAGTTGTCACTGAAACAAGAGGTGACAAGAAATCATCTAATGGGGACACATGTACTGGTGACAAATGTCTGCTTTACTTCAGTGAGACTTAATTTCACTTCCAGCTGTGTCTCCAGGACAGACAGTAAAGGGAAATGTCCCCACTGGGAGACAGCCCAAAAAAGAACATGACAGTCCTTATGCCCCGTACACACGATCGGATTTTCCGTCGGGGAAACCTTGGATGTTTTTTCCGACGGAATTTCGCTCAAGCTTGGCTTGCATACACACGGTCACACAAAAGTTCTCTGAACTTTCGTCTGTCAAGAACGCGGTGACATACAACACTACGACAAGCTGAGAAAATTAAGTTCAATGCTTCTGAGCATGCGTTGGAATTTTGGGCGTCGGAATTGCTACAGACGTTCAGAATTTTTCCCATCGGAAAAATTGAGAACCTGCTCTCAATCTTTTGCTGGCGGAATTTTCGACCGTGTGTATGCGGCATTACTGTCTTTTGGCTTCAGATATTCTATACGTTGAGAAGATGTGTGGTTGTGGTCCATATTTGGCACGGGAACCCAGAGAAGTTTAGCTGTGTGGTCCTATACATGGAAAATCCCAATTTTCACAAAGGAGCCTCCACGATGAGGTTGAAGGAGTTAGGAGCTTAATTTATGGCCATAAAACGAAAGCTATTTAAAAAAGAAGCTATTACTTTAACAAAAGAAATGCCAAAGCTAGCCAGCAAGTACAGTAGTTACAGTACTAGTAGTGGAACTACATACTCACCGTCTAGCAACCAGTATATTTGGTAGACCTTGACGATTTTTCTATATTGTGATATATGAGGACCACACACACACAAAGGGGTACTGTTTAACTAAAGAAGTGTTTCTCGGCTTGACTCTCTGTTGTTTTAGCGTCTTATAGAGACTATGCTTTGCAGCCATGTCACCCTGATTGGGTCACAGAGACATCGATGAAGAGGCCATGTCTGTGAAGCTTTCATTATTCTGTAATGTATGTATGATTTTTTTGCCGTCCATTGTTTTTAACTTTGCACCTGTTTAAAAAACTGCAAGCTGCAGTTACTGTACAGTGCATTGAAAACTTATTCATACCCCTTGAAATTTTCCACATTTTGTCATGTTACAACCAAAAACGTAAATGTTTTTTATTGGGATTTTTAGGTGATAGAGCAACACTAAATGGCACATAATTGTGAAGTGGAAGGAAAATGATAAATGTTTTTTCAAAATGTTTTACTTATAAATATGTGAAAAGTGTGGTGTGCATTTGTATTCAGCCCCCTGAGTCAATACTTTGTAGAACCACCTTTCTCTGCAATTACAGCTGCAAGTCTTTTTGGGGATGTCTCTACCAGCTTTGCACATCTACAGAGTGATATTTTTGTCTATTCTTCTTTGCAAAATAGTTCAAGCTCTGTCAGATTGGATGGAGAGCGTCTGTGAACAGCAATTTTCAAGTCTTTCCACAGATTAGTATGAATATGCTTTGATCTAAACCAGGGGTCTCCAAACTGTGGCCCTGGGGCCGGATGCGGCCCTTTGCTTGCGTTTATCCGGCCCTTGGGGCACTATTCCATCCACTGGCACTGGCACTATTCTTCCAACTTACACTATCAAAAGGGTACAATTCCTTCTATTGACACCAACAATGGGGCACTAGTCCTCCCACTGACACCGAAGGAATGGTATTGTTTACTCCCTCTCTACATTTTCTACTCCCAATGGCCCTAGTCCGGCCCTCCTAAAGTCTGAAGAACAGTAAACTGGCCCTTTGTTTAGAAAGTTTGGAGACCCCTGATCTAAACCATTCCATTGTAGCTCAGGCTGTATGTTTAGGGTCGTTGTCCTGCTGAAAGATGAACCTCCGCCCCAGTCTAAAGTTTTTTTTAGACTGTAACAAGTTTTCTTCTAAGATTGCCCTGTATTTGGCTCCATCCATCTTCCCATCAACTCTGACCAGATTCCCTGTCCCTGCTGAAGAAAAGTATCTCCACAACATGATGCTGCCACCACCATGCTTCACAGTGGGGATGGTGTGTTCAGGGTGATGTGCAGTGTTAGTTTTCCGCCACACATAGCAGTTTGCGTTTAGGCCAAAAAGTTCAATTTTGGTCTTATCTGACCAGAGCACCTTCTTCCACATATTGCTGTGTCCCCCCACATGGCTTCTCACAAACTGCAAACGGGACTTTATATGGCTTTCTTTTAACAATGGCTTTCTTCTTGCCACTCTTCCATAAAGGCCAGATTTGTGGAGTGCACGACTAATAGTTGTCCTGTGGACAGATTCTCCCACCTGAGCTGTGGATCTCTGCAGCTCCTCCAGAGTTACCATGGACCTCTTGGCCTCTTCTCTGATAAATGTTTTCCTTGCCCGGCCTGTCAGTTTAGGTGGGTGGCCATGTCTTGGTAGGTTTGCAGTTGTACCATACTCTTTCCATTTTCAGATGATGGATTGAACGGTGCTCCATGAGATGTTCAAAGCTTGGGATATTTTTCTTTATAACCTAACCCTGCTTTAAACTTCACAACTTCATCCCTGACCTGTCTGGCGTGTTCCTTGGCCTTCATGATGGTGTTTGTTCACTAAGGTTCTCTATCAAACCTCTGAGGGTTTCACAGAACAGCTCTATTAATACTGTCATTAAATTACACACAGGTGGACTCTATTTACTAATTAGGTGACTTCTGAAGGCAATTGGTTCCACTAGATTTTAGTTAGGGGTATCAGAGTAAAGGGGGCTGAATACAAATGTACGCCACACTTTTCAGATATTTATTTGTAAAAAAAATAAAAAAACATTTATAATTTTCCTCTTCACAATTAGGTGCCACTGTGTGTTGGTCTATCACATAAAATCCCAATAAAATACTTTTACTGTTTTGGTTGTAACATGGCAAAATGTGGAAAATTTCAAGGGGTATGAATACTTTTTCAAGGCACTGCATGTGTGATCATTTGGCCAATTACCCATTCTGTTAAACTTGGTGTCTATGAACAGGATCGGCCATGTCAGACATTGGTAATGGAAATGGTTCGACAATGGTGCCCCATAGTATTGCTCCAGAGGTAATTAGGCAACCTACCTCACTGCAGTACTGACTCTCCTATTCCTGACATAACAATTACCCAGGTACACAGGGCCAGAACATGGGTGATTGAGGCAAGAGATTGCAGGGCCCGATCTGATCATATGGGAACCTGTTCACTCAGCAGGCAAAACAGGACATCGACACCTTAGGGGAGAAGCAAGAAGGATAATTCTATACCTCACAGTGGAAGACCAGGATTCCATTGAAAGATGGTTAACCGCTTAGTAGTAGTGTATAGCCAAGCGGTAACTTTAGGGGACCTTAAGGCTCACTTCATTTGCAGAAAGCAGAGACAGAGACTGGGAGAATATATTCCAAAAAATGCACTGGAAATGCAAGACATAGCAGCAGGTAAACGAATATGAAAAAGGGTTCAAGTAGGAAGATTTGGATGGGGTGCGAGGACAGATGGCTGAAGGAACATTTTGTAGATGGCCTGTTATTTAACAAGGTCAGAGAAACCTTGCAAGAGAGAGAAAGAAGGAACACCAATTTGAAATTTCATGAACTGTTAAAAGTGGCCACAGTAAGTAGCAGAGACTTAGGCCCCTTCCGCACTGGGGCGGGAGGTACGCTGGCGGTATAGCTCCGCTATTTTTAGCGGCGCTATACCATCGGAATTGCGGCGGTAGTCAGCTGCTAGCGGTACGGTTTTACCCCCACTAGCGGCCGAAAAAGGGTAACTAGCGCCCGCAATGTGCCGGCGGTATAGCCGCGGTGTCCCATTGATTTCAATGGGCAGAAGCGGTGAGGCCTGTAGAAGGAGCTAGTCTCCGAGCGCGTAGCCTGTTGTTTCCTGTCTCACCTTCCTTCCGGTGCTCTCCTTGGTTCTGGTTTCCTGTGACGTCATCATCTGTGCTCCACGCTGAATTCTGATTGTTTCCTGGTGGCCACAGGATGGACTATCTTTTTTGCCTGCAGACCTGTGGATCCAGATGGACCTGAGACCGGACCGCACCGCGTTTTATGAGACCGTGATGTTCCCTGTTTGTACTAGTGTCCTGTAAGTGCATTTCCTTTGAGATTAAACATTTTTATCTGACATATTGCACTTAGGTGGCGCTTCCTTTTTTTGTCCCCATATGTTCAGGGCTGTTTGGGCTCTATAATTGTCTCGAGCACCATTTTGGAGAAGCCTGGTGTCCTGATAGGACAGCAAAATCTCGGGAGATTTGGTCGGCCATGTTTGGGTGGATATCTTATATATAGGAAAGCCCAGCCACATTGAGAGTATAAAACACGTGTGTGTGGAGACAGGGACAGAGACCCCGCTTGGCAGGGAGAGTTAGGAGAAGGTAGGGAGAGTGTTCCGGCCTGTGAGGGATAGCTCAGGGTTCCTACAGAGTTCTGTATCAGCAATCCTGGTCGGGTGAAAGACTCCCTGTTTCGGATATATCCCTCTGCTGAAGGAATACTGTTGTTACCGGGTAACGTATGTGAATATCAGCCTCTACAGATACGCATTGTATGCTTGGGTTTATACTGTGTCAGTCAGTGAGAAGTGCCTATAGTGCTGACGAATACAACTACCGCTTACACCAGAAGTGACTGTGTTGTGTATCTGTGCCTCCATGCTTGGAGTGAAACTACTTGCATTACTGCTGTAAATATTCTTGCTACTACCGTCTCTCCGGTAATAAACGTTGCCTGGTTTATAAAATCAGTACGTGGGATTCCCTCTGTAAGCCGCTACACCCCACTTACAGACGCACCTATAATAATTGTAGGGGGAAAATCAATAGGCCCACCTGCAGCTGAACAGACAACTCCGTAGTAAGTAACTGTGACAGGAGTCACTTTGGGCACAGGGTGAGCAAGAAAATAATGGACATTAAGAATATGTCTTGGATTGCTTTAAAATGGGATAGTGATATTTTTCCACAATATTCCCCAGGATATCTGTAAAGAACTATTTACTGTTTGATTATGAACTCAACAGGTTAACTGAAAAGTGACTCCTTCATGATGTTGGGACACATACTGTTAGATGCTAATGTCACCACATCCAGCCCCCACCTGTGTCTGCTAAGATGTCAGATGTGTATTGGGAGACAGTGAGGCTAGCCTAAAGGTCATGTGTCTGAGTCATCACTGTAGTTAATTAGCTCATGTAAGTTAGGTCTGGTCAAAGGTGTATTGTCTGAGGAGAATGTAAGAACCTCCTCTCTGTGTGTATAAAACTGGGAGTTTGTCATTAAAGATTGTCAGTCCAGTTGGAAACTTCATACAGAGTGTTTGTCTCGTATGTTTGGAAGGATTAATCCTATGGGAAGCGGTCGCCTGACTGTGGAGGATCGGCAGTGGATGTGTGTCCAGAGAGGGAATATCCTAAACGGCGTTAACCCCTTTCATACTTGGGGTGCCATTACAGTAACCATCTGGAAACTAACAGAATGGATAGCAGCTCAGCTCCAGAGTTACCCGCACTGAAGTGCAGACAGGAATACTACTTTGAGGGGCAAGGACCCCCCTAAAGAAAACGAACACCACCTTGAAGGCTGCCAAGGCAGGCTGTCGAGTTGGGCCATCTCCAGAGAGGTCCATTCATTCTGTGCAGCTGAGGCTGCAGAGATGGAGATTGAGGGCAGTGTCCACAGTCTCTTTTCTCTGTCTCAAAGGTGGAACATCAGAGGTCTGTTTAGACCCCTGATATCTCACCAAAGCCCGCTAACGGCGCTCCTAATTTTTTTTGGAAAAAATGATAATGTAGCGACCTCACCCCTCTCACCCCTTCTCATTCTCGGCTTGTCTGTCTCTGTCAAGGGGTGTCAGTACCGGGGGGAGGGATGTGATACACCATGGCCCATGTCCTCCATAGTGAAGAGGTGGAGGCCAGAAAGATCGGGCTTTGTGTAGGTGTCCTAGGGTCAAATCCTTTCCTCGATCCACTCCCCTTTGCTCCTAGTAACCAGAGTTCCACACACTGAATAGGTCCAACACAGTTTTATTCTTCTCAGCGAATAAACATACAGCACGGTCAAGTTGGGACCTTTGCAACAGTTCAGTATTAATGGGAGTAGGTCGAGGCACAATCCTTTAAAGTATCGCTAACCACTGTAGTGTCACCAGTGGCGAATAATCACTGCCACTGACTATATGAGGTAGAACATGAATTACCTAGCACAGCCCCTGTCAGGGGAAGGATATCCGTCCAAGGGAGTCACCGGAGGCCTCTCTGTCACCAGCAAATGCTGCGCCGGACTCTCCAGAGAAGTTTCGCTCACCAGTCCTCACAAACTCAGACACGGCCACACAAGGAGTTAGGGCCCCCTCGGATTCCTCCACCCTCGCGGAACTCAGTCGAAGGTACTGAGCCCCAGGCATCCGCCATAGTACCTCACCCCAGGCTAAAGGTGCCTGAGATGGACTCCATCTCTCGCTCCGGCCAGGTCAAGGGCACCTGGGCCCGGAACTCCCGAAACACCAGCACCCAAGCTGAAGGTGCCTGGGTGCGGCCGCGTCCTCCGACTCTGAACCCCAAGGTCAGGGCTTCCGGCCCTTTTATCCCCTCGCCTTTTGCGCATCACAGCAGGTTCCCCGCCCCGCTGTACCAGCGCCAGGAAAGGACAAAAAGGAAGCAGTCTTGCGGTGCGAGTTCAACTCCGGCCAGGGCGACAATGCCACCTGCAGGCCGCAGGGAACCTCACACCACCAGAGTCCTCCAAGAACCACAAAAGGGTCTCGGATTCCCTAGCAATCAGTGCATCTGGGTTACATTACCACCCAGATGCTTCCCCTAAATTCAACTACCCGCTACACTCTCCCCCCGGTGATTTGACACTGGTCCCCAGTGTCTGGTGCAAACCCATGTCTCCCAAAGAGTGGAAACATAAGTTCAACCCAGAGACAACATTCACATAATCCAAACTTAACAATTTCAATCAGGAATTGTGCCAGGACCTAAAACAGGAAAGGGAAACAGTAATACAAAACCATAAACTTTGTAATAAAATACTTCAAATATCTCACATATTCACATTTCTCCCTCCCCCTGGCTATCTAAGGACCACCCCATTCTCAGCAGCCTTGATAGACGAGTCTCCTGCAGAGGGAAGAAAAAGAAACACACATCCTAACATAATATATGTGTTTTGCTTGGAACGAATGGGTCTATCCGAGAAGAAACCCATTCACTCCAATGAGTGTTGCATAGTGTACAAAAAAAACTATCGTTGCGCAACACTGCCACCTGGTGGTAATGCCGTGGTAAAGACACTTATCAAATCCAGATGAACTTTTTCTCTCTTGCTCTTTTTTTCTCTGTGG
This sequence comes from Rana muscosa, assembly GCA_029206835.1. Classification (NCBI taxonomy): domain Eukaryota; kingdom Metazoa; phylum Chordata; class Amphibia; order Anura; family Ranidae; genus Rana; species Rana muscosa. Next base: position 228,033,293 of record CM055125.1, on the reverse strand, counting down.
CCCTACACTGACTAAAACCCCAAAGTCACTGATTTCTCTGAAGTGTAAGGAGAAGGAGGGAGAACAAAACAGTAACAGCTTCCATTTCTCCAAAGAGTAGAACGCCCAAATACAAAAGAAAACTAGGGCACAGTCCTTGTGTTCCGGCAAAGGCACTCCGGAAAGTTCAGCAATGAACAGCAAGAAAGAACACACAGGAGTCTTTTTTCTCCTAAAGGTAGAACTTTGGATGGGGCAGGAACACAGGCTTCAAATGCTTATCAAAAGCCTCCATGTTATACTCAACATCTCCTCCATCCTTGCGACAAATCACCACTCTGTCCGCATGGATATGCCTTCCCAACATCCACTTAGCCTTACAGTCCTGAAACTTTTTAGTAACCGTTGGTGAACAAGAAAGGTAGCGGCATGCTTGGGGTACTTTGAGCTTGTCCCAAACAAAAGTATTGTACCACCTCTGGTGAAAAACTTCCACCTCGTATAGCAATTCTCGAGGCAGGTATGGGTACTCCCACCCATACTCTTGGGCAACCTTCTGGCCAAAGAGACGCTGCAGCCTTGACAAAGGTGGCATCGTGACACGGTCTCCTTCTCCAGGTAACACAATTGCTTCCGGATGGCGAGGTGCGTTCACCACCTCGACAGACTTGGGCATAGCGCAGTGACTGGCGTTGCACTCCCACAACAGGAGCAGGTGAGATGGAAGTTGAATCCAGAAGAGGGATTTCAGACAGTGGACCAGATTCTTCCCTAGGCGCCGAGGCCTCCACCCGGGGTGTACTATCCCCAATAGACATAGGTGGGTCCCTTGTGACACGGGACGAGGGTAACTTCATCTTGTCCCATCCCTTCCGGTGGAAGATTTTGTCTATCTCCCCATCATCGCCATTGTCAGACAATGAATCCAGGTCGGAGGTGTCATAACACTCAGCGGGCAGATAATTCCCAGTCACGGAATCATCCCCCTTGACGGCCTCCACCGACAGTGGGCTGCCGACACCTCCAACCACACAGACAGTCCCAACCCTTGGCTCACCTGGGCCTTCAGAAGAACAGGGATGCCCAGGGCTTTTCCCTCTGGATCCATCCAGGCCAGGCAAGCGGCGGGGCGAAGCTCTTCCACGACCACAGGAGGCCATCACTAGGCCGACTTTCCTCTTCGGCGGTCGGAGCAGGGAGCTGCTGGTGACCGAGGCAGCATCCTCGGATTTTTCTCTTTTAATCTCCGCTTGGGCAGTCACGTCGCCCTGGTCAGCGCGCGCAGGAATACCCACCATGGCATCGATCTCTCCCTCCGGAGTGGCAGTACCTGTGAGGTAGTTGAGGTGGAAGGCGCGAGGCCTTTCTGTGGATGGTTCCACCTCGAAGAGAAACTCCTTGCAGACCTCACATCGCCCGAATGGCTTCAACTGAACCACCAGTCCCGAACAGCCGGGACAGATTACACCGAGGGCCTCCATGTCTCTGCAGGTGTACAGAGCCAATCGCCCCCGGGGCCTTAGTCTGATTCCTGTGTCCATAATGGGAGCAGCAAATGAAGTCATCTCCATGAAAGAAGAAGCTGAAATCCACGGAGTGTTTGAAGTCATCTTCGTTATTCGCTGCTCCAAATGCGCACTGACCCACTCGCGCCGGAATCTCCACGTGTGTCCGTCCACATGGCCAGACTCCTCCCACACTCTGCACTTGTTCACAGGCTTTTCCTTTTCCCCGTCCACGAACTACGCAGCCATGGTTTGCCTCGTGGCGCGTTGGCCAATATGGCCGACCTACTCAGAACTCCTCCGGGCAGCAAAGTTCAAATTCAGACACCATACACATCCCGGATACGATGCCCCCACGTGTAGCGACCTCACCCCTCTCACACCTTCTCATTCTCGGCTAGTCTGTCTCTGTCTAGGGGTGTCAGTACCCGGGGGAGGGATGAGATACACCACGGCCCATGTCCTCCATAGTGAAGAAAGGGAACTAAATCTAAAACTATGGTTGGGACTTTAAATGAGGAAATAGCTATATATACCTCCATCCCCAATGTTTTGGAACAAGAAGGCTAAATTGGTGGGACTTTATATGAGGCACACAACTGAGTAAATGGACCAATCAATGTACACATTATATTTATTGCAAAAGGGGCATACATACACGAATGAGGAACCAAGTAAAAAGGTAAATAATTATGTTGCCAATTATCAAAGAATAAAATCTAGACAGTACATAAAGGTAAAAGGTTATCTTAACATATTATACATGAAAATGGGGTAAAACACTATATTGATGGGTATCAATAATTGGATCTAAACGGTTCATAATAATAGCAACAATTTTCACATGGTACACATAATGACTGCCTGGAGTATGTAAACCAAAATTGCACTTGTAACATGTAGACATGATAAAAATAGTGGATTGGTACATTAAAATAGAAAACCTTCAATATAGTACAGATATAAACCATGGACATAGTAGCATAGCATCATAGGAAAGCTCTACGCGTTTCGTGGTTATTTAATACCACTCATCAGGAGCAGATGCGGCATGTAGGGGTATCTATGATAAAGTAGAAAATAGATATAAAGTTACCCAACTAGTATGGTAATACAAGAAGGGAAATGTAAAACAAAATGAATTAAAGAGAAGGGACATGAGAGGTCCCAAACGGTCTCACCTATCTGTAGTATAAAGTACGATTATAAATATTATAGATATGGACGGCAACTGGAGGCGTCAAACCGGGAGCTGAAGTGGTATCATCAGGGGCACGGCAGGTGCCAGTGACAGTTGTAGGCATAAAGTTGGAATCTCCAGTTATCAGCTGTGATTAATAAATTAGACGGTAAAACTGATTTATTCAATGGATATTTCCCAGGGGTATCTGTGGAAATTGAATAAATTGACAGTAAGCTAATTGCACAGTTGACATACTGGGAGGATGAATGCCAAAAGGTGATAGAAAGAGAAGACAACAGTGATGGGAAAAGGAAAGTATTAGCCAAACCAGGAACGCAATTAAACCCAAAGTGACATAAAGTGATAAGAGTGAATAGGATAACCCCTGACCTCATGCAGGGTTAAAGTCGACGGTACAGCTAAATAGCTGAGTAAGGAAGGGGCCCAGTGAGGGACCCACAGTAAAAGTGTAGGAATGAATAAAAAGTGTAGTGAAACTAATTTTACCTGTAGGAATAATAGAAAGGAGAAGAGTCCAGAACGGTGCATCAATGTTGGGTAAGTGAAACAAAGTGGCGGGATAGCGCAGTGCATAGGTGATAAAAGTAGCAACCGTTAGCCAATGATAACCACCAACGTCATGCCAGCGTCAATGAGGGGGGCGGCGCCGCCGCCAGAGCAACACACTGTGCTCGGCGTTTGGCGCGCAAACCTTCCTCGTGGTGGACGCAAGGTGGACAAACATGTCAGCGGCACGACGCCAAGGAGATGACGTCAGCCGCTAGACATGTGGGCGTGGCGTCGACACGCATCGAGAACATCACCTCGCCCCCTAGAGGGGGGGGGGAAAGGGGAAGCCTCGGTGCGCGTCACAGCTCCCGGAAGTTGACGGAAAATAGCCTGTCCCCGACTGGTCACTGAAGGGGTGGAAATGTATTGGCCAAAAAATAGTCACAGGTTATAACAAAGGTAGAAATGGTACAGTCGTGTGCTTCCATCCCCGGAAATATGAAAAAAGGGAACTAAATCTAAAACTATGGTTGGGACTTTAAATGAGGAAATAGCTATATATACCTCCATCCCCAATGTTTTGGAACAAGAAGGCTAAATTGGTGGGACTTTATATGAGGCACACAACTGAGTAAATGGACCAATCAATGTACACATTATATTTATTGCAAAAGGGGCATACATACACGAATGAGGAACCAAGTAAAAAGGTAAATAATTATGTTGCCAATTATCAAAGAATAAAATCTAGACAGTACATAAAGGTAAAAGGTTATCTTAACATATTATACATGAAAATGGGGTAAAACACTATATTGATGGGTATCAATAATTGGATCTAAACGGTTCATAATAATAGCAACAATTTTCACATGGTACACATAATGACTGCCTGGAGTATGTAAACCAAAATTGCACTTGTAACATGTAGACATGATAAAAATAGTGGATTGGTACATTAAAATAGAAAACCTTCAATATAGTACAGATATAAACCATGGACATAGTAGCATAGCATCATAGGAAAGCTCTACGCGTTTCGTGGTTATTTAATACCACTCATCAGGAGCAGATGCGGCATGTAGGGGTATCTATGATAAAGTAGAAAATAGATATAAAGTTACCCAACTAGTATGGTAATACAAGAAGGGAAATGTAAAACAAAATGAATTAAAGAGAAGGGACATGAGAGGTCCCAAACGGTCTCACCTATCTGTAGTATAAAGTACGATTATAAATATTATAGATATGGACGGCAACTGGAGGCGTCAAACCGGGAGCTGAAGTGGTATCATCAGGGGCACGGCAGGTGCCAGTGACAGTTGTAGGCATAAAGTTGGAATCTCCAGTTATCAGCTGTGATTAATAAATTAGACGGTAAAACTGATTTATTCAATGGATATTTCCCAGGGGTATCTGTGGAAATTGAATAAATTGACAGTAAGCTAATTGCACAGTTGACATACTGGGAGGATGAATGCCAAAAGGTGATAGAAAGAGAAGACAACAGTGATGGGAAAAGGAAAGTATTAGCCAAACCAGGAACGCAATTAAACCCAAAGTGACATAAAGTGATAAGAGTGAATAGGATAACCCCTGACCTCATGCAGGGTTAAAGTCGACGGTACAGCTAAATAGCTGAGTAAGGAAGGGGCCCAGTGAGGGACCCACAGTAAAAGTGTAGGAATGAATAAAAAGTGTAGTGAAACTAATTTTACCTGTAGGAATAATAGAAAGGAGAAGAGTCCAGAACGGTGCATCAATGTTGGGTAAGTGAAACAAAGTGGCGGGATAGCGCAGTGCATAGGTGATAAAAGTAGCAACCGTTAGCCAATGATAACCACCAACGTCACGCCAGCGTCAGTGAGGGGGGCGGCGCCGCCGCCAGAGCAACACACTGTGCTCGGCGTTTGGCGCGCAAACCTTCCTCGTGGTGGACGCAAGGTGGACAAACATGTCAGCGGCACGACGCCAAGGAGATGACGTCAGCCGCTAGACATGTGGGCGTGGCGTCGACACGCATCGAGAACATCACCTCGCCCCCTAGAGGGGGGGGGGGGAAAGGGGAAGCCTCGGTGCGCGTCACAGCTCCCGGAAGTTGACGGAAAATAGCCTGTCCCCGACTGGTCACTGAAGGGGTGGAAATGTATTGGCCAAAAAATAGTCACAGGTTATAACAAAGGTAGAAATGGTACAGTCGTGTGCTTCCATCCCCGGAAATATGAAAAAAGGGAACTAAATCTAAAACTATGGTTGGGACTTTAAATGAGGAAATAGCTATATATACCTCCATCCCCAATGTTTTGGAACAAGAAGGCTAAATTGGTGGGACTTTATATGAGGCACACAACTGAGTAAATGGACCAATCAATGTACACATTATATTTATTGCAAAAGGGGCATACATACACGAATGAGGAACCAAGTAAAAAGGTAAATAATTATGTTGCCAATTATCAAAGAATAAAATCTAGACAGTACATAAAGGTAAAAGGTTATCTTAACATATTATACATGAAAATGGGGTAAAACACTATATTGATGGGTATCAATAATTGGATCTAAACGGTTCATAATAATAGCAACAATTTTCACATGGTACACATAATGACTGCCTGGAGTATGTAAACCAAAATTGCACTTGTAACATGTAGACATGATAAAAATAGTGGATTGGTACATTAAAATAGAAAACCTTCAATATAGTACAGATATAAACCATGGACATAGTGAAGAGGTGAAGGCCAGAAAGATCGGGCTTTGTGTAGGTGTCCTAGGGTCAAATCCTTTCCTCGGATCCACTGCCCTTTGCTCCTAGTAACCAGAGTTCCACACACTAAATAGGTCCAACACAGTTTTATTCTTCTCAGCGAATAAACATACAGCACGGTCAAGTTGGGACCTTTGCAACAGTTCAGTATTAATGGGAGTAGGTCGAGGCACAATCCTTTAAAGTATCGCTAACCACTGTATTGTCACCAGTGGCGAATAGTCACTGCCACTGACTATATGAGGTAGAACATGAATTACCTTCGCTAGCACAGCCCCTGTCAGGGGAAGGATATTTGTCCAAGGGAGTCACCGGAGGCCTCTCTGTCACCAGCAAATGCTGCGCCGGACTCTCCAGAGAAGTTCCGCTCACCAGTCCTCACGAACTCAGACACAGGCACCCAAGGAGTTAGGGCCCCCTCGGATTCCTCCACCCTCGCGGAACTCAGTCGAAGGTACTGAGCCCCAGGCATCCGCCATAGTACCTCACCCCAGGCTAAAGGTGCCTGAGATGGACTCCATCTCTCGCTCCGGCCAGGTCAAGGGCACCTGGGCCCGGAACTCCGGAACGCCAGCACCCAAGCTGAAGGTGCCTGGGTGCGGCCGCGTCCTCCGACTCTGAACCCCAAGGTCAGGGCTTCTGCCCCTTTTATCCCCTCGCCTTTTGCGTCACAGCAGGTTCCCCGCCCCGCTGTACCAGCGCCAGGAAAGGACAAAAAGGAAGCAGTCTTGCGGTGTGAGTTCAACTCCGGCCAGGGCGACAATGCCACCTGCAGGCCACAGCGAACCTCACACCACCAGAGTTCTCCAAGAACCACAAAAGGGTCTCGGATTCCCTAGCAATCAGTGCATCTGGGTTACATTACCACCCAGATGCTTCCCCTAAATTCAAATACCTGCTACACTAATAAAAGAGAAATAACAAAAATAAGAAAACACTGACACCAGTGGCGGAACTACCAAGGTTGCAGTTGCGACTGGGTCCTGGCATTCTGGGGGGATCCCAAGACGTAGATGCAGAACATGTGAAAGGGTTTTGTTGCAGGGCTGTAATAAAGTGCCCTGCGTCGGGAGTTAAAGCGGAGCTCCACCCTAAAGTGGAACTTCTGCTCATCGGATTCCCCCCCCTCCGGTGCCACAATTGGCATCTTTCAGGGGGGAGTGGGGTGCAGATACCTGTCTAAGACAGGTATCTGCACCCACTTCCGTGTATACAGTCTGCGGTTAAACTGCGGGTAGTGAGTCCCTCCCCTTTTCCCCCCGGCTCCCAGAACACAACGGTGACCAGTAAAAGACGCGCAGTGCTGCTCGCGCATGCGCAGTAGGGAACCGGGAAGTGAAGCCGCAACGCTTCACTTCCTGATTCCCTCACCCATGATGGCGGTGGGGCAGCCGAGAGACGAGCGTCTTCTGCTGCCGACGTCGCTGGACTCCAGGACAGGTAAGTGTCCTAATATTAAAAGTCAGCAGCTGCAGTATTTGTAGCTGCTGGCTTTTAATATGTTTTTTACAGCGGAGCTCCGCTTTAAGGAACAGAGCTTAGACTGGCTGATTTTCCCTTCAATTAAGATAATGTGACCAAAATCTTAAGCATTGTCTTCAGTTTAGACATTTCAGCCCTCTCATCACACCTTATTTACCATTCAAGCAACTCTTGGCATAGCTTTAGGTTAACATTATGCTTTTACAGACAGAAAATGTAAAACAGACAAGCTTAGGCTTTAATAAAAGGAGAATGTCACAGTAACTTATGTGCCGTATTAACCCTTTACGCATGCAGGCAACACAAATTGCATTGTTCCGTAGAGCCGCCTCGGTCTCCGGGGACTGTAACGGAACAAAATGATCACCAATTGCTCGCAGAGGGATTCTTTGTCTTCAGATATACAGATTGCTGTGCTGGGCTCTGGTTTTGCCCCAGTTTTGCGGCCCGGGAGACAGTCGTAAACAGAGCCCAAGGACTTTGTTACCCGCCCGATTCCTGTCTTTATATAGATGTCTTCAGATTGCTAAATGAAATCCCCTAAGCATTCCCAATGACTGCAATGTGCCACTTTACAGTGCATTGCGGGGCCCCTCAGGCTCAAGAGAGGAAGCGCTTGATAACGCAACCCTGATTTAGCAAATCCCAACTTTGCAGGAGAAGTTGCGCCTCTTTTGAGCGACGGTGCAGATCTTGACTGTTCAGCTTGTGGCAAAAGTAAATCTTTATTTTGATGTCAGGCATCTCTGTTTGTTTTAGTATAATAAAGGCAACTGCTCCGTCACCATTAATACTTTATGTGGCTGTTGAAACTTCTAATTTTTAACGTAAAAATAGAGAATATTTTTACTGATAAATCATTAACACTCTCTCTGCTAAGGAACACAAAGCTTTGTGCAAAGCTCTTTTCTTCCACAGTCGGTGTAGAGTACAAAATGTAACAACTTCCATACCAGGCCTATTCTAGCGTTACTCTCCGACATGTAAAAATCAGCATTTTTTTGCTAGAAAATTACTCAGAACCCCCAAACATTATTTATGTTTTAGCAGAGACCCTAGGGAATAAAATGGTGGTCGTTGCAACTTTTTATGTCACACGGTATTCGCACAGCAATTTTTCGAATGCATTTTTTTTTCAAGAGTTAAAAAAAAAAAAAAAAAGTTAGCCCCGCGGCCCCTCCTCTCTTCTCGTCCATCCCCATTTGCTTGTGACATCATCTGGGATGGACGAGAAGAGAGGAGGGGCCGCCGGGGAGTAGCGTGACTGCCGTCAGTGCCGTGACATGAGAGAGAACTTATTACACACGCTTCCTGCGTTACTCTGCATGGCTGGTAAACAATGTGCTATGTGCCCTGCTCTGATGTGCTATGTTTCCCGCCCTGATGTGCTATGTGCCCCATGTCCTGATGTGCTATGTGCCCTGATGTGCTATGTGCCCTGATGTGCTATGTGCCCCATGCCCTGATGTGCTATGTGCCCCATGCCCTGATGTGCTATGTGCCCTCAAAAAAAAGTCAGTTACTTTGCTGAGTAACTAATAACTTTTTCAATGTAGTAACTGAGTTACTAACGCAATTACTTTTTGGGAGAAGTAATTTGTAACTGTAACTAATTACTTTTTTAAAGTAAGATGACCAACACTGGGTATGACAGGTCCTCTTTATGGAGAGATCTGGGGTCTATAAGTCCCCAGATCTCGCCTCTAGGTTGGAAAGCCTGAAATTGAAAAAAAAAAAAACATCTCGGCTTCCCAGCCGAGAAAACAACATTGTTTACATCTGCCGAGGTCAGATGTGACGTCATAATGTCGCGCCCAGCCCAAGAAGGTCATAAAGACTACCGGGGACCATCTGGTCCACAGTATTCTCTATGGTAAATGGCCTCCGCTGGCCAATTCATTCTCCAGCTCGCTGACTGCATGGGCGAGCGGGTAGAAGCACCAGAAGGTGCCAGATGGGGGGGGGGCTTCCCTTCCCGCCGCCTGTGAAAACAATCAAGCGGCTGCTATGAGGTGGGGGGGTTGTCTCCTCCTGCTGCCTGTGAAAACAATCAAGCAGCCGCTATGATTGTTTTTACATGACAGGGAATTGTCAGCAGAAAAAGAAGATATCTGAATGATACCTGCAGCTGCAGGCATCATTCAGATTCAACCACCTAAACTCCAGGACATCATATGACTTCCACCTAAGGAGAAGTGGTTAAACAATGAAAATATTAAAACGATCAGCTAAAGAGGACATCGTTTGGGTCAACTACGTGAATCAGTAATAATATTCTTGTAGTAATATATTTTTCGTATGTGAAGGAAAAACATGTCAAATTATGCAGGAACTAGGTTCTAGGTTCTCATTCCAACATTCACTTACTGATACACACCTGCGTTCTTCTTGCATGATGGGGTTGGGTAGGCCATGCAGAGAACTATGGACTTTGTGACTTAGGGGTCAATTCACAAAGCTTTACTGTATGTACATACAGTACCCACCAAGAGCCTAATTCCACCCACAGAGGACCCACAGAAAGTTGTCACTATTCCACCAGCAGTGGACATATGGCATTATACATCCCGAGTACACAAGTATTTGTGTACACAAGTATTTATTTATTTTTTAAATCAAAAAGGCATGACGTGCAGTGCAAGGTAAATGAAAACATTGGCTGAAATTTAACAAAAAACATTTTCTTTTTAAATTATATATTTTTTTTTAAAGTGCAGCAATGGAGTATGTTAACCATGACAATTACTGCAGCTAGAAGTGAACTCTTGAAGTGGCCACTGTAATATAACCAAAGGTATAATACTTTTTATTATATACACAATTACAACAAGTTAATACTTGGATAGGAACATGAAAAATAAATAAAAATGTTAAAAAAATTATAAAAGAAAAAAAAAAAAAGTTTTCTTTAGTTTCCACAATATAACCATAGGCAGCAGCACAGAATTGGGCCAAAAACATAGAACAATCTAGAAAAGCTCACTTTCAACAGCTCTAGTAGGCCATACATTTACAAAAACAGACATTTTTATGAATGTATGGCATGATGGATTTAGTAAAGGAGCGCAACACAGCTTAACAGCTATTTTCAGGCAACAGATCCACATGAAAAAGACTAGGGTTGTACCAATACCACTTTTTTAGGACCGAGTTCAAGTACCGATACTTTTTTCAAGTACTCGCCGATATCGATCACTGATACTTTTTTTTTAATGTCATGTGACAGTGGACTGTCAGTAGTTTTTTATTTTATTTTAAAAAAAATTACATTTATTTATTTTTATTGTTTTTTACAATTTTTTTGTTTGTTATTTTTTTTTACAATGCTTTCGTTTTTTTTTTTTTGGGGGGGGGGGGGGAGAGGATGGTGTCAGTTTTTTTTTTTTTTTTTTTTACAATTTTACCTTTTTAAATATTTATTACAATAATTTTTGTTTTTATTATTATTATTTTTTATTTTTGTTTATCAGCCTTGTTTGGGGGCTTTTGGTGAGATATCAGGGGACTAAACAGACCCCTGACATCTCCCCTTTGAGACAAAGAAAGGGACTGAGGACAGAGATTCCCCAGTCCCTTTCTCTGCAGCTTTAGCTGCACTGAAGATGAATGGACAGGAGACAAAGGCTCCTCTCCATTCATAAACGGAGACATCGTAAACACGGTTTACTCTGCTCAGTTATGAACTGACAGTCACTGATCACTGACTCAGTGCATTCAGAAAAGGAAGGAGCCGGTAAATTACATATTTACCGGCTCCTTCCTCCGCTCTCCATCACATCTGGCTCCGCTCTGACACATCCGGGACAGGGGGGATGGGAGGAGCACGGAGGAACCAGAGGGGGACCAGAAGAACACAGAGGAGGACCGGAGGAGCACAGAGGAGGACCGGAGGAGCACAGAGGGGGACCGGAGGAGCATGGAGGACATAAATTTGAGCAGGTAGTTCAAATTTCAATACCTCCAAATACAGATTACTCATACTTGCTAATAGTCAAGAATTTCCTGGGACAATCCCGAAAATCCGACCTATACCCCAATTATTTATTGTCCCGGGATTTGTCCCAAAAAATGGCTTTTGTCCCGACCCCCAGACGGCTCTGTCATCCCCCCCACCTCCTCCAGGAAGTACCACGGATTGATCAGTGGGGGGCATCATCTCGGCACGCGCAACAAGCTGTTGTCAGAACACCGCCGTGGGACTCAGGGAGACAGGCAGCGAACTGCTGTGCTTACCAAGTGAGGAAGGAGCGGGCGTGGGCCGTAAGCGTCACTGCTGCTCTGATCCCGCCCTATGGCATGCTGTTGGGATGTTGGGAACGCCGCGGGGTAGGAGCTGCTGGGAGCGGTAGAAGGCTGTATTTTCAGCCCACGGATGGTGAGCAAAATTGGGCTGGCCAGCAGGATCAGGTATGGTCTGCCTTCTCACTGTTCCTAAACCCTGATCTGGCTATGGTGTTGCTCTATAAATAGAGAGCAAGGGTCACAGTGTTACTGGCAAACATGTTACCACTGCTGATGTACACTGCCCTACAACCTGCCGACCTCCGTACACTGCCCTGCAACCTGCTGACCTCCGTACACTGCCCTACAACCTGCCGACCTCCGTACACTGCCCTGCAACCTGCTGACCTCCGTACACTGCCTACAACCTGTTGACCTCCGTACACTGCCCTGCGTATTACTGACCTCCATACACTGCCCTGCAACCTGCTGACCTCCGTACACTGCCCTACAACCTGCTGACCTCTGTACACTGCCCTGCATATTACTGACCTCTGTACACTGCCCTGCATATTACTGACCTCTGTACACTGCCCTACAACCTGCTGACCTCCATACACTTCATAGTTGCCAACCGTCACGATTTGGCCTCCCTCCTTTTCTTTCTTTCTTGTCTTTCCTTCTTTCTTTCTCTCCTTCCTCCTCTCTCTCCGTCCCTCCCTATATCTCCTCCCTATCTCTTTTTCTCTTCCTATTATTTTCTTTCTCTCTTTCTCTCTTTCTCCCTTTATCCCTCTCTTCCTTCTCCCTCCATCCCTCTTTCATCTTGGACTCTAACCACAGCCCCTTTAAGCCACGCCCAATATTAATTTTAAACTACGCCCATTTTTCAACGCAGCATTTTTCTCCCGGCCTATGCCACACCTACAAATGCATACCCCGCCCCTAATTAAAATGAGACTCCGCCTACAGACAAAAAAATGTCCCTATACATTTTTTTACAATGTTGACAACTATGATTACTGTAAAAAATGTTTGATTAAAAAATAGTTTTTTGCAAATGCAAAATGACAAACATGTTATAATGTAAAATGTTATAAGGAAATGACCTTAAACAACCCTTAACCACCGACACGTGCAATAAATTACCACATGAGAAAATGCAGTAGTTACCGAACAATCGAAAAAATACCGCATTTTTTATTTAACGCAAAATTTTTAGTGAATTGAACTTTCACAACTGATTTACCGCATGCGTTATTTTACCGTATTTTATTTGCCGTTATTTAACTCTTAATGAATTGACCCCTTATTCCTCAAAGTTTAACAGGTACCTGCAAATACCTGAGATGCCTGCAAATATCTACAGTGACTTTAATTGCTCTCTCTATGCCAAAATACCAGGCTGTTCTGAACCTGCAAAGCCTGAGTACTTTCTTATTGTGACAAAGCTTGTCTGTCCTCTCCCACACACTCCTATTGGTCTGTGAGGCAGCTCATCACAGTGATGGCCCCGTAGAACCATGGGGCGGGAGAAAAAAGGCAAGCTTAGACATTACCAGTAAGTCTTGGAGGTGTGCCCATTAAGAACATACTGACATTTAAATGTACATAGAGCACTTACCTCCAGGAGGCACCTTCAGGTGCCCTCATGTGATACCTGTTAGCTGTATATATTTTTTAAAGGGACAGAGTAATTTTAAGCTACCTATAGAAATTTAGTGGCAACCAGCCATATATGAACTAACAAACTGCTAGAGATCATTCTGTTGGACAATCTTTGTACAAACAAGAACATCTGAATTGGCCAAACTTATTGTCTATGGAATAAAGAGTAGAAAACATGTCAAGTAAAAACAACCAGACCATTTGTTTTGTCCCTTTGGACTGCTTGGATTAAATATTTAATTTGTAGGTATGTTTTGTTGGGCTAAGTCACTGACTAGGTCTTTAGAGGTCTTGGAGCCTCCAGTTCAGAGCCTCACCTGGCATGAACCAGAAAAAAAAAAAAGATCGAGCTTCGAGGGTCGTAGCACGGCAACCTGGGGTAACATATGAGATAGGTAGCCAAAGTCCTACCCCACCAATGGTCAAAATTTGGGGCTCCTGCCACCTATGGTTTCAGAGATACGGGGCTCAGTGTGCAGCCTGTCAGAAGCTACATGCACAGCGGCCAGTTTAAATACAAGCTGGCACACTCTGTTTGCAGGAGACTGAGAGGATGAGCTCACAGTGACTCTGACTTTTTGTCAGAGGCACTGAGCTCAATAGACAGCTTGGAGCCTTGGACCAATGGTAAAGTGCCATTGGTCCAAGGTGTCCAATAAAAATGCTGCAGTGGAGGCTGTCCTCTCACTGCAGTGTCATAGAAGGGGTCATGTGTCTAAAAGACAAATGCTTCCTTCCAGCCCAGCCCTCTTAACTAGAAGGAAAAAGCATGTGTTTATTGGTATAAGATTTACCCATAATCCCATGTTTTTCTTACACATTTAAGAGGGAGAATGAGAATTTTCTGCTGCTAAAAAGGTACAAGCTAAATTATATATTATTATGCTATTTGTTATAACATAATAATTTATTATTTATCGATTTACTGTGAAATTACTGGTTTGAAGTTATAACTTCAAACTTCAGTAATTTGTCCGTTAAGCCACCTGCTTGAGTACAGTTTTTGAAAATATAGTAAATTACCTTAAAAACAATATATAATAATTATTTGTATATTACATTTGTAGCGACCTCAACCCCCTTTACCTGCCTCTGGCTCCTCGCAGGTAGAGAGGGCACACCACGCCACAAGCCCGTACCCTCCTGTGTAAAGAGGTTGAGCGGTGTTGTTAGCGCGTCTCCACGGCCAGAAAAACAGAATCCTCCAGAGAATGATTCTCATCTCTACAATAGATAGAGATAAGTCCTTGTTCTCCCCAGTAACTTGAATGTCCACAACCAGCTGCAACTCCAACGCAGAGTTTATTTTCTCTTTGCAAAATAACAGTCTCTGATAGGAAAAAGGTTGGAGTAAAAGCCAGGACAGCACAAGGTGTGGGAGAGGTCCAGGCACAAACACAATCACTTCACTGCTCGGCTTCTCAAGCAGACTCAGCCCAGATGGATAGTCTCCCTATGAAGGGACTAGCAGCCAAATGGTACTCTAACTTAACCGCACAGTCTCTGCCACAGACTTGGTGAATTTGGTCTCTGCCACAGACCTGGCGAACTTGGTACTTCAAAGCTTGACCTCTTTGTAAGGAGAAGACATCCCTCCAGAGAGTTACCGGGCCACTTCCTTCACCGTGACCTCTCACCGGTCCCTCGGAACAGTTCCTCCCCCGGCCTCCTCATCCAAGACATGGGTCCCCTCGCAAGGCGGCACCCTGGGATTCCTCGATCCTTGCTGGGCCCAAGGCCTTTGCCGCAGTCCCAGGACTAAAGGTGGCTGGGACTGATTCACCGACCTCCGCCCCTGGGCCGAAGGTGCCCAGGGCGGACAGGAACACACTCCCCGGGGTAGGGCCCCCGACCGCGACCGAAGAACCACACGAACAGGCAGCATCCGCCCCTTTTATATCCTCTCCCAGCATGCACAGCAGGCCTGCCACACCCACGGTACGGCTGCTGACGGAGGACACACAAGGCACAGCACTGTATCAGCTGTTCAACCCTGGCCTACTATGACAGCGCCACCTGCAGGCCACAGGTAAGAACACACAGATACTCTCCCTACGGACAAAAATGGTTGATAGGATCCTG
Source organism: Rana muscosa (assembly GCA_029206835.1). Classification (NCBI taxonomy): domain Eukaryota; kingdom Metazoa; phylum Chordata; class Amphibia; order Anura; family Ranidae; genus Rana; species Rana muscosa. The sequence goes on along the minus strand of CM055125.1, from coordinate 228,017,893 downwards.
ACAATTGGGGTGTTTGAGCACAACTACCACTCAAACACTTCCCCTAAATTTAGGACCCCGCTACACACTCCCCCCACTAAATAGACACTGGTCCCCAGTGTCTGGAGCAAACCTATGCCTCTCAAGCCTGAGTCAACATAGACCTCATCCAGAAACTATCTACAAAAACGAATTTGAAAAATATGTTTGTTTGTGCCGGAACCTGAACATGGGGAAAAGGGAGTTAAATGAAGAGATGAAGAAAGAGTAGGAGAAAACAAATGTGTACATCCCATTCTCAAATGTCACATAGTTCAAGATAAACATTTTTAACATTTACATTTCCCTCCCTTACTGCAATAGCTATATCCACCCCATTCTCAGTGATTTGCTTGGTGTCTACCTGCAGAGGGAAAAAGAAAACACACACAACCATCAATCTGACATCCTAACTTATGTACAGTAGAAGAGAAAAGATTCTCCCCGAAGGAAAAATCTTTTCCTTCTAACAAGTAAAACACATTTCAAATGTGGTGCAAAAGTTACGCAACACTGCCACCTAGTGGAAGTGCCACGTCAAGACACTTGTCCCTGAAAGAAAACTTTATTTTCCTCTTGAAGATGAATCCTCTTCTTCTTGAACCTAACTGTGGCCCTGAACTATTTCTACCCCAAAGTCACTGTCTTTTTTAGCGCTGTGAGAGGAGAAAAAAAAACAACAGCTCCTGCTTTTCCAGCAAGTAGAATACCCCATCTGTAAGGGCAAAAGTTCTTGGGCTCCAGGAGAGTACACTCCGGAATAAGCAAAGGACAACATAAAAAGTCCAGTCTCTTAAAGGTAGTACTGTGGATGCGGCAACACTAGTGGTTTCCAGTTTTTGACAAAAGTGTCAATATGATATTCAACATTGTCCTTCTCCTTCCGGCAAATAACCACTTTATCTGCGTGGATATGCCTGCCAAGCATCCAGGACTCTCTACATTCTTTGTACCGCTTAGTGGCTGTGGCGGAACAGGAGTAGTACCTATGGGCCTGGGGTACCTTTAGATAAGTCCAGAGAAAGTCCACGTACCACCGATCTCTATAGGCCTCCACTTCAAATAGCAACTCTTTAGGCAAGTACGGGTATTCCCACCCATATTCGTTTGCCACTCTCTGGTTAAATAACCGCTGCATCCTGGACAATGGTGGCATGGTTGCACGATCTCCCATACCTGGTAAGACTATGGCATCCGGGTGTCGAGGCACTTTCACTGCCTCCGGACCAGACATAGGGGCCCGCAACGACACTCGTCCCATCCCGGAAACAGGTGCAGGTATCTCCAATGGTGGAAGGGCAGACAACGGGACAGATTCCTCCTCAGGCTCCTGGGTCTCCTCCCGGGGTGTATCATCCCCAGTGACCATGGGTGGGTTCCTTTTTCTACGGGACGAGGACAGTGGCATCTTATCCCAACCCTTCCGCTCAGTTCATCTATGGTCACATCGTCCCCTGGATCGGAGACTGACTCCAGGTCAGAGGTATCACATTCCTCCGCTGGCAGGTAACTCCTCGTAGACGAAGAATCACCGCCTCTGACAAGTTCAAGGGCTCTGGGGTCCCTGACCCAATCATCCCCGACACTTCGGACCTTAGCCAAGATCCCTTTCCCCGGCTTACCTCGGCTCGTAGCTGATGCAGGATGTTCGGAACTTTTTCCTGTGGAAACATCCGATCCGAGCAAGCGCTGAGGTGTAACTCCACCATGGCCGCAGGAAGCTTTAACATAGCCGACCTTCCTCTTGGGCGGTGGGAGCGAGGATTCAGTAACTACCGAGGCAACATCCTCCGGTTTCTCCGTCTCCGGTTCCTCAATCACCGGAACATTTTCAACTGCGACTTCCTCCGAAGTCCCAACAGTGCGCGTAGGGGTGACTGCGGAAGCTCTGGTTCCTTCTTCTAAAGTGGTGGCGCCCATAAGGCAGTTCAAACGGAAGGCCTGAGGTTTTTCAGTAGGCTGTTCTACCTCAAACAGGAACTCTTTGCACTGCTCACATCTTCCAAAAGGCCTAAGATGCACCACCAGTCCCTGGCATCCGGGACAAACCACTCCAAGGGCCTCCGCCTCTCTGCAGACATAGAGAGCGAAGCGACCCCGAGGCTTCAGTCAGATCCCTGTGTCGGTCACAGAAGCAGCAAACAAGGTCATATTCATGGTTGAAGTGACCGGAATCCATGAGGCATTAGACGCCATGTTACCCGCTTGCTGATTCATCACGCACTGTCCTTTTTGCACCAAAGTCACCACGTGTAACTCATCACGTGGCGAGGCTCCTCCCATCCTCTGCAATGTTCGCAGGCTTTCTCACTTTAGGCACGCCCACGAACTACGCAGCCTGGGCTCTCCTCGTGGTGCAGTCACTTTTCTTTGAAATATGGCCAACCTCCACGGAACTTCACAGGGGAATAAAGTCCAAACTCTGGGGGGGGGGTTTCAACTCCTTTCCGGCCGTAGAAATCCCGGACTCGAGCCCCCACGTGTAGCGACCTTAACCCCCTTTACCTGCCTCTGGCTCCTCGCAGGTAGAGAGGGCACACCACGCCACAAGCCCGTACCCTCCTGTGTAAAGAGGTTGAGCGGTGTTGTTAGCGGGTCTCCGTGGCAAGAAAAACAGAATCCTCCAGAGAATGATTCTCATCTCTACAATAGATAGAGATAAGTCCTTGTTCTCCCCAGTAACTTGAATGTCCACACCAGCTGCAACTCCAATGCAGAGTTTATTTTCTCTTTGCAAAATAACAGTCTCTGATAGGAAAAAGGTTGGAGTAAAAGACAGGACAGCACAAGGTGTGGGAGAGGTCCAGGCACAAACACAATTACTTCACTGCTCGGCTTCTCAAGCAGACTCAGCCCAGATGGATAGTCTCCCTATGAAGGGACTAGCAGCCAAATGGTACTCTAACTTAACCGCACAGTCTCTGCCACAGACTTGGTGAATTTGGTCTCTGCCACAGACCTGGTGAACTTGGTACTTCAAAGCTTGACCTCTTTGTAAGGAGAAGACATCCCTCCAGAGAGTTACCGGGCCCCTCCCTTCACCGTGACCTCTCACCGGTCCCTCGGAACAGTTCCTCCCCCGGCCTCCTCATCCAAGACACGGGTCCCCTTGCAAGGCGGCACCCTGGGATTCCTCGATCCTTGCTGGGCCCAAGGCCTTTGCCGCAGTCCCAGGACTAAAGGTGCCTGGGACTGATTCACCGACCTCCGCCCCTGGGCCGAAGGTGCCCAGGGCGGACAGGAACACACTCCCTGGGGTAGGACCCCCGACCACGACCGAAGAACCACACGAACAGGCAGCGTCCGCCCCTTTTATATCCTCTCCCAGCATGCACAGCAGGCCTGCCACACCCACGGTACGGCTGCTGACGGAGGACACACAAGGCACAGCACTGTATCAGCTGTTCAACCCTGGCCTACTATGACAGCGCCACCTGCAGGCCACAGGTAAGAACACACAGATACTCTCCCTACGGACAAAAATGGTTGATAGGATCCTGACAATTGGGGTGTTTGAGCACAACTACCACTCAAACACTTCCCCTAAATTTAGGACCCCGCTACACACTCCCCCCACTAAATAGACACTGGTCCCCAGTGTCTGGAGCAAACCTATGCCTCTCAAGCCTGAGTCAACATAGACCTCATCCAGAAACTATCTACAAAAACGAATTTGAAAAATATGTTTGTTTGTGCCGGAACCTGAACATGGGGAAAAGGGAGTTAAATGAAGAGATGAAGAAAGAGTAGGAGAAAACAAATGTGTACATCCCATTCTCAAATGTCACATAGTTCAAGATAAACATTTTTAACATTTACATTTCCCTCCCTTACTGCAATAGCTATATCCACCCCATTCTCAGTGATTTGCTTGGTGTCTACCTGCAGAGGGAAAAAGAAAACACACACAACCATCAATCTGACATCCTAACTTATGTACAGTAGAAGAGAAAAGATTCTCCCCGAAGGAAAAATCTTTTCCTTCTAACAAGTAAAACACGTTTCAAATGTGGTGCAAAAGTTACGCAACACTGCCACCTAGTGGAAGTGCCACGTCAAGACACTTGTCCCTGAAAGAAAACTTTATTTTCCTCTTGAAGATGAATCCTCTTCTTCTTGAACCTAACTGTGGCCCTGAACTATTTCTACCCCAAAGTCACTGTCTTTTTTAGCGCTGTGAGAGGAAAAAAAAAAACAACAGCTCCTGCTCTTCCAGCAAGTAGAATACCCCATCTGTAAGGGCAAAAGTTCTTGGGCTCCAGGAGAGTACACTCCGGAATAAGCAAAGGACAACATAAAAAGTCCAGTCTCTTAAAGGTAGTACTGTGGATGCGGCAACACTAGTGGTTTCCAGTTTTTGACAAAAGTGTCAATATGATATTCAACATTGTCCTTCTCCTTCCGGCAAATAACCACTTTATCTGCGTGGATATGCCTGCCAAGCATCCAGGACTCTCTACATTCTTTGTACCGCTTAGTGGCTGTGGCGGAACAGGAGTAGTACCTATGGGCCTGGGGTACCTTTAGATAAGTCCAGAGAAAGTCCACGTACCACCGATCTCTATAGGCCTCCACTTCAAATAGCAACTCTTTAGGCAAGTACGGGTATTCCCACCCATATTCGTTTGCCACTCTCTGGTTAAATAACCGCTGCATCCTGGACAATGGTGGCATGGTTGCACGATCTCCCATACCTGGTAAGACTATGGCATCCGGGTGTCGAGGCACTTTCACTGCCTCCGGACCAGACATAGGGGCCCGCAACGACACTCGTCCCATCCCGGAAACAGGTGCAGGTATCTCCAATGGTGGAAGGGCAGACAACGGGACAGATTCCTCCTCAGGCTCCTGGGTCTCCTCCCGGGGTGTATCATCCCCAGTGACCATGGGTGGGTTCCTTTTTCTACGGGACGAGGACAGTGGCATCTTATCCCAACCCTTCCGCTCAGTTCATCTATGGTCACATCGTCCCCTGGATCGGAGACTGACTCCAGGTCAGAGGTATCACATTCCTCCGCTGGCAGGTAACTCCTCGTAGACGAAGAATCACCGCCTCTGACAAGTTCAAGGGCTCTGGGGTCCCTGACCCAATCATCCCCGACACTTCGGACCTTAGCCAAGATCCCTTTCCCCGGCTTACCTCGGCTCGTAGCTGATGCAGGATGTCCGGAACTTTTTCCTGTGGAAACATCCGATCCGAGCAAGCGCTGAGGTGTAACTCCACCATGGCCGCAGGAAGCTTTAACATAGCCGACCTTCCTCTTGGGCGGTGGGAGCGAGGATTCAGTAACTACCGAGGCAACATCCTCCGGTTTCTCCGTCTCCGGTTCCTCAATCACCGGAACATTTTCAACTGCGACTTCCTCCGAAGTCCCAACAGTGCGCGTAGGGGTGACTGCGGAAGCTCTGGTTCCTTCTTCTAAAGTGGTGGCGCCCATAAGGCAGTTCAAACGGAAGGCCTGAGGTTTTTCAGTAGGCTGTTCTACCTCAAACAGGAACTCTTTGCACTGCTCACATCTTCCAAAAGGCCTAAGATGCACCACCAGTCCCTGGCATCCGGGACAAACCACTCCAAGGGCCTCCGCCTCTCTGCAGACATAGAGAGCGAAGCGACCCCGAGGCTTCAGTCAGATCCCTGTGTCGGTCACAGAAGCAGCAAACAAGGTCATATTCATGGTTGAAGTGACCGGAATCCATGAGGCATTAGACGCCATGTTACCCGCTTGCTGATTCATCACGCACTGTCCTTTTTGCACCAAAGTCACCACGTGTAACTCATCACGTGGCGAGGCTCCTCCCATCCTCTGCAATGTTCGCAGGCTTTCTCACTTTAGGCACGCCCACGAACTACGCAGCCTGGGCTCTCCTCGTGGTGCAGTCACTTTTCTTTGAAATATGGCCAACCTCCACGGAACTTCACAGGGGAATAAAGTCCAAACTCTGGGGGGGGGTTTCAACTCCTTTCCGGCCGTAGAAATCCCGGACTCGAGCCCCCACGTGTAGCGACCTTAACCCCCTTTACCTGCCTCTGGCTCCTCGCAGGTAGAGAGGGCACACCACGCCACAAGCCCGTACCCTCCTGTGTAAAGAGGTTGAGCGGTGTTGTTAGCGGGTCTCCGTGGCAAGAAAAACAGAATCCTCCAGAGAATGATTCTCATCTCTACAATAGATAGAGATAAGTCCTTGTTCTCCCCAGTAACTTGAATGTCCACACCAGCTGCAACTCCAATGCAGAGTTTATTTTCTCTTTGCAAAATAACAGTCTCTGATAGGAAAAAGGTTGGAGTAAAAGACAGGACAGCACAAGGTGTGGGAGAGGTCCAGGCACAAACACAATTACTTCACTGCTCGGCTTCTCAAGCAGACTCAGCCCAGATGGATAGTCTCCCTATGAAGGGACTAGCAGCCAAATGGTACTCTAACTTAACCGCACAGTCTCTGCCACAGACTTGGTGAATTTGGTCTCTGCCACAGACCTGGTGAACTTGGTACTTCAAAGCTTGACCTCTTTGTAAGGAGAAGACATCCCTCCAGAGAGTTACCGGGCCCCTCCCTTCACCGTGACCTCTCACCGGTCCCTCGGAACAGTTCCTCCCCCGGCCTCCTCATCCAAGACACGGGTCCCCTTGCAAGGCGGCACCCTGGGATTCCTCGATCCTTGCTGGGCCCAAGGCCTTTGCCGCAGTCCCAGGACTAAAGGTGCCTGGGACTGATTCACCGACCTCCGCCCCTGGGCCGAAGGTGCCCAGGGCGGACAGGAACACACTCCCTGGGGTAGGACCCCCGACCACGACCGAAGAACCACACGAACAGGCAGCGTCCGCCCCTTTTATATCCTCTCCCAGCATGCACAGCAGGCCTGCCACACCCACGGTACGGCTGCTGAGAGAGGACACACAAGGCACAGCACTGTATCAGCGGTTAAACCCTGGCCTACCATGACAGCGCCACCTGCAGGCCACAGGGAACTACACACAGATACTCTCCCTGCGGACAAAAATGGTTGATAGAATCCTGACAATTGGGGTGTTTGAGCACAACTACCACTCAAACACTCCCCCTAAATTTAGGACCCCGCTACACTTACTTATGGTAATTAACCACTTGCCACCCAGGCCAATTCTGGCACTCCCCTCCTACATGTAAAAATCATACTTTTTTTGCTAGAAAATTACTCAGAATCTCCAAACATTATGTATATTGTTTTAGCAGACACACTAGGGAATGAAATTGTGGTTTTAGGTTACATGGTATTTGCGCAGCAATTTTTCAACTGCATAGGATGCATTAAGGGGAAAAAACACAAACCTTTACAACCCTTTTAAGCTTTGGCAATACAACCTCGAAGCTGATTGGTTTCTATGCAGAGCTGCACCAGATTTTACACTCTAGTTTTAGTAAATAACCCCCCTTGGGAATCTCTGAAAAAGTTTTGTAAGTTTGTGGCTGTAGATAAACCTAGGCAACTGTTACTTTACTGGGGGGGGGGGGGGGACGACGACAAATAGTTTGCAATTGTTTGTCATTTTCTGAAGATCTGAGGGCATATTTCCATCTGTCCTAAGATCAAAAATATTAGTTGTACGGAGATTTATCAACCTCATAATACCGTATTAACTGTGTTACATGCAGATGCAGAATGGTGTATTCTGACTTTTTAGAACCACCTAGGAACTTATAAAATGGTTTTATGGACCCTGTTTGTAGCAGCCATGTTGTGTTTGGACTCAATGCAGTTGGGATGATGTGCTGGTTTCCCATCTGCTTTTGCCTAGAAATCAAAGTTAATCCATATTTGCCATAATTATTTGGCAGGTACACAAACTTCTTCGAGGAGATAATAGCAGGTGAAGTCCAAAGAGATATAAACAGCTTTAAAGGTGATTAAACCTACCAGTACCCACCAAAACTCTAATACCTTTTTGGTGCTTATTACCATTAGGGAAGCCAGTGCTGGTTTATATTGTTTTTAGAAAAAAGCTCTACAAAAACAACACAAATTATGTTACACACATTCTGTTTTATTACACCCATAACAGTTAATTTAAGGTATATACCAGCTTTAACAATCCTCAGCTGATATTATAGATGCCTTGGCCGTGGAGCCCTCGACGTGCGATGGCATCAGAATGTTGGGCACTAAAGGCTCTTTGCCTTGCCTTCTCACTTGGGAAAGTGTTCAGGTGAGGTCCAACCTAAAATCAAAGAATATTATTATTATTATTTTACAACTTTATAATGATGAAGGGGAAAAAATAACTTGTTATTTGTGTACATAGTTTCAACAAATTCCATGGCACTTTACTTTAAATATAATAGAATCAGTCCTTGCACCAGTGGAGTTTGCACATTAATCCATCCTAGCCTTTAAGGCTTGTAAACATATCAGTATACTTGTAAATTATAGTGAACAACAATAATACCTAGAGAATACTCGCTAAAACACAAAGGGGCATACAAACTCCATGCAGTTAGAGCCCCAATTACCAGGAACCTTAGGCAACCTCAAGGCAACATTGCTAATTACTGAGTCTATTGGTCACTAAACAGATTACACTCTGACTTACAAACTTTGCGCAATCTCTTTTAGATATACGCTGCATTGGATCTGGTCTTAAAATATGAAACTGTAATGTCCACTAAAGCATTTCATCCAGCATTACAGGTACAGATAACTTGTGGTACCTACAAAAACTGTGCTCATCTTCAAAAAAGCTTCCCTTCTGCTTGGGGAAGACCCGGAAACCTAGCCAAAAGTTATGTAACAAGTCTCAACTTCATTTCTAGTTAACAATAGGCCCTGTCCCTGTAAGGCACTAATCTCCACCTCCTATTATTTAACTATCCCATCAAAAAGGCTTTGTGATCAGTAGAGGCTCTGATATCTGACAGTTGAATAATGGAGGTTGGAATTTGGCACCAGGAAGGGCCCTAGGCTTAATCTTAAAGCAGAACTCCAGGAATTTTTATTATATATGTAGCGCCCTGCTCCTATTGGGTAGGCGCTAATTGTAAATTTAGTTGTCTGAGCTGAAGTTTAGCTCAGAATAATTTTGGTAAATTACTGGTTTCTGTTCCAGTCCAGTTGTGTTGTGTGTTTTCCACTTGACTTTGGGTATCGCTGTCACCACAGGTCAAGGTCGGAAATGCAGCAGGCTGGATTTATTGGGTACCTCTTGCCCAGAAGCAGCTCAGTGGGATTGGTTCCCCCGCTGTGCATTCTGGGAGAGGGTACTTAAGGGACAGATGCCGTCTTCCGGGTCTCTCTGACCTGATGGCCCTCCTAGCCTAAGGTGTGCCGTAGCAGTTTTCCTGCCTCGGGGCCGGCTGGCCCGAGGCCTCGTTACTGAAAGTAGGCCCAGGAGTTCTGGGGCCTACTAATCAGGGCTGGTCCTTTGCTGCGGGAAGAAGCCAAGCAATTGAAGGAACCAGGGGAGGACTTTTCCCAGGAGAGGACCGACCAAAAAGGCTGGTGCCTCGGGAAGAGCCTGGAGACTCAATTGGAGGACGCATCCTGACATATCTACCTTACAGTGTCGCCGGAACTGCTGAAAGAAACTGGTAAAGTGTGACTGTACTTAGACTATGTGTCTGTGGCAGAGACTATGCGAGTTCTTCAAGTTTGTGGCAGAGACTTTTGGCCGAGCACCGCACCGGCTGCTAGGTCAGTGAGAGAGGCCTATCCGGTGGTTGCTATATCCAGTGTGGAAGCTGTTTGTCCTCTGGATTAGGAAGTACCCGTGATCCGCAAAAGCAAGGTACCTGAATCTCCCCTAACCCTCCATCCCTCTCTAATTGACATTTAATAAAACCATTGGAAAAGAGACTATGTGTTGGTGATGACATCTGTGAAAACTCTTCAATGGAACCCCTATGACGGATACGGTGGAACAGACAGGTAACATGCAGACCCAAAAATATAACCAGCAGCTCCTACGGGGGTAGTGCTACATATGTATACAAATACAGGTGCTTCCATACCTTATAAAAAATTGTTGACTCTATTGTACATAGTCCTCTTTCCAGTGAGAAATCCAGCGTCCTGACCTGGACAGTACAGTGCACCGTGCACCTCACAGCACCCTTCACACACTGACCCCATTGGGAGGGTGGGGCCACTGAGACTGGGGAAGCCCCAATAACGCTCTGCAAAAACACAGAGAGAGGGCGCACCAAGCTAGCGCAATATCCCAATGTAATATTTATTGTAAGATAAAAATAAATCTACTCACAGACACCGAATCAGACAAAACTCATCAAAATATCATAGTCAGTCCACTTGGTTAATCCTAGGCTTGGAAGGACACAACCTGGATCCTCATTGGCTTACGTGTTTCGAGGGTAGTACCTTCTTCTTTAGAGCCAAACACTCTGGAAGATCCAGGGGGTGTCCTCTCAAGAACAGGAGCATGTGGAATGGACCGACTAACTCTGATATTTTGTCTGTGAGTAGATTTATTTTAATCTTGCAATAAAGGTCACTTTTAGGAGTCCAAAGGGTGTAAATTACCATTGACAGCATTTACACAAGGGGTCTACTGTCAGTAGATAACACCATGATTTGTTTTTTTTAACAGTCACAGTTGTTAGACCAAAGTGGGTAGACCTCTTCACTTTAAGACACTTATAAAGGCAGCATGTGATTCAACTTCCATGCAGACACAGAAACCAGAGATATCAGTTTTGGGTGGAATTGGCCTTCAAATTTTATTAAGCCAGACTGTTGCAAGCAATCCTTAACTGTGTCATGTTGTTTGCGCAGCAGGTCTAAAGATGACCTAAGCTGAGATGATTCAGTGAATGAACAGCATTCATGCCAACACAAGCTGAGCTCACACTCCCCCCCATTCCGGCGCACGCTGTGTAGAGTTAAGGGTAACAAGCACCCACCTATTCCGATACCCATGACACATACACATTTAGATGCAAATGATTTTGTGAAGCCGTCACTGTGATGCTTGACAGGGTATAATGAGAATTGCTAAATGTTTTATGAGGTCAACATGCAGCTTCCTGAGCAGCTGTCAAACAAGAAAGAATTTAGCAAAGAGTGGAAAAACTTCCGTCACCTCATTAAACCCGACAGGCTCGGACTGAGCGTATCCGCCATCAATACGCCGGCCGTTTGGTGTCAGTAATTTGCAGCGGGGAGAAGAAGGAGAAAAAGAAGTGAAGAAAAGAGAATGCAGAGAGAGTGAGAGAGAGAGACGCTGGGGCCTTGGGGGAGGCTGGGGAATAGGATGTTCACTAGGAGCACTTCTCCTCCTAATTGGAAGCAATGGGCATTATCAACCAAGGATTTTCTCCAGCTCCCTGACAGCTAGCGCTAGCGGAATGATAGCCCACTTGTCAGTGTAAAAGGGCCATTAAAAACAAACAATTTTGATTTAATTGGAGGCGTGCACTGGGGGCCCAGGTGAGGTGTCTCCCCCCTTCTGCCTCCTTTTTGTGCACTGATGGCTTTAGAAGAACCTGGGAAAAAGAGACGGAATGGAGAGGAGCGCAATGTGTCAGCGGGTGCTGTGACAAGTCTGCGATCCATATGTGTGTGTATATATATATATATATATATATATCTATCTTTTTTTATATTTTTTCCCTGTGTAAATCTATAGCTAGGCAATGATTTTAGGAAATTTGATTTATACATTTCTGATTTTATATAAAAAAAAAAATATTCAAACGTCCAATTAATTTAAATCGATCTACACCTGAGAGTTTTGTACATAAAAACATCATAGGAAAATAGATATTTGTAATGTAGACAGTGTCTTGAAAAAGTATTCATACCCCCTAAAAAGTTTCACATTTTGTCATGTAATAACCAAAAATGTAAATGTATTTTATTGGGATTTTATGTGATAGACCAACACAGTGGCACATAATTGTGAAGTGGAAGGAAAAAGATAAATGGTTTTCCAAATTTTTTACAAATAAATATCTGAAAAGTGTGGTGTGCATTTGTATTCAGCCCCCCTGAGTCAATACTTTGTAGAACCACCTTTTCCTGCAATTACAGCTGCAAGTCTTTTTGGAGATGTCTCTACCAGCTTTGCACATCTAGAGAGTGAAATTTTTGCCCATTCTTCTTTGCAAAATAAGCTCCGTCAGATTGGATGGAGAGCGTCTGTGAACAGCAATTTTCGAGTCTCGCCACAGATTCTCAATTGGATTTTGGTTTGGACTGTGACTGGGCCATTCTAACACATGAATATGCTTTGATCTAAACCAGGGGTGTCCAAACTTTTTTCAAAGAGGGCCAGATTTGATGAAGTGAACATGCGTGAGGGCCGACCATTTTGCCTGACATTCTTTGAACCATTAAAATTCTGTCTAAGTGTGTTCGTTCAAGCACTAATACACTGCCCAACAAGAATTCTCTTGCCTTTGTGGCTGTGTGTGAGTAAAGAGATGAGCTCGGGCGTATTACTTGGATATACCGTATTTATTGGCGTATAACACATGCCTTCATTTTAAGATCGAAGTTTCAGGAAAAAAAATAAAAAATGTAATAAAGAACTGTAAAGCAAAATAAGGGTCAGTGCCCATCTGCAGCCTCACAAGTGCCCATCTGCAGACCCACCATTGCTATGAATGTAGCCTCACCATTGCCAGGAATGCACCCACCATTGCCAGGAATGCACCCACCATTGCAAGGAATGCACCCACTATTGCCAGGAATGCACTCACCATTGCCAGGAATGCACCCACCATTGCCAGGAATGCAGCACCATTACCAGGAATGCACCCACCATTGCCAGGAATGCACTCACCAATGCCAGTAATGCACTCACCATTGCCAGGAATGGACTCACCATTGCCAGGAATTGACTCACCAATGCCAGGAATGCACTCACCATTGCCAGGAATGGACTCACCATTGCCAGGAATGCACTCACCATTGCCAAGAATGCACTCACCATTGCCAGGAATGCACTCACCATTGCCAAGAATGCACTCACCATTGCCAGGAATGCAGCACCATTGCCAGGAATGCACTCACCATTGCCAGGAATGCAGCACCATTGCCAGGAATGCACTCACCATTGCCAGGAATGCAGCACCATTGCCAGAAATGCACTCACCATTGCCAGGAATGCAGCACGATTTGCCAGGAATGCAGCACCATTGCCAGGAATGCACCACGATTTGCCAGGAATGCAGCACCATTGCCAGGAATGCACTCACCATTGCCAGGAATGCAGCACAAATTGCCAGGAATGCACTCACCATTGCCAGGAATGCAGCACCATTGCCAGGAATGCACTCACTGTTGCCAGGAATTCAGCACCATTGCCAGGAATGCACTCACCATTGCCAGGAATGCAGCACAATTTGCCAGGAATGCAGAACCATTGACAGGAATGCACTCACTGTTGCCAGGAATTCAGCACCATTGCCAGGAATGCACTCACCATTGCCAGGAATGCAGCACAATTTGCCAGGAATGCAGAACCATTGACAGGAATGCAACACGATTTGCCAGGAATGCAGCACCATTTGCCAGGAATGCAGCACCATTGCCAGGAATGCACTCACCATTACCAGGAATGCAGCACGATTTGCCAGGAATGCAGCACCATTGCCAGGAATGCAGCACGATTTGCCAGGAATGCAGCACCATTGCCAGTAATGCAGCACCATTGTCAGTAATGCAGCATGATTTGCCAGGAATGCAGCACCATTGCCAGGAATGCAGCACCATTTGCCAGGAATGCAGCACCATTTGCCAGGAATGGACTCACGAGTGCCAAAAATTTATTACAGGAGAATCTCCTGTTTACACAGCGGCCTCTTTAATAGAAAGTCCCGCCTCCTTTGATGGACAGAACAGTCGTCCAATGGCAGCACGGGACTTCCTATTACAGAGGCATTACAGGAAATTCTCCTGTGTGTGTACGGCAGCGGCGGCGCTCGTCCCGCCTCCTCCCTGTCCCGTTCCAAGTCATATACATCTTTTGTGGCCCCAGCGCTGGGAGATCGTCGGAGGCCACAAAAGACATATATGTCTAAATAACCTGGCGAGCTGTTCAAAACCGAAACGCGGGCCGCGATTCGCCCCCAGGCCGAACTTTGGACATGCCTGATCTAAACCATTCCATTGTAGCTCTGGCTGTATGTGAATGTCCGCTGCTGTGATGTGCAGTGTTAGCTTTCCGCCACACATAGCGTTTTGCTTTTAGGCCAAAAAGTTCATGTTTGGTCTCAGCTTACCAGAGCACCTTCTTCCACATGTTTGCTGATTTCCCCACATGGCTTCTTGCAAATGGCAAACGGGACTTCTTATGGGTTTCTTAAAACAATGTCTTTCTTCTTGCCACTCTTCCATAAAAGCCAGATTTGTGGAGTGCACGACTAATAGTTGTCCTGTGGACAGATTCTCCCACCTGAGCTGTGGATCTCTGCAGCTCCTCCAGAGTTACCATGGGCCTCTTGGCTGCTCCTCTGATTAATGCTCTCCTTGGCCGGCCTGTCAGTTTAGGTGGACGGCCATGTCTTGGTAGGTTTGCAGTTGTACCATACTCTTTCCATTTTCAGATGATGGATTGAACAGTGCTCTGTGAGATGTTCAAAGCTTGTGGTATTTTTTTATAACCTAACCCTGCTTTAAACTTCTCCACAACTTTATCTCTGACCTGTCTGGTGTATTCCTTGGTCTTCATGATGCTGTTTGTTCACTGAGGTTCTCTAACAAACCTCTGACGGCTTCACAGCCCAGCTGTATTTACACTGAGGTTAAATTACACATAGGTAGACTCTATTTACTAATTAGGTGACTTCTAAAGGCAATTGGTTTCCATTAAATTTTAGTTAGGGGTATCAGAGTAAAGAGGGCTGAATACAAATGCACGCCACACTTTTCAGATATTTATTTGTAAAAAAAAATTGAAAACCATTTATCATTTTCCTACCACTTGACAATTATGTGCCACTTTGTGTTGGTCTATCACATAAAATCCCAATAAAATCCATTTACTTTTTTGGTTGTAACATGACAAAATGTGGAAACTTTTAAGGGGTATGAATACTTTTTCAAGGCACTGTATATTCATATGGACATGCTGTGTATCTGTGTCATTGGGAACATATTAAATAAGGGAGAGATGTTTAAATATATTACTGTATTACCTTATTGTAGCATTGGCTCTTTTCTGCAGCATTTTCAAAAAAAAATGGAACTTCTCATTGGTAGCAATATTGCTTATAGGATTGCTACAGTCTTTAAAGCTGAAGTGTGGGCAAAAACTTTATTGAGGCATTAGCTAGAAACCAGGAAGGCATTTCTGTGGATGTGTGCCCCACTGGTGGCTGCTGCTTTTTTCTTGAAAAAGTTATTTAGATGCATCCTCTGAAGATTACATCACCACTGAAGTTCCGGAGTTGAAGCTGACAGTCAATCTGAACAAAGCACATATCTGTAGTGTTTACTTATCTCTCTCTCCAAAGCTCTGAGTGTCATTTCTCTCTGGTGCTTCGTTCCTCAGCATGAGTCACACCAGAGATAAAATGGTGACCGGGGAGGGAGCTCAGCACACAGTTTGTCTATTCACAACACACCTTTACATTGTTCCTGTGCTGTGTGTGAAGAGTGTGTTCCTTTCCTCCAATTAGCTCTCGCACACTGTACAAGAGCTCTAATGCTGCATACACACGACCGTTTTTTCCGTCAGAATAAACTCTGACGGGTTTTTCCGATGGAATTCCGCTCAAGCATACACACGGACACACCAAATTCCGACCATCCAAAACGCGGTCACGTACAACACTACGACGAGCCGAGAAAAATGAATAAAAATAACAAATACATAACACAGCAAAGGGAACAGCTAGTGTGAACTGACGCGTTTCGCACTGATCTTCAGCGCTTAATCATAGTCCAAAAATAAAGCTTTATCTGTCTCAAAAAAATAATACACAATTCATTGTTGCATGATCGTAAATGTCAGACGAACTATCACAACACTCAAAAGTGATGGCTTGGTAATGAATGGGAGCAAAGTGGTACTGAGTTTTTTAAAGAATACAACGTGTCCTGTGATTAGACAAGAGGCATAGGAACGTCATGCCGCGCCTCCTTTTTACACTCATGACACAGGATTCCCAAATCATTTTGGGATTTCTATAGAAAGCACTTGAAACGTTGTCTGCTGTCAGACACTCTGATTGAAACCTCAGACAGAAATGTCTAAAGTGAGGGGAGGAGTCACTGCTCTGACTGCTTCATTTGTGTAAGTCTCATCTTAAGCTATTGAGCTCTGTCAATAAAAAGGCTTCTCTGATTTACACAGCAGAAAAGGAGACTGTACAAAATACGGAATGTAACCAAGAGCTCCATCTACTAACTGCATAGGAAAATACATAATATTTCACTTTAAACTGAATAAATATATTTTAAATTAAATTATTTTTTTAATTTAATAAGTTTTTTATTGAAAAAACATGAAAAGAGTAGTTACAAAACAATATGCTCTGGCTGGAGGATTGTTGGTCCTATGGCTGTACTTGAGTGGTTATTGTAATTCTCATGTCTAATAAATGTTATATTTAATCCTGATCATAGTAAAAATCAAATAAAAGAAATGAATATTTAAATATATAAATAAATAAATAAATATATATATATATATATATATATATATATATATATATATATATATATATATATATTTAAATATTCATGTTGGTTGCAAAAAATATGAAACATCAGCAATAGAAAAACAGACAAAAAATATTTTTTTCAATAGACCAGGGAAAGGTTTGAGGTTGTGTCACTTTTTTATTGCACTTCTTGTATGGTAAAAGGAGACAAATCTCCCTATCAGAGCCCCGGGTGGCTGTAAAAATCCAACAGGGGTTCTGATCCTTCCCCCTCCCTATTAAAAAAAAAATACACAATATTTCAAATTGCATAGGAAAAAGAGTTTGTCTACAGCCTCTTGTTGGCTGTGGAGTGTCCTGCATGGCTTCCCTAGTGGACCTGGTAGTGATGCTAGCAGATGATGAGACGTTGCTGTGAATAACGGTTCTGGCCACGTGACATCAATAAAAAAAACACGCTGAATTGCAGCTTTAAACCGCAGTGTCATCTCTTTGAGTCTGAGTTCTTTTTGTTTTCTCCTGTGTCCCATACACCAACAAAATGACAGTACCAGAACTGAAAAAATGGGGCCCCATTAAAAAACAATGTAATTTCCTTATGCGACTCTTGGGGATACAGTACACACCAGCCACCTTCTTCCACATTGGGGAAAATAATTATTTCATCCCCTGCAGATTTTGTAAGTTTGCCCACTCACAAAAAAATTAAGGGTCTATAATTTTAATCATAGGTGTATTTTAAATGATAGAGAAAGAATATCAACCAAAAATCCAGAAAAAAAGACATGACACAAATGTTATAAACTGGGTTGCAGTTCAGTGAGTAAAATAAGTATTTGATCCCCAAGCAAAACATGACTTAAGCCTCGTACAAACGACAAGAAAACTGTTGGGAGAGCTTTCTTGCCGAGAAAACCGTGCGTGTGTACGAGGCTTTCAGGTTTCTCGTCAAGAAAACTGCCCAGAATCTCGACGAGAAAAAAAGATGACCTGCTTTCTTTTTTCTCGTCGGGAGTCTCATTTTTCTCATCGTGATTCTCGTCAGACTGTATTTGGACGAGAAAACTGTTCGTGTGTACGCTTTTCTGAGTCTTCAAAAACCGCGCATGGTCAGAATCAAGTAGGAGACGGGAGGGCACCTTCTTGTAAAACTAGTGTTCCTAATGGAGATAGCACATTCGTCACGCTGTAACGAACTGAAAGCACGAAGACCATGGGCCTCTTGGCTGCTCCTCTGATTAATGCTCTCCTTGGCCGGCCTGTCAGTTTAGGTGGACGGCCATGTCTTGGTAGGTTTGCAGTTGTACCATACTCTTTCCATTTTCAGATGATGGATTGAACAGTGCTCTGTGAGATGTTCAAAGCTTGTGGTATTTTTTTATAACCTAACCCTGCTTTAAACTTCTCCACAACTTTATCTCTGACCTGTCTGGTGTATTCCTTGGTCTTCATGATGCTGTTTGTTCACTGAGGTTCTCTAACAAACCTCTGACGGCTTCACAGCCCAGCTGTATTTACACTGAGGTTAAATTACACATAGGTAGACTCTATTTACTAATTAGGTGACTTCTAAAGGCAATTGGTTTCCATTAAATTTTAGTTAGGGGTATCAGAGTAAAGAGGGCTGAATACAAATGCACGCCACACTTTTCAGATATTTATTTGTAAAAAAAAATTGAAAACCATTTATCATTTTCCTACCACTTGACAATTATGTGCCACTTTGTGTTGGTCTATCACATAAAATCCCAATAAAATCCATTTACTTTTTTGGTTGTAACATGACAAAATGTGGAAACTTTTAAGGGGTATGAATACTTTTTCAAGGCACTGTATATTCATATGGACATGCTGTGTATCTGTGTCATTGGGAACATATTAAATAAGGGAGAGATGTTTAAATATATTACTGTATTACCTTATTGTAGCATTGGCTCTTTTCTGCAGCATTTTCAAAAAAAAATGGAACTTCTCATTGGTAGCAATATTGCTTATAGGATTGCTACAGTCTTTAAAGCTGAAGTGTGGGCAAAAACTTTATTGAGGCATTAGCTAGAAACCAGGAAGGCATTTCTGTGGATGTGTGCCCCACTGGTGGCTGCTGCTTTTTTCTTGAAAAAGTTATTTAGATGCATCCTCTGAAGATTACATCACCACTGAAGTTCCGGAGTTGAAGCTGACAGTCAATCTGAACAAAGCACATATCTGTAGTGTTTACTTATCTCTCTCTCCAAAGCTCTGAGTGTCATTTCTCTCTGGTGCTTCGTTCCTCAGCATGAGTCACACCAGAGATAAAATGGTGACCGGGGAGGGAGCTCAGCACACAGTTTGTCTATTCACAACACACCTTTACATTGTTCCTGTGCTGTGTGTGAAGAGTGTGTTCCTTTCCTCCAATTAGCTCTCGCACACTGTACAAGAGCTCTAATGCTGCATACACACGACCGTTTTTTCCGTCAGAATAAACTCTGACGGGTTTTTCCGATGGAATTCCGCTCAAGCATACACACGGACACACCAAATTCCGACCATCCAAAACGCGGTCACGTACAACACTACGACGAGCCGAGAAAAATGAATAAAAATAACAAATACATAACACAGCAAAGGGAACAGCTAGTGTGAACTGACGCGTTTCGCACTGATCTTCAGCGCTTAATCATAGTCCAAAAATAAAGCTTTATCTGTCTCAAAAAAATAATACACAATTCATTGTTGCATGATCGTAAATGTCAGACGAACTATCACAACACTCAAAAGTGATGGCTTGGTAATGAATGGGAGCAAAGTGGTACTGAGTTTTTTAAAGAATACAACGTGTCCTGTGATTAGACAAGAGGCATAGGAACGTCATGCCGCGCCTCCTTTTTACACTCATGACACAGGATTCCCAAATCATTTTGGGATTTCTATAGAAAGCACTTGAAACGTTGTCTGCTGTCAGACACTCTGATTGAAACCTCAGACAGAAATGTCTAAAGTGAGGGGAGGAGTCACTGCTCTGACTGCTTCATTTGTGTAAGTCTCATCTTAAGCTATTGAGCTCTGTCAATAAAAAGGCTTCTCTGATTTACACAGCAGAAAAGGAGACTGTACAAAATACGGAATGTAACCAAGAGCTCCATCTACTAACTGCATAGGAAAATACATAATATTTCACTTTAAACTGAATAAATATATTTTAAATTAAATTATTTTTTTAATTTAATAAGTTTTTTATTGAAAAAACATGAAAAGAGTAGTTACAAAACAATATGCTCTGGCTGGAGGATTGTTGGTCCTATGGCTGTACTTGAGTGGTTATTGTAATTCTCATGTCTAATAAATGTTATATTTAATCCTGATCATAGTAAAAATCAAATAAAAGAAATGAATATTTAAATATATAAATAAATAAATAAATATATATATATATATATATATATATATATATATATATATATATATATATATATATTAAATATTCATGTTGGTTGCAAAAAATATGAAACATCAGCAATAGAAAAACAGACAAAAAATATTTTTTTCAATAGACCAGGGAAAGGTTTGAGGTTGTGTCACTTTTTTATTGCACTTCTTGTATGGTAAAAGGAGACAAATCTCCCTATCAGAGCCCCGGGTGGCTGTAAAAATCCAACAGGGGTTCTGATCCTTCCCCCTCCCTATTAAAAAAAAAATACACAATATTTCAAATTGCATAGGAAAAAGAGTTTGTCTACAGCC
Source organism: Rana muscosa (assembly GCA_029206835.1). Lineage (NCBI taxonomy): Eukaryota > Metazoa > Chordata > Amphibia > Anura > Ranidae > Rana > Rana muscosa. Next base: position 227,997,553 of record CM055125.1, on the reverse strand, counting down.
TCTTGTTGGCTGTGGAGTGTCCTGCATGGCTTCCCTAGTGGACCTGGTAGTGATGCTAGCAGATGATGAGACGTTGCTGTGAATAACGGTTCTGGCCACGTGACATCAATAAAAAAAACACGCTGAATTGCAGCTTTAAACCGCAGTGTCATCTCTTTGAGTCTGAGTTCTTTTTGTTTTCTCCTGTGTCCCATACACCAACAAAATGACAGTACCAGAACTGAAAAAATGGGGCCCCATTAAAAAACAATGTAATTTCCTTATGCGACTCTTGGGGATACAGTACACACCAGCCACCTTCTTCCACATTGGGGAAAATAATTATTTCATCCCCTGCAGATTTTGTAAGTTTGCCCACTCACAAAAAAATTAAGGGTCTATAATTTTAATCATAGGTGTATTTTAAATGATAGAGAAAGAATATCAACCAAAAATCCAGAAAAAAAGACATGACACAAATGTTATAAACTGGGTTGCAGTTCAGTGAGTAAAATAAGTATTTGATCCCCAAGCAAAACATGACTTAAGCCTCGTACAAACGACAAGAAAACTGTTGGGAGAGCTTTCTTGCCGAGAAAACCGTGCGTGTGTACGAGGCTTTCAGGTTTCTCGTCAAGAAAACTGCCCAGAATCTCGACGAGAAAAAAAGATGACCTGCTTTCTTTTTTCTCGTCGGGAGTCTCATTTTTCTCATCGTGATTCTCGTCAGACTGTATTTGGACGAGAAAACTGTTCGTGTGTACGCTTTTCTGAGTCTTCAAAAACCGCGCATGGTCAGAATCAAGTAGGAGACGGGAGGGCACCTTCTTGTAAAACTAGTGTTCCTAATGGAGATAGCACATTCGTCACGCTGTAACGAACTGAAAGCACGAAGACTGAAAAGCGCGAATCGTCTCTCACTAAACTTTTACTAACACGCGGTAACACGAGATCAGCAAAAGCAGCCCAAGGGGTGGCGCCATGAGAATGGAATTTCCCCTTTATACTGCCGTCGTACGTGTTGTACGTCACCGCGGTTTACAACAACGAGATTTTGGATTGACAGTGTGTATGCAAGGAAAGCTTGACAAGAATCTCGTCAAGCTTGACAAGAAACCCGTCGAGAAAAACAACGTTTTTTTTGCGACGAGATTCTCGGCTGTGTGTGCGAGGCTTAAGTACTTGATGGGGAAACCCTTGTAGGCAAGCACAGAGGTAAGACGTTTCTTGTAGTTGGTTATCAGGTTTGCACACATCTCAGGAGGGATTTTGGTCCACTCTTCTTTACAGATCTTCTCTAAATCCTCAAGGTTTCTTGGCTGTTGCTTGGCAACACAAAGTTTCAGCTCCCTCCATAAATTTTCTATAGGATTAAGGTCCAGAGACTGGCTAGGCCACTCCATGACCTTAATATGCTTCTTCTTGAGCCACTCCTTTGTTGCCTAAGCAAGATGTTTTACGTCATTGTCATGCGGGAAGTCCCATCCACGACCCATCTTCAGTGTTCTCATCCAAGATTTTACAATACATGGCACTGTCCATTCGCCCCTCAATGCAGCAAAGTCGGCCTGTACCTTTAGCAGAGAAACAGCCCCAAAGCATAATGTTTCCACCTCCACGCTTGACTTTAGGGATGTTGTTCTTGGGGTCATAGTCAGCATTTTTCTTCCTCCAAACACGGCGGGTCGAGTTAATGGTCACATCTGACCACGGCATTTCTCCCAATCCTTCTCTGGATCATTTAGATGTTCATTGGCAACCTTCAGATGGGCCTGTACATGTGCCTTCTTGAGGAGGGGGACCTTGTGGGCGCTGCAGGATTTCAATCCATGGCGGTGTATTGTGTTACCAATGGTTTGTTTGGTGACTTTGGTCTTAACTGCCTTGAGATCATTCACAAGATCCTCCTGTGTAGTTCTGGGCTGATCCCTCACTTTTCTCATGATCATCCTTACCCTATGAAGCAAAATCTTACATGGAGCTCCAGACCGAGGACGATTGATGGTTATTTTGTATTTCTTCCATTTACGAATAATCACTCCAACAGTCTCCTTCCCACCAAGCTTCTTGTTGATGGTCTTGTAGCCCATTCCAGCCTTGTGCAGGCCTACAATCTTGTCACTGATGTCCTTTGACAGCTCTTTGGTCTTTTTTTTGTTTTTGTTTCAATTTTTGTTTAATAAACATACAAAATTCAGTCCAAACCGTAATTGCCCCGAACAGCCCTTCTAGTACATGTTACACAGTTTAATTTACCTCCCCCCCACCCAGACCCCCCCCCTGCCACCCCCCTCTCCTCTCCAACTTACTGCCCCCCACTATACTCCCATCTTTTCGGCAAATCTCGATGATTGCTTATACTTTAGCCAGTCACTCCATTTCGCTTCAAACCCTACTTCACCCACCTCCCCGCTTAACCTTAAATGCTCCAGATTGTAAATTTTGTTTATTTTACAGAACCAACTGCTCAACGAAGGGCTCTTTGCGGCATTTAGTAGTTGGGGCAACAATGTTCTCATATAGTGTTTGATTGGCATTTTGCCCCCATGGAACAGGCATACCCATGGCTCTTCTGGTATCTTAAAGTGGAGTTCCACCCTGAAAAATAAATTACACAAAAATGCTGTAAAAAAATAAAAAAAATTTTTTTTTACTCACCTGAAATAGCGGTTGCTATGCGGAAGTCCCTAATCTGCCTCTTTCTTATCCGCGGTGGGTCTTCTTCCGCATCCTCTTCTAGTGAATGGGGCGCTCTGCCTTCTGGGAACTGTGTGTAATCCCAGAGAGCAGCCGCCCATTCACAAATCGGCGCGAGACTTGCGCATGCGCAGTAGGAAACGGGCAGTGAAGCCGCAAGGCTTCACTGCCTGTTTCCCTTACTGAGGATGGCGGCGCAGGACCTGCAGTGATCGAGGGATCGGCATCGGGTGGGCCATCATCGCGGGCGAGTAGGACAGGTAAGTGTCCTTATTAAAAGTCAGCAGCTACAGAGTTTGTAGCTGCTGACTTTAAAAAATAAATAAAATTGCGGGTGGAATCCCGTTTTAATGCCAGTGATTTCCTCTATTGTTAAAATTACCTCTTTCCAGTATATATTTATTTTCGGACATGTCCACCATATATGGGATATCCTGTTTCCAAACAGCCCCTCCAACATAGTTTGGAGGCTTCCTTTTGAAAATGGTGTGCTATATCTGGAGTTATGTACCATCGTGCTAAACATTTATAATTCATTTCTGTCATGCTACAGTCAGTTGACGTGACGTATGTCAACCGTAGTATTTTTCCAACGTCTCTCTTTGGATCTTGCCCATGATAGTGGGTTTGAATGGAAGAAAGAGATTCTGTGGACAGGCATCTTTTATACACATAACGAGTTGTCCTTAGGAGCATCTTCTGACAGGACTAATCTGTGTACTACGTAAGCACAGTTCTGTGGGAGACAGAACTATTGTTGGTTGGTAGGGGATCAAATACTTATTTCACTCACTGAACTGCAACTCAGTTTATAACATTTGTATCATGTTTTTTTCTGGATTTTTGGTTGATATTTTGTCTCTATCATTTAAAATACACCTATGATAACAATTATAGACCCTTCATTTCTTTGTAAGCGGGCAAATCTACAAAATCTGCAGGGGATCAAATAATTATTTTCAACACTGTTTAATATATAAAACTAGCCTTTGAAGGTTTCACAAAAAAGTTATTATTGATAGAAAAAAAATAACATAAAAAATGACCAAGCCGAATATAGCTACCAAACCCAGACAAAGGAAAGGGGGGGGGGGGGCTTTTTTGCAAGTATTTGCACTTGTCATTGTGCCATACTAACATTTTGCTCTTATGCCTTGTACACACGACCGGACTGTCCGTCGGAATAAAGTCTGACGGATTGTCCGATGGAGTTCCGACGGAATTCCGCTCAAGCTGTCTTGCATACACACGTTCACACAAAAGTCCAATCGTCAAAAACGCGGTGACGTACAACACGTATGACGAGCCGAGATTAATGAAGTTCAATAGGCAGTTTGGCTCTTCTGCTTGCCTCTGAGCATGCGTGGTTTTTAGTCCGTCGTAATTGCATACAGACAAACTCACTTTCCGGAAAAAAAGAGAAGAAGTTCTCTATCTAAGTCCGTCGAAATTTCAGAAGGAAAAAGTCCTATGGGGCATACACATGGACGGAATATCCGATGAAAAGAGCCCGTCTGACTTTTTCCATCCGAAAATCCGGTCATGTGTACAAGGCATTACAGTCCATGCATGCCTCCTTATAATATTTCAAAAACAATTGACCAAGAAACTAACCTATAAATTCTGCATGGGTACCAAACCAAGGGAGCCATTTTTATTAACAGAATGAGAAACAAAAGTCCTAAAAGAACAAAAGTTTACCAAATTGGGGTACGCAGCCCATCGACCCTTTATAAACAGCCCCCAAGGTAGATGATTTCTCATGGAATGTATAAGTGAACTGGCAGTGGTTTTTGCATATTTGCTTGGGAGTTGCTTTTTTAAAGGTAGTATGGTGAGAAGCTGCCAACATCTGAATACCTTTTACGAGATCTTTATGTCAAGATTTCACCATGAAACATCATATTTCAGGGTCTGCCTAAACTTAGTGGATTGTCAGCAGAAGAGAGTGACACAGTAGGGTAGGATTGTGTTTACAGGTTTGTTAATAGTCTCCCGTGTCTTCATATGCACTGTCAGGGTTGTGCGCATAGTGACACATAGAGAAGCAGCAGACATCCTGTACCAGGCGCACAGTACTGTCTATACCTTACCTGTCCTTATTAGACAGGAGCCGTCTGTCCACTCTCTCTTACTGCATCTGACAGATAAGAAGTTTCCACACAACTGAAATTCACTTTTTTTATATTGGCAGCAGCTACCTGTCTGTAAAGTGCAGCTCACAGGAAACGGATGATTCCAGGGGGGCCCTTAAAGGATAAGTGCGCTTGCAAGAATATATTAGCTCCCTCAATTTATGCATGCAAATGTAGTAAGTTTGGAGATATGACTTTTTGCATTTTTACTTTATTTTGATGTCTTTTGAAATACACCGATCAGCCATAACTTAATGACGAAGTGAATAGCATTGATTGCAGTGCATCCGGAAAGTATTCACAGCGCTTCACTTTTTCCACATTTTGTTACGTTACAGCCTTATTCCAAAATGGATTAAATTCATTATTCCTCTCAAAATTCTACAAACAAGACCCCATAATGACAACATAAAAAATGTCTGTTTGAAATATTTGCAAATTTATTTAAAAAAATAAATAAAAAAAATATAAAATAAATAAAAAACAAAAAAAAGTCACATGTACATAAGTATTTACAGGGTTTCACTTTTTCCACATTTTGTTACGTTACAGCCTTATTCCAAAATGGATTAAATTCATTATTCCTCTCAAAATTCTACAAACAAGACCCCATAATGACAACATGAAAGATGTGTGTTTGAAATATTTGCAAATTTATTAAAAAATAAATAAAAAAAATATAAAATAAATAAAAAACAAAAAAAGTCACATGTACATAAGTATTTACAGCGTTTGCCATGACACCCAAAATTGAGCTCAGGTGCATCCTATTTCCACTGATCATCCTTGAGATGTTTCTACCATTTGGAAAGGCACACACTTGTCTATATAAAGGTCCCACAATTAACAGTGCATGTCAGAGCACAAACTAAGCCATGAAATCCAAGGAATTGTCTGTAGATCTACGAGACAGGATTGTATTGTCACTTGCCTGACGAAGGGGCCCTGCATGGCTACGTTGCTGTATTTTTATTATGTGACCATGGAATAAAGCTTTGGACCCTTTCAAGGAATCCTTGGTGTGCTGATGAAATTTTTTCACTTTGAGTATCCACAGTTTCCAGCCTATGGTCATTACAGCACCCAGCATCACTTAACAGCCGGTTATCTTGAACATGTGCGTAAGGAATATTGCATTAGGATTGTATCCAGGCAGAGATCTGGGGAAGGGTACAGAAACATTTCTGTAGTATTGAAGGTCCCAATGAGCACAGTGGCCTCCATCATCCATAAACAGAAGACGTTTGGAACCACCAGGACTCTTCCTAGAGCAGCCCGCCCAGCCAAACTAAGCGATCGGGGGAGAAGGGCCTTAGTCAGGGAGGTGACCAATAATCCTAAGGTCACTCTGACAGAGCTCCAGCATTTCTCTGTGGAGAGAGGAAAACCTTCCAAAAGAGCAACTATCTCTGCAGCACTCCACCAGTCAGGCCTGTATGGAAAGATGAATGCAGCAATTCGCAGAGACATCCTTGATGAAAACCTGCTCCAGAGCGCTCTGGACCACAGACTGGGACCAAGGTTCATCTTCCAACAGGACAATGACCCTAAACACACAGCCAAATAACAAAGGAGTGGCTACGGGACAACTCTGTGAATGTCCTTGAGTGGCCCAGCCAGAGCCCAAACCTGAACCCGATTGAACATCTCGGGAGAGATCTAAAAATGGCCGTGCACCAACGCTCCCCATCCCACCTGATGGAGCTTGGGAGGTCCTGCAAAGAAGAATGGGAGAACCTGCCCAAAAATAGGTGTGCCAAGCTTGTAGCATCATACTCAAAAAGACTTGAGGCTGTAATTGGTACCAAAGATGCTTCAACAAAGTATTGAGCAAAGGATGTGAATACATATGTACATGTGATTTTTTTATTTTTTTATTCTTAATACATTTGCAAAGATTTTAAACAAACTTCTTTCATGTTGTCATTATGGGGTATTGTTTGTAGAATGTTGAGTAAAATAATAAATGTAATCAATTTTGGAATAAGGCTGTAGTATAACAAAATGTGGAAAAAGTGAATCGCTGTTCATACTTTCCGGATGCACTGTATCTCATTACAATGGCTTATGAAAGTCAGTGGGATATACTGTATTAGGCAGCAAGTGAACATGTTGCCCCTGAAATTTGTTGAAAGCAGAAAAAATGGGCATCACAGTTTGTTGTGTATGGGGCTACACAGCCGCAGACCTGTCAGGATGCCCATGCTGGCACAATGGGCACGTGAGAATCAGAAGTGGACCACTGAGCAATGGAAGAAGGTGGCCTGGTCTGATGAATCACATTTTCTTTTACATCATGTGGCTGACCGGGTGTGTGTATCCCTTAACTGGGGAAAAGATTGGAGCAGGATGCAATATGGGAAGTGGAGGCAGTGTGATACTTTGGGCAATGTTTTGCTGGGAAAGATTAGGTCCTGCCATTCATGTGGATGTTACTTTGACACGTACCACCTACCTAAACATTGTTCCTGACCAAGTACACCCCTTCATGGAACCAGTATTCAGGCAAAGGAGGCAAGTTCCGAAGGGTGGAAGAGATAGGTTCCCCATATAGGTATTGTCCACAGTTTTTTCCCCCCATTAGTAGAAATGTAGACACCTCACTAAACATTATTTGCACATTGTAACAATAATTACAGCTAAGATAGGACCGAGTAAAAAAGACTGGTCACAAGGTAATCCTGCCAGAGGGGAATTGCTTTTTGTATCTCTAGGCTCAGTTGATAGAAATACGTATATAGGCATGTTGCCTACTATGTGTGTGGCACCAGGTCAGTAGGAAAGGGTTTATGTTTTGCTGCCTTTTCTTGTGTGCGCGGGCTTCATTGGGGTCCAGCCTCCCTCCCGTGTTCTAAAAAAAAAAAAAGGTTGGGATCCTACGGGGGGATTCCAGGGAACACTTACGGAAATGTATGGGGAACCTAAGCTAAGGACTTGCTGGGACCTATGGTGCTCTATAGAACGCTGATTCACCAGAAGATACCTGAAACATGAATTTCTCTTTTGGAGCACCGCAAAACTTGGACTTTCCTCTAAGAGACCTGTGCAGGTAAACGGGGGCAGCCACAGTTAGATTCAGTTAGGAAAAGGCATGTTATACATGTTCTGGCAAAGTTCAGTAAAGTTGTTACAACTGCTGAAGGCCTGGTCTGAAGTTACTCAAGGGGTGCATGTGGGGTCCTGGTGTCTCTCTAAGGAACCAGGGTCTGAAACAGCACATAGGGCGAAAAGACTCATGAGAAGCACTTTTTTTTGTGCCAGGCCCCTTGTTCATATTTTTCATTTGAGTTATAGAAGCATTAGGATATGGGCTGCGTGATATTGATTCGATTGCATAGATAAGCAACTTTTGCGAACAAACGACCTTCTGTTACAGATGCTCAACTTTCGTTTACTAATAGGTATTTAATGAGTCCTGCTTTACCTATGTCATTTCACACTATCAGACCATTGCCATTCTTACTTTACATTTGGGGAGCAATATTTGTACAAGGTGTATTGTTACTTCATGTTTCTGTTTCGTTTATGTACAACTTTTACCTGTTTAGTTTTTTTTATTGAAAAATCTCAATAAAATTCAGTAAAAGAAATAGCACATTGGGGTTAGTGGATATCACTGCAACACAAGGTTGACCTGTGAGTCTAGGAGGAGGAGATATGGCCATGGGTAACCACAGGAGGAAACTGCAACCAGTCATTGGCGTGGTACCTGGTTTGGCGACGGGTTCTCCGGTAGTGAGAGGGTTTGGTGTTGTGACTCCCTCCCTAGCTTTCTGTCTCCACCTGTTTTCTGGAGTGGACCAGTGTTATGGAGATCTATGACCTGGTCACTAGATACGTTAGGCAAGAGTTAATTAAGAGCATGCATGAGGTCTGCGCTAGGTGCTCGGCAGGACCCCATTCAGATTTTGGGAGTGAGGTAACAGAAGTACGCTGACTGGTGGAGTGGGTATAGGCTCTGCATGCCCCTCCTAATGCCACACATACACCTGTACAAATGTGTAGGACAAGGGACAACATCTTCTGGAGGGACTACACACAAGTGGCTCAGCTATCAGTTGGAGGACTGCCTTAATGTTTGATTTTCCACATGACCGTGGCCCTGCCTGGTCCCGGGCATTGATGAGCATGCCTTAAGGTGAGGTGTTACCCCTGTGCTAGTATTAGTGATCCTGGACACTGCCTGGCATAGCCCAAAGTAGTCCTCTCATGTGACCCAGAACTTTGAGCCCAACGAGTTAATGGGAAGCACAACGAAAAGGTCCATTATCAACCGCCTACCCAACAGCTATCCCTCACGTTCCTGTCACCCCCCCCCCCTCCACACACCTACAGCCCTGGTTATTAGCAAAATGCTCAGCAGAGAGAAGGGAAGCCCTAAAGGATAAGGGCCTAAAAGTGAACTTACCCTTTAAGCCTGGCTGCTGTTACTCCAAGCCTACTTCATTAAATCAGGCAGCTCCCAGTATCCTTCTCATTGTAAGGCACAGATTCTGCCTGACTCTTATGACCTTTCTTTGATAGTGAGAGGCACTTGGTAGCTCTGGGCAAACAAATGCCTCTTTGCTTCTCCTCCTCGCACCACAAACAGCATTCAAAAGACTGACTGGCCTCCTTCCCAGTGATGTACAGATGTATAGAGTTGAGGTGAACATCACTCGCGCTGACATCTCCCCTGACTTCCTCAATCTGTTCCACGCTGGCCTACTCTGTTCCAAGCAGAACACACAGCAGTGGTGGCATCTCAGGGGCTTATAAATGATTACTGACATATGTTAATGGAACAAGTCAAGGTGGGAAAAGAGCACAGGAGAAGAGACCTGCTTTATCACTGGCCTGTCAGAGCTACTGTCGACTTTGTCAGCTCCCAGCATAGATAGCAAACCAGGAGGATCTTCTTTAAGCCTACTGTAATGAAACACAATAATTCCCTACAACACATACAAGGCCTTCTGTAATACCCCACCTATATTTACACTGCTGGTGGAAAGCTGCGTTGGGATCAGGGATGGCAGCCGGTGTTGACTGGCCCATGGCAGCGCACAGTTACTGACATTAAAGTATGAGAATATTATGGGAAAAAATATTAATGTGTCAGGGGTTTAATCCAGTTTTATGATAGCCATGTGACTATAGTGGTCATATGGCACACGCATCTATGACAGTTCCCCAGCCTGAACCTGGTGCAGCACAAAAGCATGACTATACAGTATTTTTACCTGCTTACTTTTCTCTTACTTACTCATAAAAACAGTGGCAAGAAAACTTGAATAGGACCAGTCTACGATGGGGGAGATTTACTAAAACCAGAGAGTGCAAAATCTGCTGCAGCTCTGTGTGGTAACCAATCAGCTTCCAGGATTTATTGTCAAAGCCTTTATTGAACAAGCTGAAGTTAGATTCTGATTGGCTACCATTCAGAGCTGCACCAGATTCTGAGTGCCCTAGTTTTAGTAAATCTCCCCCAATGTGTATCTGTAATATTCTGAATCTCTACTCTTGAAATGTATTATGCCGCGTACACACGATCATTTTTCCCGTCGGGTGTGTGGGCTTTTTGTCATTTTTCCGGACGGGAAAAAAACGGCATTAATCACGACGAGAAAAATTAGAACATGCTCTAATTTTTCTCGTCGTGATTCCCGTAATTTTTTTCCGCGGCAGATTTCCCATAGGGAAACACTGCCACGGAGCCCACACACGGTCGTTTTTCTCGACCAAGAAAAAAAATGTCGGGAAAAACGTCCGTGTGTAGGGAACCAAGCCGTTCCCCTTTTTTCCCGTCGATTTTCTCGACGGTGTTTTCACCGTCGAGAAAATCGATCGTGTGTACGCGGCATTAGATTGCGTTCCATTTTTAGAAATTTTCACTTGTACTTGCAGTTTGTCAGTTTAAAAATATTAAACTAAGTGTCAGACTGTAAGGCTGTCCTGCAGGCTACCTGCTTAAGTTTGGTTCTGTTAAAAGCCCCTAAAACTGTCATGTGGCAAATATTTTGACAGGGTTAAATGAAAGAAAACAAAAGACTGTCAATTGACAGCTTTACACCCCTCGAGCAGCCCAGAAAGAGTGTCAGTTATCATCCCTGAGCTCAGGCAGGAGACAGGTCAGTCTCTATCAGGGACTTTTCAGCCTTACACTGCACTGACATTTCTGCTATGATAGGGAGGGAATACTAGTAAGTACCAACACACACACCTATCCCTTAAATGGTACGCTCCAATGTTTTTAACAACTCATGAGAGGAGTTTCAGACTCTTAAACATGTCCCTACCTGCCTGGTTCTTTTTAAGGCAAACCCTATATAATTCCCAAGTTCAGGTTAGAAGCATACATTAACACAACATAAGAAATACGTTTTGTTCTGCTACAAACCTTTTGAAAACGTGGCAGTTGCCATAGAGGGGCAGGGTCAGGTTCTGGCTGGTACCTTCTGAGCATTGTGGTCCGGGTATCCTGCACCTTATTTATCTTTATCTGCATATAAAAAAGGTAAATTTATATTAACAGTGGACATTATGTAATATTTTGAATACAGGATGGTTTAGAGTTAGCCCAATTCTCACAAGTACTTGCTTACAGGAACCCCAGCACACATATTTTTTTTAAACAGATAGACATGGCATGTTTTGGCCACCAAGCGGTTTCTTAATGTCTGATTGGCAACCCATCTCTATGGCGAACAAAAAGGGTAGGGATGAGCTTCGTGTTCGAGTCGAACATACGTTCGACTCGAACATCGGCTGTTCGATCGTTCGACGAAGATCGAACGATTTGGGCCGTTCGCGCCAAATTCGAGTGACGCGAACGGCCCACAATGCACTACGCCATCACAGTGTCATCCAGGCGCTGTGATTGGCCAAGCATGCACTGTGACCCCGCATGCTTGGCCAATCACAGCGCCGGCAGCGAGGAGAGCAATGATTGGCCACAGGCAGGATGCCTGTGGCCAATTATTGCTGATGGGGTTTAGTACACGCCCCACACTATAAAAGGCCGCCAGCGCGGCGGCCTTGTGTAGTGTGTTCCGGAGCAGGGAAAGAGAAGCATAGGCAGGGACAGTGTCATTATTTTTCCTTTACTATTCCTGGATTCCTTGTGTTTAGGGACAAATAAGGATAGGTAGGGAGAGTGTCAGTGACAGTGTGCTATTCTGTGCTAATCCTTGTTTGTAGGGACAGAGAGGTACAGTGAGGGAAAGTGTCAGTGTGCTATTCTGTGCTAATCCTTGTTTGTAGGGACAGAGAGGTACAGTGAGGGAAAGTGTCAGTGTGCTATTCTGTTCTAAAACTATTTTGCTGAACCATATTTTCAATCCTTGAGTTGAGGGACAGAGAGGTACAGTGAGTGAAACTGACAGTGTGCTATTCTGTTCTAAACCAATTTTGCTGTTCCATATTTTCAATCCTTGAGTTTAGGGACAGAGAAGGACACTCGTAGAAATTATCAGTGTGCTATTCTGTGCTAAATCTTGTTTGTAGGGAGGGACAGAGTAGGACAGTGAGGGAAAGTGTCAGTGTGCTATTCTGTTCTAAAACTATTTTGCTGAACCATATTTTCAATCCTTGAGTTGAGGGACAGAGAGGTACAGTGAGTGAAACTGACAGTGTGCTATTCTGTTCTAAACCAATTTTGCTGTTCCATATTTTCAATCCTTGAGTTGAGGGACAGAGAGGTACAGTGAGTGAAACTGACAGTGTGCTATTCTGTTCTAAACCAATTTTGCTGTTCCATATTTTCAATCCTTGAGTTGAGGGACAGAGAGGTACAGTGAGTGAAACTGACAGTGTGCTATTCTGTTCTAAACCAATTTTGCTGTTCCATATTTTCAATCCTTGAGTTGAGGGACAGAGAGGTACAGTGAGTGAAACTGACAGTGTGCTATTCTGTTCTAAACCAATTTTGCTGTTCCATATTTTCAATCCTTGAGTTGAGGGACAGAGAGGTACAGTGAGTGAAACTGACAGTGTGCTATTCTGTTCTAAACCAATTTTGCTGTTCCATATTTTCAATCCTTGAGTTGAGGGACAGAAAGGTACAGTGAGTGAAACTGACAGTGTGCTATTCTGTTCTAAACCAATTTTGCTGTTCCATATTTTCAATCCTTGAGTTGAGGGACAGAGAGGTACAGTGAGTGAAACTGACAGTGTGCTATTCTGTTCTAAACCAATTTTGCTGTTCCATATTTTCAATCCTTGAGTTGAGGGACAGAGAGGTACAGTGAGTGAAACTGACAGTGTGCTATTCTGTTCTAAACCAATTTTGCTGTTCCATATTTTCAATCCTTGAGTTGAGGGACAGAGAGGTACAGTGAGTGAAACTGACAGTGTGCTATTCTGTTCTAAACCAATTTTGCTGTTCCATATTTTCAATCCTTGAGTTGAGGGACAGAGAGGTACAGTGAGTGAAACTGACAGTGTGCTATTCTGTTCTAAACCAATTTTGCTGTTCCATATTTTCAATCCTTGAGTTGAGGGACAGAGAAGGACACTCGTAGAAATTATCAGTGTGCTATTCTGTGCTAAATCTTGTTTGTAGGGAGGGACAGAGTAGGACAGTGAGGGAAAGTGTCAGTGTGCTACTCTGTTCTAAAACTATTTTGCTGAACCATATTTTCAATCCTTGAGTTGAGGGACAGAGAGGTACAGTGAGTGAAACTGACAGTGTGCTATTCTGTTCTAAACCAATTTTGCTGTTCCATATTTTCAATCCTTGAGTTGAGGGACAGAGAGGTACAGTGAGTGAAACTGACAGTGTGCTATTCTGTTCTAAACCAATTTTGCTGTTCCATATTTTCAATCCTTGAGTTGAGGGACAGAGAGGTACAGTGAGTGAAACTGACAGTGTGCTATTCTGTTCTAAACCAATTTTGCTGTTCCATATTTTCAATCCTTGAGTTGAGGGACAGAGAGGTACAGTGAGTGAAACTGACAGTGTGCTATTCTGTTCTAAACCAATTTTGCTGTTCCATATTTTCAATCCTTGAGTTGAGGGACAGAGAGGTACAGTGAGTGAAACTGACAGTGTGCTATTCTGTTCTAAACCAATTTTGCTGTTCCATATTTTCAATCCTTGAGTTGAGGGACAGAGAGGTACAGTGAGTGAAACTGACAGTGTGCTATTCTGTTCTAAACCAATTTTGCTGTTCCATATTTTCAATCCTTGAGTTTAGGGACAGAGAAGGACACTCGTAGAAATTATCAGTGTGCTATTCTGTGCTAAATCTTGTTTGTAGGGAGGGACAGAGTAGGACAGTGAGGGAAAGTGTCAGTGTGCTACTCTGTTCTAAAACTATTTTGCTGAACCATATTTTCAATCCTTGAGTTGAGGGACAGAGAGGTACAGTGAGTGAAACTGACAGTGTGCTATTCTGTTCTAAACCAATTTTGCTGTTCCATATTTTCAATCCTTGAGTTGAGGGACAGAGAGGTACAGTGAGTGAAACTGACAGTGTGCTATTCTGTTCTAAACCAATTTTACTGTTCCATATTTTCAATCCTTGAGTTGAGGGACAGAGAGGTACAGTGAGTGAAACTGACAGTGTGCTATACTGTTCTAAACCAATTTTGCTGTTCCATATTTTCAATCCTTGAGTTGAGGGACAGAGAGGTACAGTGAGTGAAACTGACAGTGTGCTATTCTGTTCTAAACCAATTTTGCTGTTCCATATTTTCAATCCTTGAGTTGAGGGACAGAGAGGTACAGTGAGTGAAACTGACAGTGTGCTATTCTGTTCTAAACCAATTTTGCTGTTCCATATTTTCAATCCTTGAGTTTAGGGACAGAGAAGGACACTCGTAGAAATTATCAGTGTGCTATTCTGTGCTAAATCTTGTTTGTAGGGAGGGACAGAGTAGGACAGTGAGGGAAAGTGTTAGTGTGCTATTCTGTTCTAAAACTTTTTTGCTGAACCATATTTTCAATCCTTGTGTTTAGGGACAGAGAAGGATAGGCAGGGGACAGTGTCAGTGTCATTGTTGCTAAGCCTCCTGCACAATATACACCTGAAGGTAGCCCTTATTGCTGTTTTTCCCATCTCCCTGCAGGCCATCCATTAAAATGTCTGGAAGGCAACCAAGGAGAGGCAGACAGTCAGGAGGCAAAAAAAGAGGGCAAGCAGGCTCTGTGTCTGGGGGCAACAGTGCTGGTCGTGTACGCGGTGCATTGTCATCAGCACATGGCCATGGGACACGCTTGTCCTTGTTTTCGGCAGCTGGACATGTTGAGCCACATCATGCCGAAGACTTGGTAGAGTGGATGACCAAGCCCACCTCATCCTCCTCATCCTCTCTCACCCAGGCTCAGGGTACTGGCAAAGCAGCTGCCAAAGCGTCCTCTTCTCTGGTATCATTATCTTCATTAGTCAATCCTTCCCTAGACCCACCATGCCCTCCTCCTGAGGAGTCCCCCGAACTGTTTGAGCACAGTGTTGGGTACATGCTCCAGGAGGATGCCCAGCGTTTGGAAGGATCTGATGATGATACCCAGCTAGAGGAAGGCAGCAGCGTGAGAGCAGAGAGAGGGGATGCTCAAGAAGGACACCAATCTGGCAGTCATGCTCCAGCAGCTGCAGCATACTGCCAGATTGGCTCCAGTGATGAGGAGGGAGGGGATGATGAGGTCACTGACTCCACGTGGGTGCCTAATAGGAGAGAGGAGGAGGAGGAGGAGGATGAGGAGGAGGCACATCTCCAACGAGGCAGGATGCCCTTGAGTGGCCAGCGTATGGGCAGCACACCGACGGAATCACACCGCAGAGCTCCGCCTGTGCAGGGCGCTGCCTCTGCCCGTCATTCAAAAAGTTCTTTGGTGTGGGCCTTTTTTGAGGCGAGTGCATCAGATCGCACAGCTGCTGTTTGCAACATATGTCTCAAGCGTATATCGCGTGGCCAAAACATCAGCCGCTTGGGCACCACATGCTTGATCAGACATATGTTGACCTGCCATGCAGCTCGTTGGCAAGCCTACCTTAAAGACCCACACCAAAGAACAAAGCTGACCTCTTCTTGCACCGCATCAGCTGGGATCTCCAACCCCAGTATACCTTCAGTCCTCTCTGAAACCTGCTCTGAGAGGAATGAAGGTGTAGAATTAGGTGTGTCACAGCCAAGTACTTGCGGGCACTCTGCTAGCAGTACACTGACGTCCGATTCTAGCAGGCAAATTTCCCTGCCCCAGCTGCTGGACCGTCGAAAGAAGTTCACTCCCAGCCATCCACATGCCCAGCGGTTGAATGCTAGCTTGGCTAAATTGCTAGCGCTTCAACTGCTGCCTTTTCAGTTGGTAGACTCGGCCCCCTTCCGTGAGTTTGTGCAATGTGCGGTTCCTCAGTGGCAGGTTCCCAAACGCCACTTTTTCGCACGGAAGGCTATTCCGGCTCTCTACAGGCATGTGGAAGGCAATGTCTTGGCCTCGCTGGACAGGGCGGTCAGCGGTAAGGTGCATATTACCGCTGACTCATGGTCCAGCAGGCATGGACAGGGACGTTACCTTTCTTTCACGGCCCATTGGGTCACTCTTTTGGCAGCTGGGAAGGATGCAGGACAAGGTGCAGTAGTGTTGGAGGTTGTTCCACCGCCACGCCTCCAAAATGCTACTACTGGTTGTGACACACCTCTCTCCTCCACCCCCTCCTCTTCTTCTTCCTCCATGGCCTCTTCCTGTGGTTTGTCCTCGGAACCAGCGGTGCTCCGTAGGCGTTCAAGGGGCTACGCAAGTACGCAGGCAAAAAGATGCCATGCCGCGCTTGCGCTGGTGTGTTTGGGGGACAGGAGCCACACTGGGGCAGAGGTCCTGTCTGCTCTGCAGGGGCAGGCCGAGAGGTGGTTGACGCCACGCCAGCTTAAGCCAGGAATGGTGGTTTGCGACAATGGCACCAACCTCCTCTCCGCCCTCCGACAGGGACAACTGACCCATGTGCCCTGTATGGCTCACGTCCTTAACCTGGTGGTGCAGCGGTTCTTGGGCAGGTACCCGGGCTTACAGGATGTCCTGAGGCAGGCCAGGAAAGTCTGTGTGCATTTCCGCAGATCTTATAATGCCAGTGCTCGCCTGGCTGAGCTTCAAAAGGAGTTGAACCTGCCCAAGAACCGCCTTATATGTGACATGCCCACCAGGTGGAACTCAACGTTGGCCATGCTGCAGCGGCTGCACACGCAGCAGAGGGCCATCAATGAGTACCTGTGCGACTACGGCACCAGGACAGGGTCAGGGGAGCTCTGGTTTTTTTCACCACGCCAGTGGGGCATGATCAGGGATGCATGCACTGTCCTGGCACCATTTGAGGAGGCCACGAGGATGGTGAGCAGTGACAGTGCATGCATCAGTGACACTGTACCTCTTGTCCACCTGTTGGAGCACACGCTGCGTGGAATAATGGACAGGGGCACTTGAGGCAGAACAGAGGCAGGAAGAGGAGGACTTCCTTGCCTCTCAAGGCCCCCTTTACCCAGACAGTGTTTCTTCTGTCCCACCCATCGCACAGGAAGAGGAGGAGGAGGAGGAGGAGGAGGATTGTGTCAGCATGGAGGTGGAGGCTGGCACTCAGCATCATCAGCAGCAGTCTTTTAGGGATGATTTACAGTCCCAAGAAACCAGTGGACTTGTACGTGGCTGGGAGGAGGTGGCTGCGGATCATGTCGTCCTTAGTGACCCAGAGGACTCCGGACTGAATGCCTCAGCTAACCTACGCTGCATGGCCTCCCTGATCCTGCAAAGTCTGCGGAAGGATCCTCGTATTCTTCGGATCAAGGAGAGGGACCATTACTGGCTGGCCACTCTCCTTGATCCACGGTACAAGGGTAAGGTTGCGGACCTTATCGTACCGTCGCAGAGGGAGCAGAGGATGAGACAACTCCAGGAGGCCTTGCAGAAAGGTCTGTGCAACGCGTTCCCAGAGACTGTGAGGTTACAAACTCCTGGTCCTGGACAACGAGTTGCTGAGGCTTTGGGCAGTCAAAGAAGGAGCGGTGGGGAAGGTGGCCGTCTGACCGATGCGTTCAGACAATTCTTTAGTCCGCAGCCCCAAAGTATGATCGGTTCCAGCAACCATCCATACAAGACCCAAAGGGGCTGGTAATGGGCTGGGGTAGGGGTTGATGGGGTAGCTATGCCATTTTTCCTAAAGATTTTCATCCATATTACCGGGACCAGACATTGCATTAAAGCCGCAAGCAGTTTTAAATGACTTTTTTCCCTTTAGAAATGTTATTTTGTGCAGGGACAGTTCTAAACACGGGAAACACGTGGCACTTCACAGGCATACTTTAGACACCCCCCAGGTACAATATTTAAAGGAATATTTGACTTTTTTTTTTTCACTTTATGCATCATTAAAATGACTGCTCCCGGAAAACGTCTGTTTTTAAAACTTATTTTTGCATTGATACATGTCCCCTGGTGCAGAAGCCGGGTTCCCAAACTCTGTTTCGGACAATAACATGGATAATAGTCGTTATAATTAGCACTTTAGAATCCGAACGTTCGCATCCATTGTATTTAATAGGGTTCTAATGTTCGTGCAAACTTTCGGTCCGTTCGCGGGTTATGGTGCGAACCGAACCCGGGGGTGTTCGGCTCATCACTAAAAAAGGGTTATTGTGACCAAAACTTGTGTATAAGTTTTGATGTACATGGGCTGAATCATTCTTTGATTCCTTCCGTAATGTCTCTGCAGTGGATTTCTCATTGTGGTCATTATGAGTATGTTAGCAGGTCCTTACGGGGTACCATTGTATGTATTTTTTCTGTTGTATGTAATTAGTTCAGGCTGTCCAGGATGGGAATGGATTTTTAAGTGTCTAGACTCTTTCCCAGGTTGTCTGTGGTCCTACCCCCTGTTGTAAGCCATATAAATACAGGGGTGAAGGGCTCATAGTATGGGCTCCCTTCCACATGGGATTACAGAGGAAGGACTGCTGCACCATGTAGTCCTGCTTGAGCACATGGCCCCCTTCTGGGCCAGCCTGCTGGGGGTCTCTCTGGATCCAGAACTCTGCAAGCAATGGACTTGAGCTAAATGGACTTCCCTTTAGGTAAGGTATAAGCTGGGCAACCTACATTAGATAGTTAGGGTTGGACTCTATTTCATGTGTGCCGTGCTTTTGAACCGTGTTACTGAATGCTCAGTAAAGTTTAATCAACTGTTTCATGCCTGGTCTAAAGTTTATCCAAAGGGGTGCATGAAGGTATATATATGGCGCATCAAGTAACAAAGCGGGCTCTGCTGGGTGTTTGCTGTTGTCCCAACAGGTGATGGGTGTGGAAATGTGTTCAGAGCCTTAATGTTGATATTAAATGTGACGAACCTCAAGTGAAATTGTGAATAAAATATAAAAATTGTTTAAGAATAAAATGTAAGGGATTGAAATAAAATTGTCTCTGCCAGGTATTTGCTAAACCTTGGTGATAGGCTTAAATAAACAAATTTTATACGGGTTCACACTATGGGCATCCTTTCTTCCTTTCCATAATCCTCACCTTCGCAGAGGACCACAAGGAACCATTGGAGCCATCCCGACTTCCCGAGACTGCTACACAGTGGCATATACTGTGACTGCACCATACCCCCCGAGGGTATGAAGAATCTGGTGAGTGTAACATCTTAAACGATCACGGATAACCACATTCACGGCACAGGCTACTAGAATAAGCGCAACAGCAACAGTCACCAATTTATCGTGTCACCATTGTTTGGACTTATCACCATTGGACATTATTTATTTATATAATTTTTTACCATTATTATTATTTCTCACTTCATGTTGAATATTCTATGTGCAACATCAGAGTGTACCACGGATCACTTAAACACTCTCTCTAATAGCTCAATCACTTGGGATTGAGCACAATCTCAGCTGGGTTTAGTCAACATTTCAATTCATTTCGATTCATTCACTCATTTTGTATCTCCTGCGATACGCATAGTATTTCATCGCCAGTACTTTTTTCACCAGTATTTTTCTAAATAGCACTCTTAGTAGCTAGTTTGCTATTAGCAAACACCCAGCCGAGCCTGAACTGACAAACCAATTTCACCTATTTATTTCAAATATTTAAATATTTTCTCACCCACTTGTACACCCATTAACACAATCACTCTCTAAACACTAAGCCTATCACCAAGGTTCAGCAAATACCTGGCAGAGACAATTTTATTTCAATCCCTTACATTTTATTCTTAAATTTTTTTATATTTTATTCACAATTTCACTTGAGGTTCATCACATTTAATATCAACATTAAGGTTCTGAACACATTTCCACACCCATCACCTGTTGGGACAACAGCAAACACCCGGCAGAGCCCGCTTTGTTACTTGTTCATTTATACATTCTATGCATTTTTTACCGTCACACTTGGCTTCAATTTTAATCTAATATCCACTGGATGTGTTTTATGTAAGAACAGCGCCACCACTACACCCCTCATTTTCTCTTCACATTTCTTACTCCACCTAGACAGGAGGTAGCAATAAGTAGAGGCAGCGGTTCTGATTACTGTGTTGTGTTTGAATTCCTTTGCGCGGAGTCACCCCACTTTTTTCCTTTAATATGGCGCATCAAAACAACAGAGCCTGTAACACATGGGGATGAAGAGGAAGAGTTAGAGGGCCACCAAGGAAGAGTTAACCATACAGAGGTGTTGGCGGAAAGGCATGTCCAACATACAGTTGCTATGGGTAACCAGGACTGGTGGGAATGCTATAGCAGCCAGTCAGTGGGAAGGAGGTACTGGGCATGGGTAATGGGCCCTCTGGTTAGTGAGGGGGTCAGTGCTCCCTTCCTACCGGTCAGTGCCCCACAGCATAATAGCTGGGCTGGGGGAGGAGGACACAAGCTCTGCAGATTTGGAAGATAAAGTGTACAGTGTCATGGAAAGAGTGTCTCACAGCAAAGATTCTTAAGTTTGATGTGTATTTGTGCAAGGTGAATGGCTCACTTGTAAGTGTGGGATTCTGCCTTAATGCTGACCCCCGCATGACAGTGGCCACTCCTGGTCTTGGGCACCAGTAAGCACTTTCAGGGGGGTAGTTTGGCCCCAGACCCACAACCTGGTGTAGTCTCCATCTACAGGGCAAATAGGCCCTGCTCACAAGTGGGTCTTACTTTGCTTGTTTGATTTTGCAATAATTTTCATCTTTTGACTAATGCCGCAGGAGGAGTCGTATACAATTTGTGTGCGGTGGCAGGGCCATCTTAATAGCATCATAGGCCCCTGGGCAAAGTAATGCTATGGGGCCCCTACAAGCTTGCCACAATTTATGCACCTACTCTCAAGCATGAAAGTACAATATTTCTACTTTACAGCGTGTCACTTGCAACCCGTCCACTGCCACCAGATTCAGCGTGTCACTTGCCACCTGTCCCCTGCCACCAGATTCAGCGTGTCACTTGGCACCGATATCCTGGCTCTCTCTCCCTCCCCTTCAGCTGGGTATGCTGGGGGCTGCAGTTTCCGTCTTATGTATGCTGGGGCTTGCCAGTCCTTGGGACTACATGTCCCATGATCCTCCTTTGTGCTCTTTTTTTTTGGCCAATGGGAAGGAGAGGGCTCCGCTTCCAAGTACAGCAGCATGAGGAGGAGAGGGGGGAAAAAAGCCCGCAGCTGCTCTCTCCAGAGACACAGGCGCTCTCCCCACTGCTGACAGGAGGAGGGTGATAGACAAGAAATAGAGCCCTCCTCTGACAGCGGCGGCTCGAGGGGGGAGGTGCAGCACAGTTTCTTCTCTTCAGACCCGCTCACTTGAGCTTCGGTGCCCCCCTCTGCCTTAGCTCGCTCAGTCACTCAGGGAGGCTCAGGAGAGGTGGTGACAGTCCAGCTTGCAGGTGGAACCAAAGATGCCGCCGCACGCTGGACTGCCTGTGCCTGCTCAGCCCGACTCCCTTGTCCCACTGCTAGTGCTATTTGTCCATCTCTGATGGGCAGGGCTGCTGTTAGAAATCATGGGGGCCCCATACAACCTACCTGACGGGGCCCCCCTAAAATATATCAAAACAATATTTTCACGAAAAATACACAAAAATCATCATTAGTGGACACAAACACATCATAACTTACAAACTCATGGGGTGAACAGGAGGGTACAGTACAGGGGGGGCAGGATGGCACAGTACGGGGGGGGGCAGGATGGCACAGTACAAGGGGGGCAGGAGGGCACAGAACAGGGGGGAGGAAGGCACGGTACAGCAGTTAGGATGGTACAGTACAGGGGCAACAGAAGAAGGGGTACAGGAAGGTATAATATGGGGGGGCAGGTATGGGTGGGGAGGAGGGCACAGTACAGTGGTTAGGAGGGCACAGTACAGGGGTAGGTTAAGTGGACACAGTACAGGGGGCAGGAGGGTACAGTATAGGGGCAGTAATGTATTATACAGCTATGGTCTCCTCAACAAGAGCTGTGCAGCGAAGCTGACATCACAGATTCTGGCAGGCTGCCACTGGGCTAAATCTACAAGTGGAAGAACAACTCCCCCTCTACTTTCCCTTCCAGAGTTTCTGGCACACACCTGCGTGAAGGTGGGGGGGCACACACCTGTGTGAAGGTGGGGGGCGCACACCTGCGTGAAGGTGGGGGGGCACACACCTGTGTGAAGGTAGGGGGCACACACCTGTGTGAAGGTAGGGGGCACACACCTGTGTGAAGGTAGGGGGCACACACCTGTGTGAAGGTGGGGGGGCACACACCTGTGTGAAGGTGGGGGGGCACACACCTGTGTGAAGGTAGGGGGCACACACCTGTGTGAAGGTGGGGGGCACACACCTGTGTGAAGGTGGGGGGCACACACCTGTGTGAAGGTGAAGTGTCTACAGAGAAGAAGACTGGGAAGGGAGTGAGGGACTATTTTTTGTAAAGTGTCTGGAAAAGAATGTCTGGATGGCTGGAGAAGAGGCTGAAAATTAGGGAGCAAGCAGCGAGGGTTAACATGTGGGAGAAGAGCAGTGTGACAGGCAGAGACGGATGGGTCTGTTGAGGATGAAAGGAAAGCAGGATGGGACAGTGGCTGAGGCAGGAAGGAAGATGCCAGGGAGGGAGAGAGACATTAGGACAGCTGGACACAACATACATTACAAAACTGACCTGTGCGAAAAGAGCCGGCCAAAGTGAGGGGAACTTGTTACCAGAGTACTGCTGGGAGCAGTGAGAGGAAACTTTTAGGCCCCCCATGTCCAAAGGACCCCTGGGCAGTTCTCAGAGGTGTCTGTGTCTTAAGACAGCCTTAGGAAGGGGCCTGTAAATGACATATCCACCAGCACTTCCCCCGCTCTCAGTGTCCTGATACATCTCTCTGTTCCGCAAGAGGAAAACAGGCAGCGCTGCTTTCAGATGCATCTAGCAGCTGAAAACCGACAGGAGGGAGAGAAATTGTTTTTAAGCTGCTAGATGGATCGTTTGTGTATTTGTCATACCGCACCGATCTGCCTCCCTGTCCGGGCCCCTGTGTGTGCGCGAGCCCCATACAGGAGGACTGGTGGTCCCTCCCCATCAGCGGCCCTGCTGATGGGGCCCCAGGTCAAGGTGGGGCCCCTGGGCTGTGCCCAGGGGTGCCCGCTCAGTAAGACAGCCCTGTGCGGTGGAAAAGCCAGGACATCTGCTGTAAATATATTACCATTGTTGTTCCTTAGGACTATAGGAGGCCAGGGTGTGATTTAGCCCAACCAAAGTAAAAAAAACTGTTGGGTAGACTGACCCTAAAAAGTGAGTCAATGTTTCACTTAACAGCCCATAATCCCCCTCCTAGCACTTACCTTTTTCAAGTTCTCCCACACTCTATTCAGTAGCTGCAACCAAATAAAAGGGGTGTGTAAGCAGATCAAACTGCTCGGAGCTTACACAAGGCTAAAGATCCACCCACATATAGTGATTGGTCATCCAGACACTGAGTGCTGTATTGTGGGAGTAAAGGCAATAGTCTCATGCTCCCCCATACATATAAGTACTAAGTATGGGAAAGGCTGGGTGCGGGAAACGCAAAGAAATATCAGCAGGAGCAATCAAGTGAACTAAGGCCTAAATGGCCGTTCAGGAAAGATCACATGTTCTACTAACTGTCCTCTATTCGCCTAACTGGCAATGGAGGAAGTCTGTAGTTGTATTTTCCCAAGGAAAGGTTGTTGCAGCCCTTCTCTTAAGCCCTGTACACACGATCGGATATCCTATGGATTCTAATCCGATGGTTTTGTCCATCGGAAATCCGATGAAGCTGACTTCCATCAGTCTTGCCTACACACCATCAGTCAAAAAACGGACCGTTCCAAACGCGGTGACGTAAAACACTCAGACGAGCCGAGAAAAATGAAGTTTAATGCTTCTGAGCATGCGTCGACTTGATTCTGAGCATGCGTGGGTTTTTTATCCGATGGACTTGCCCATAGACGATCGGAATTTGCTATCGGTTTTGGATCCATCGGAAAAATTTAAAACATGTTCTATTTTTTAAAACCGATGGAAAAAAAGACCGATGGGGCCCACACACGATCGGTTTGTCTGATGAAAAAAGTCCATCGGACTGTTTTCATCGGTAAAACCGATCGTGTGTACAGGGCTTTAGCCTTTAGCTTTCATCCCAGCTTTATGTTAACATTGATGTATAGGTTGACTTTACTGGTTGACCTCAGAAGTCTCCTCTCCACCACCTAAACTCTATTTTACCATTTAACTATTATCTATAAATGATACTTCATGTTTTCCAATGCTTATAACTAATCTCCTGCCCTGCCAGCTGTAAAATAGCTGCTAATTAAACAAATCGCATAGTCCTGCACTTAAGCCGTAAAGCATCATATTCAACGGCAATAAACCGCACAGGAATTGATTATTACCCCATTAACGGCGCTCTTCCTGCTGCCATTAATGCATAATCCAGCCATTGGCTTCCCTTAAACACCATTTAAATATTACCTCTTGCTTCTATTAAACGCCCGTTAAACATTTTTATTAAAACCACCTACATAGAAACATTAAAAGTTGAAGGGCCAGCTTTCATTACCATTAGTAACCAATCATCTATTTTCTTTCATGGGTCTACTGACTGGTTGCTACGAGCAAAAGTATTCTTTCCAACATGAGGATCCATAAAGTTCATTTTTTTAAATGATTCTAAAGACTATTTTTTTGTTTGTTTAACTAAAAAGGATGTTATACTTACCTGCTTTGTGTATTGCACAGAACCGTCACTTACCTCCTTCTTGGCTGTCCCCTGTCGGCAATGGAAGTGAATTCAGGAAGAAAGGAGAGCGGTACTGCAGCTGGGATGGCGTAGGATCGGTGAGAGGAGTCAGGTAAGTGTTTAGGGACAGGGGTGTTGAACAGGTAGTGGAGCGTTTTTTACCTTAATGCAGGAAATGCATTACGGGTAAAAAAACGTTTTGAGTTTAGAACCACTTTAATGTCATATTTTAAAAAAGCATTTAAAAAAGATACAGAATTTTCTTCTTTGACCAGAAGTTATCTGATTGGTTGGTTATGCAGGTAACACAGACAGTTTTTATCTTCAACACCAGGATAAGTTCACCTTTACCAAAAAAATAATAAATGCACATTTTTTTGCGGGTTAAAAAAACTTGCATTTATTACTTTTTTTTTTTAAACCTGTAAAGCATTGCACTCATGATCATGCCTCCAATACGGACAGGCAGTTACTGAATGGCAGGAAGCTCAATGCCCTGGTAGTTCATTGAGAAGCACAAACCATAAGCTGCCAAGACTGATGATATTTGTAGTATATTGATTCACAGGGCCACGCTTTCTTTGAAATGTGACAGCAGGTGCAGGGAGAAGATCCCCGGCCCGCTGTCACAGAGGGGGGGATCAGGGGAAGAGTAGGCAGATGCTGAACATGTTACAGGTAACACCCTGAGATCCCTTTCACACGAGCTGTCCGATCAGGTCCTCTTGTCAGTTTTTCAGGTGGACCTGATTGGACCCTCCAGTCTCCTCTATGGAGCGGCGGATGTCAGCGGCGGATGTCAGCGGTGACATTCGACGCTATCTGATCTGATCCTGTCCGCAAAATCCAGACGGATGGTGTTCCTATTTTCCATCCGTCAGGGGGATCGGATAAGATTGGATTAAAATGGACAGGCGGTCCCCTTTCACCCGATTTCCCCATAGAGGAGAGTGGGACTGCGTCTGTCTCTGCTCTGCACAGTAAGCGGAGACGGACCTGTCATCTGCCTGCTCAGCGGGGTTCAGCGGAGTGATCCCCCAATGAGCAAGCGGATTCCGTTCCACGGAGGCGCTCGTGTGAAAGGGGCCTAAATATGGGTGTAACATGTTCAGAAAGGTGTGATGATGTGAAAGGTGAACTTGTCCTTCAGGGCCTGTGTTTTAATAGCACCAATCTGACATTGCTTTGAGACGCTTCTGAGATCATTCAGAATTAATTTGGCCTGCATTTGACCTATTTCCAGTGCGTTTTGCATTCCCATAGACTTCTATGGCAATACTAAACTCTACTGATGCGAACAAAATCCCATTAACACACACTTTTATTCTACCCATAGGTAGAGGGGTTTGTTACCTCATCCAGACAATAACGATCATATACAGATATGGCTATATATCTAGGAAGATCAATAATATATAAAGAGTATATTATTGGATAACATACATTTTTTTGCCATGAGGAATGTTTGTATGTGCACTTTCTGCCAAAATAACTGCACATGTTTTTATCATAATCATTCAAACTTGAGTGCTTTAAATGAGTCTAGTAAGAATTAATTTTTCATCACAAGTAGTCACGAAGCCAACGCGTTTCAGGGCTCAGCACTTCCCCTCATCAGTCTTGAATGCTGGCAATGAATTCACAGACATAATGGGCAATAGTTGCAATGTAAAACCGATAAGTAAATGGTGATGGGGGTCAACAGATCATTCTACAACATGGCGTAATCTGTGGAGGGTGGATTTTCTGATTGCCATCTTTTGGCTACAACTGGTCATACAGAATATCTTCCTCGGATAATCCCTAACTGAATATGTACAGTGCATTTATTAACGTTTAGACTTAGAAGAAGAACAGATCACTTTTTAGGAGATATTTAAAATCAATAAAACTAAAGATTCACAAATTTTATATTACAGCTGTGTCAGTGTATTTACCAATAGCCAACTTGTTTTTCAGAGGTCTGGTATTAATTGATTTCTGTGACCCCATTGGGGAGATTTTTCCTGTGTGGTCACTGGGGCAGAAAATGAGCAGAATATTTCCAACACAGAAGAGAATAAAAGTCCTTTCTATTTGTCAGGGGAAAGAGGAAAGGTTAAAACTGCCCCTAAGTTTTGTGGGGTTTTTTACCGGTGATTTCCTTCTGTGGGTTCAAAGGGACAGGAAGTGTAAAGGAAATCCCCACATTAGGGAACAGAGAACACTAAAAGGTTGCCTTTCCATAAGCCTGTGTGTCTTTTATGACACCTACCTTCTCCTTGGACATCATTCGGAGGGCCTCACTCGCCTGACGCTGCTGCTCAAGCCAAAGATTTTGGTATTTGTGTTCCATTAATTCATATATGGGTGTCGATGGCCTAAAAGGAAAACAATCAAAGTTGAACTCCAGGCAGATTTAAAAGCATGATTTCTTACAGTAAGATATTTAACAAAAAAATTAAATGTGTTCTTAAATTTAACTGTAAGCACCTGAACCTGTATTAGTATTAGTTTGCAGTAATTCTTGTACGTGGCATCTAGACCCAACATTGAGGAAGGGTTGGAGACCTCCCTGCTGAAAAGGTCAAGTTAAATTTTTTGACAAAAAACACCCAGCCCCTCTCTCTAGCCTTTGTAAACATTCAAAGTTTTGAGTCTGTAGGCCAGATACATCCGATACATATTAAAAGTCTGAACACATGTTGCAGGTCCAACGGCACAGTACATATAAGTCTATGAGATATTAGTGCACAGTTGACCCAGTACTAGAATTTTTGGGCTGGGCTGCAGGCAATGAGGGAGGATGTTATCAGGTGCAGTCCCTACTC
The DNA here is from genome assembly GCA_029206835.1 of Rana muscosa. NCBI lineage: Eukaryota > Metazoa > Chordata > Amphibia > Anura > Ranidae > Rana > Rana muscosa. The sequence goes on along the minus strand of CM055125.1, from coordinate 227,969,763 downwards.
CCCACTGTAGGTGGTACTCCACCAAAGCGGCAATACAGAAGGGGAGGGAAGTCATAAGAAAGTTGGTCCCTCTATGACCAGCAGAAAAACTGTCCAATTGGATGCTAGTGCCCCTTGTGATCTCCATGGCCATTTTGGGGGAGGGCAGAGCTTATTTAAAGTGGTTGTAAACCCTCACATATATCTAATGAAGTGAACAGCCTCAGATGATACACAGAGTTGAAACAAATCATCCTACTTAGGTTTTGTTTGTTTATCTGTAGTCAGTCTTCTCCTCTCTACACCCCTTCAACAGGGCAGATCGAGCACAGAGGAAGGGGTGGAGAGACTGCAGTTACAGTGTGTGAAAGCTGATTGGAGGAAAGGAACACACCCCCCTCCATACAGCAGAAGAACTGTGTTCTGAATAGACAAGCTCCGTTCTGAGCTCTCTCCCACCCTCACTCCCCTCCCCGACACAAATTTATCTCATGTGTTGGGCAAATTTCTCAGAAGTGACACATGCTGATAACGAAGCACCAGAGAGAAATGACACTTAGAGCGTTGGAGAGAGATAAGTAAACACTGCAGATATACAACATGTGCTTTGCTCAGATTCTATGACTGAGGTTTACAATCACTTAAATGGCCTGGCCCCCTGATTTGGCACGAATTGTGCGAGTGGTTAGTTTAGGGACAGGTTCCCCGTCTGTCAGGGACAGCGCACAGCGACAGGGAGAGGTTTCAGAGGAGTAGGAAAAGTGTAGGGACTACATGATCTCCTATCAAGAAGCTTCCCACTTGGGTGTGGACCGGCCAGGCCGCATTCCCACTCCTTGCTGCAGAAGCTGCAGAAGCTGTAAGCATCATCTCAAGATAACGTTCCTCTGCTACTGTTTCGTAAGTAGCTCCGGACAGCTGTGCCTATCCACCTAGCCTAGTTGTGCATTGTTGGGACTTTCTCAATACATTGTTCTCATTCACCTCGGGCTCTGTGTGTTCTCTACTTGCTCACACCATGCTGCACCCTGCTTTTAAGGTGACCGGTGCTGAAGAAGGCAAAGAAGCACTTATGGGAGGGGGAACAGATGTATATATTTATTGGGCTAGCAAAGGGAGGCTTGGAGGGTTTTGTAAAAAGCGTGACTGTGTCCTTTAAAACTATGTGCTCGCATGGAGCACTAACATTTTGTAGATGTGTTATTATGTAGGACACATTATTTGTCCCCTCCCCTGTCGTTATACTCTCCTTCTCTTCACTCCTGTCTTTCTTTTACTTGTTGGATTGATGTGAAGTACCTGGTATGGGGAACATGTGACTCTCTCCACTCACAGTGCAGTGATGGGTGTCATGCATGGGCAAAACACAGGCTCACTTTAGACTCCCATAACCCCCTGCACACTAAAAATCAGACTAAGACTACTAGTTCCAATCAGGCTTGGCTGCACATCTTTATCATTTTAAAGTGTACCTCCAGCCAACTTATTTTATTATAGGGTGGGGATAGGTTAGAACCCCTGTTGGATTTTTCTGCTATTGAGGGCTCTATTAGAGAAATCACAGGGGTCCAAGCCCTTCCCTAGTCTCCAAAATGATTTCTGTGTTGCTGTTGGAAATTTCCCCTCACTTCCTGTCTGGTAAAATCGTTGTCATTGGAAAGTAAGCTGAAATCTCTCCAGCAAAGCCCTGGATAGCTGTAAAACGAACCAGAGACTCGTCCCCCACTCTATTCAAAACCAGAAACATTTTTAACTGGGTGTAGGCTTTAACCTATTTTGGGGCTTGTTGACACCATGCTTTTAACCCCCCCCCCCCCCCACCAGACACTAGCCCCTTTAGCTACAGAATACCGGGGAGCCTTGCTATGCAACTGCAGCAGGTATTATACCCCCTGTCACGTTCGACAGACACTAACGCCTGCTGAATGTGACCTATTCAGTAGAATAGGGCAACTCTGCTAGCACCCTGCAACCAATAGGGCACTAGTGTGGGGTTCAAGAGATTAAAGCCCAACTGAGCTTGGGCAGAAGCAAATGTTCATACGATCCTTCGATCCTCCAGAAAACGGGGCTTCCCCCACTGTTCAGCAGTATTCAAGATCACTGGAGCGCGGGGGGTGGGCGGACTGGTCTTGTGTGGGGAGGATCGGAGGTTCAGATAAGTATATCTCCGCTCTCCTCTCCCCTAGAAAAAAAAAGCAGTTTTTGGGCCAGAGTTGGGCTTTAAAGCAGGTGTTGAGGAAGCAATCTCACCACCTGTTAAATTCTCTCTGAGGAGTGATCCGTGTTTGGAACAAACCTAGCGTAAATGAGCCCTAAGGCACCTAAATGGAAAGTGGGAAAAATGTAGGCAGGTATATAGGCAGAGGAAACACCAGTGTACAAAACTATAATCATGCCATCTGGCAGTAGGCAGGTTGCCTACTGTGAGCTAGTTAGCATGACTGCCCTAACCAAGGGGAAGGGGTCTCTTGTGTCTTTGAAAAAGGGACCCGGGGGGTTGGGGGTTGGATGGCTGAGCCTTGAGTTCTGAAGAGCTGCTGCTGGAGAAGAAGACTCTTCGGGACATCAGCATCTGGGATATGGACTATGGACTCTGCCTATGTTGAGTTCTGGCATATTCTAAAGAACCTGGGTCTGTAAAGCACTATGAGGTATGAGTCACACATCTACAAGAGGTACCTTGGCAAGATAAGGCAAAGGAGGTATCTGCCATGGGTAACCCGAAGTGAAAAACAGGCTAAGAGCAACCAGTCTATAGGCGTGGTACCGGGTTGGGTGACAAGTCCTCTGGTAGCGAGGGTGCTCTGGCTCCCTCCCTAGCAGTCCTTTTCCCATGGTCACTGTGAGCAGACTAGCATTACGGAGATCTAAGGCCTAGTCCCAAGGTACGGGAGGTAAAGGAGTTAATGAGCACGCATGAGGTTAGCACTATGTCCTCAACGGGTCCTTAATCTGTTGGACTGGTGGAGTGGACACAGGCTCAACACGTCCCTCCTAATGCACATTAAAGTACAGTGCATGGGACAAACCACCTGTCAGAGGCACTGTTGAGCATGCTCTGCGCAAAGTATACCTCCATGTGCAGGGGCACAGTAGAACCTGCCCACATGGCTTTATCAAATGTCAGGGGTGTGTGAATCACAAAAAGAGCTGCACAGAACTGAAAATATTTTATAAGGTAAAACAAGTCACATACAATATAAGTACATCCACTATGTTTTCAGCTGTTTCACTTGAGTTGCCCTTTAGGAATACAGGTGACTCTTAATTTGTACTAATCTAAAATCCACACACAAATAACTAGCACTTGCACACATAATTGTGTTGATTTTAACACGTCTTCTGGTGTCCTGTGTGGTCATTACAGCCTCCTGTGACCAACAATGGGGTTATTATTGCGGATTATCTACTTATAGTTTGGATGGCGGTCTGTAATACGCTGTCATGCTGCTTGCTCTCGCTGCGTGTTGAGTGGATCAGCTCAGTCTCTTGTATTGTAATAGCCATTTCTGCTATAGCTGGAAAGCAATGGAGCAAATGTAAATCGCAGAGCTGTTGTCTTCACCCCTGTGGTGACTTTTATTACTTAATTATTGCACTCTGCATGCAACAGAAGCAACCTAATCTATAGCTGTGTTGTTTTAATGACGCAGATGAAAGAGGGGGGCTTTGGATCCTTCGTACGTAGGCTCACCCCAGAGGCTTTCGGCAGATCAGATGAGACATCTTTTTCAATGAATGCCCGTTACCCGCAATGCCGGCTGTAATGGTTAGCGTCTCAGAGCTTCTGTTCAGGAGACAGGGGCCGCTAACCAGCTGTCTGTCATTGAGTATCAGCTGCTGTCTTCATGCATAGCTGCCAACAATGCAGAATCATTTCCAGAAACACTTTACACCCAGGCCTATTATTACTATTAATGCAATTATTGTAAGAATTATTAAGCGACATAATCGCCTTCGGAGCTGTACAAATTAAGTTATACAAAGATGAGCAATACAGATAATGCAAGTTAATGCAAAACATATGTAGCACACGGACCCTTTTCTCCTGCCTACCTTCTCCTTGCAGTGATAAAGGCACACCGTGCCACATGCCCGGATCCTCCAGGTTTAGAAGGTTGAGCGCATGGGCGTCCACTGAAATGTTTTCAGGGGGGACGCTTCAGCAGCAGCGATACACAGTAGCATTTTACCCTTTCTTCGACCGCTAGCAGGGGTTAAAAGCGACCCCCCCATGTTAAAATTTAAAAACACCCCACTGTGCCCCTTGCATCTATTAAATATCTATTTGTCACTACTGTGTACCTCCTCTCCACAACTGCACCTCTGGACCCCTTTACATTACACGGCACCCCACAGCTCTGGACCCCTTTACATTACACAGCACCCTGCATCACTGGACCCCTTTACATTACACAGCACCCTGCACCCTTTTACATTACACAGCACCCTGCATCACTGGACCCCTTTACATTACACAGCACCCTGCACCCTTTTACATTACACAGCACCCTGCATCACTGGACCCCTTTACATTACACAGCACCCTGCATCACTGGACCCCTTTACATTACACAGCACCCTGCATCACTGGACCCCTTTACATTACACAGCACCCTGCACCCATTTACATTACACAGCACCCTGCATCACTGGACCCCTTTACATTACACAGCACCCTGCAATACTGGACATCTTTACATTACACAGCACCCTGCACCCATTTACATTACACAGCACCCTGCATCACTGGACCCCTTTACATTACACAGCACCCTGCACCCATTTACATTACACAGCAGCACCCTGCACCTCTGGACACTACACACACTACACTCTGACCACTACACTACACACTGATTACTGACCACTACACTGCACACTGACCACACTGACCATTTGTATGACGTGTCCTATGACATCATGTCTCTGCAGTCACACACACACACACGTGTTGTAGGACATCTTCTCCTCCCTCCATACCTCACACACAGCCCGTCTCTCCTTCCTCCTCACCTTTAGCAGGTCCAGCGGGGCTGGAAGTGGGTGTAAGGGCGGCGGAGGGTGTAGAACACTGCCAATTTTGCCAACACCTTCTCGATTCCAGGGGGGGGCAAATGACCCCCCTTGCCCTATGGAGCGGACGCCCATGGTTGAGCGGTGTTCTTTATTTTTGGGTCATGCAGCGAGTTACCTCCCGTTCACTGGTTCTCGTCTCTAGAATGTAGGGAAAAGTCTGTGTTCTTTCCCCAAAGAAACTCAATGTCCAAACAGTGTTCAAACTCCAAACAGCCGAGTTTATTTTTATCTTGCTCAAACAGATTTGGGAACAGGTTGAAGATAGCGACAAAGTAGGTAGGGAGATAGGTTCAGGCACGCGGCACCCAGTTACCCTATTCTTTACTCAAGCCTGAGTATGAATTTTGCCCGACCGGATAGATCCCTCTCACAGTTCTAGCAGCCAGAGTGAAGCATGAACAGTTGCTACTTGAATTTAGTCCCCTTCACGGACAAGTCCTAGAAATCCTCTGCCACAGAATCCTTAATGATTGAATTATGACTTCTGAACAAAACCCCGTAGATTAGTAGAGAGCATAGGTGTCAGGGCGACACACTACAGGGGCTATACTGCAACTCACGGATCCTTCCTCTGATAGGTAACCAGGCCTCTCCTTCATCGTGAAATCCATCACCGATCCATCGGACAGGTCCTCCCCTGGTTTCCTCTCTTTCAGAGCGGGCCACCCTCACACGGGCTCCCTGGGACTCCAGTGTGTTGGCTGTAGACCCAGTTGAAGGTACTGGGCCTACCTGGAACGTTGTAGCTTCGGGCTAAAGGTGCCAGAGACTCCTCGACCAGTTCACGCACCCCCAAAGGGCGCGACTTCTCCACCAGGGGTCCTCCCCGGTACACCACCCCAATGGGGCACACTCCTCCCTAGATCATGGCATCTGCCCTTTATGTACCCTCTCCCGGCATGCACAGCAGGCGAAACCCCGCCCACCACATGGTAGCCGAGAGAGGACACCCAATCACACCACAATGCCACCCGTGGTTCAACCCAAGACCTGGGCAACAGCGCCACCACAGGACAAGGGGAACCATACGTCAGGCAACACCATAGCAGAACAGAGTCCATACCTAGCAAAATTAGAGCACCTGAGCCAACTATGGCTCATACTACCCCTAAATTTAGAACATAGCGACCCCCAAATTTGGGGTACCCGCTACACATATTTAAAGAGAACTGCAGTTAGAGTTCCTCTTTTGCCTTGTACACACGGCAGGACTTTCCGAGAAAAAAAGTCAGACAGGCTTTTTTTCTCGGAAAGTCCGGCCGTGTGTAGCCTCCATCTGACTTTTTTTGTTGGAAGTCCGACGGACCTTAGATAGAGAATCTGTTCTCTTTCTTTCTGTCGGACTTTCGACAGACTCACGGCGGACTTTTGCATGGTCAAAGCGAGAGTGACATGATTGTCTCGGGGGGGGGGGGGCAATTGCCCTGTTGCCCCCCCCTGGATCCGCCGTTGGACTCTTGTGAAAAGCCACTCAGCACACAGGTGTATCCCAGTGCTCAGAAATGAATGTATCCTACAGTTTTATACATTATTTTCTACAATTTTCTACAATTTTAAACATTATTAATGGATCTGCACCATCTGAATTATTCTTCGTTAATAATGTATAAAATTGTAGGATACATTCATTCACATGGGTAAACTGTATGTGATGGGCCCCCATAGAAAACTTTTAGGGGCCTCGCTAGTCTTCATCTCAAAGGTATTCTAGGCATACAAAATATCCCTGATATATTTATATTAACATAGGTTATATTAACATATAGCGCTGACAATTTATGCAGCATTTTACATACTGTACATTTATATCAGCTTCTGCCCTCAAAGAGCTTACAATCTTAACTCCCAATCTCACATGCACTATCTTACCAAAAGTATTGGGACACCCTGCCTTTACACGCACATGAAATTTAATGGAATCCCAGTCTTATGCCTTGCACACACGATAGGAATTTCTGAAGAAAAAAGTCTGATGGAATTTTTTCATCAGAAATTCCTATCGTGTGTGGGCCCATCAGACTTTTTTCCGTAGGATTTTAGAAATAGAACATGTTTTAAATTTTTCTGATGGAAAAAAATCCTATGGGAAATTCCGATCGTCTGTGTGGAACTCCGTCGGAGAAAAAACCCACGCATGCTCAGAATCAAGTCGACGCATGCTCGGAAGCATTGAACTTAATTTTTCTTGGCTCATTGTAGTGTTTTACGTCACCGCTCTTTGGACGGTCGGAATTTAGTCTGAGAGTGTGTATGCAAGACTGATGGAAGATAGCTTGAACAGAATTCTGACAGAAAATTCCATCAGATTTTAGCCCATAGGAAATTCCTATTGTGTGTACAGGGCATTAGTACTAATGCCGCGTCCACACGATCATTTTTCACGTCGTTAAAATGCCATTTTTTAAATTGGGCATTAAAAACGATCGTGTGTAGGCTCCAGAGCATTTTTAACAACGTGAAAAATGGCCTAAAAAAATGAGAACCTGCTCTATTTTTTCACGTCGTTTTTCACTTCGTTTTTTCTAACGACGTGAAAACTGTAGTGTGTATGCTTTTACGAGGGGAAAAAAACGCGCATGCTCAGAATCAAGTATGAGACGGGAGCACTCGTTCTGGTAAAACTAGCGTTCGTAATGGAGATAGCACATTTGTCACGCTGTAACGGACTGAAAAGCACGAAGACTGAAAAGCGTGAATCGTCGCTCAACAAACTTTACTAACATGAAGGGTGGCGCCATTCGAACAGAACTTCCCCTTTATAGTGCCGTTGTACGTGTTGTACGTCACTGCACTTTGCTCAAGCGTTTTTTTTAATGAACACGTGTATGCAAGACAGGCTTGAGAGGAAACAAGAAAAATCACGTCGAGAAAAACATTGTGGAGAAACTTGACTGGCCTGCACAGATTCCTGACCTCAACCTGATAGAACACCTTTGGAATGAATAACAGCGGGGACTGCAGGCCAGGCCTTCTCGTCCAACATCCGTTCCTGACCTCACAAATGCACTTCTGGAAGAATGGTCAAACATTCCCATAGACACACTCCTAAACCTTGTGGACAGCCTTCCCAGAAGTGCTGAAGCTGTTATAGCTGCAAAGGGTGGGCCAACTCAATATTGAACCCTACGGACTAAGACTGGGATGTCATTAAAGTTCATGTGCGTGTAAAGGCAGGCACCGCAATACTTTTGGCAATATAGTGTACATACATACCCACACACACACATACTAGGGACCATTTGGATAGGGACCATTTAACCCATTAGCATGTCTTTGGAATGTGGGAGCAAACCCAATTAAGCACAGGCAAACTCCATGAAAATAGCATCCTGATTATGATTCAAACCAGGGACCCCAGTGCTGCAAGGCAGAAGTGCTATACACTAAGCCCCTGTGAATATATTTTATCCAGATTTATTAGCAAAAATGCTAATATTGCCAACATAAAAAATTGCAAGGAAACATTTAAAGGAATATGCCGCGTACACACGACCATTTTTCTCGTCGGGAAAACTGACATTTTTTCACTTGGACGAGAAAAACGGCCGTGTGTAGGCTCTCCAGCAGTTTTCCCGATGAGAAAACCGCAGAGAATCACAACGAGAAAAATTAGAACATGCACTAATTCTTCTTGTCGCGAATCGCGGCATTTTTTTCCTCTGCAGTTTTCCCATAGGGAAACACTGCTAGGGAGCCTACACACGGCCGGTTTTCTCGACCAAGAGAAAACATGTCGTGAAAAACGGCCATGTGTAGACTGGAAAAAGGGGACCAAGCCGGTCCTCGTTTTTCCCGTCGGGTTTCACGGCAGTGTTTTCACCGCCGAGAAACTCGGTCGTGTTTACGCGGCATTAGAATCTCATTCAGGTTTTTATTGCCATGGTCAAAAATTTATGGAAAACCCAAAATTGTATAGTGTTGCTAGACAGAAATAGAGTGGAAATCTTCCAACATGGACACCTGTTCCAGGGAAAAGTGTCTAAGAAGACAATTGATCTTACCTTGTAGATATTTTTTTCTACTTCCTGTTGCATCTCTGGAACAGAAAATTAAGGGAACTGTTCCCAATAGGACATAGATAAAAACTAAATTGACAAGCGTTTTTACTCTCCCTACTCTTTTCAAAACAAAAAAAAATAGGATTTTTATAACAGCTTACCTGTAAAATCCTTTTCATGGAGTACATCACGGGACACAGAGCGACATAGTCATTACTAATGGGTTATATAGATACCGTCAGGTGCTGGCACTGGCAACTTCCAAAACCGGAAGTACCCTCCCCTATATAAGCCCCTCCCATCCGGGAGCACCTCAGTTTTGTAGCAAAGCAATAAGTGTCCCCAAAGAGGGGCGGGAGCTCTGTGTCCCGTGATGTACTCCAAGAAAAGGATTTTACAGGTAAGCTGTTATAAAAATCCTATTTTCTTTCTCGTACATCACGGGACACAGAGCGACATAGTCATTACTAATGGGATGTCCTAAAGCAATGCCCAATGAGGGGGGGGGGGGATACACCATACATAAGCTGAGCGCTATCAGACATGAGGATCTTTTGCGGCCTGCAACACACTGCGCCCAAAGGCGACATCCTCCTGACTTCTAACGTCCACCTGGTAGGACCTAGTAAACGTGTGAACTGAAGACCATGTTGCGGCCTTACAGATTTGAGCCAGGGAGGCCTGGTGATGCACTGCCCATGAAGTTCCAACTGCTCTCGTGGAGTGCGCCCTAACTTTGAACAGAGGCGGTCTCCTTCTCAAGCCATAGGCTTGTATTATGACCTGTCGAATCCACCTGGCTAAAGTAGATTTTGACGCTGCCTGACCCTTTCTGGGGCCTTCCGGCAGAATAAACAAAGTATCCGTTCTGCGAATCTGAGCAGTGTCTTTTAGATAAGCTTTAACTGCTCTTACTACATCCAAAGAATGCAATAACTTTTCCTCTACCGAAGTAGGTTTGGGGAAAAAAGAAGGAAGAACCACATCTTGGTTCAAATGAAACCTCGATACCACCTTAGGAAGAAAGGCTGGCTGAGGACGTAATACTACTCTGTCCTTATGGATAACCAGATATGGCTCTTTACAGGACATAGCTGCTAATTCCGACACTCTTTTAGCCGAACAAATGGCTACTAGAAAAATCAATTTCCTGGTGAGAAGCACCAAGGGAATATGCTGTAATGGTTCAAATGGTTGTTTCTGTAAAACCGACAGAACCAAGTTTAGATCCCATGGACATATGGGAATATTAACCGGAGGACTAATACGCATCACTCCTTGTATAAAGGCTTTGACTAGTGAATGCGAAGCCAAGGGCCTTTGAAAAAATATTGACAAGGCCGAAATCTGACCCTTGATAGTACTCAAGGCAAGCTTCCTATCTACAGCCCATTGTAGGAAGTCCAGAATCCTACCTATTACGTATTTACGTGGATGCCATTTCTTGGCCTCACACCAGGCGATGTACGCCTTCCAGATTCTATAGTAGATCTGCCTGGATACCGGCTACCTGGCATTGATCATGGTAGATACCACAGCATTAGAGAGCCCTCTCTTTTTTAGAATGTGGGCTTCAATAGCCAGGCCGTCAAACCTAGGGCTGGTAAGGAAGGGTGGTATATCGGTCCTTGCGAAAGCAGGTCCGGACGATGTGGGAGGGTCCAAGGACTCCCCACAGACATTTTTACAATCTCCGCGTACCATGCTCTTCGGGGCCACGCTGGAGCCACCAGAATCACTGGTTTCTTTTCTACCCTGATTCTGCGGAGTAATCGAGGTAACAATTGTGGCGGTGGGAATGCATATATCAGCTTGAACTGATCCCAAGGGAACACTAGGGCATCCGAGCCGCAAGCTAGGGGATCCCTTGTCCAAGAGACAAACCTGTCCACTTTTGTGTTGAATCTGGATGCTAGCAGATCTACATCCGGTGTTCCCCACCGCTGACATATTGTCCGGAAAACCTCGGGATGAAGGGACCATTCCCCTGGGCATAATTGTTGGCGACTTAGAAAGTCCGCCTTCCAATTCTCCACTCCTGGAATGAATACCGCAGATATGGCTGGGACATATCTTTCTGCCCATCTCAGGATGTAATTTACTTCCCTTTGGGCTGCACGACTCCTGGTGCCCCCCTGACGATTGATATATGCCACTGCTGTGGCATTGTCTGATTGAATTCTGACAGGGGACCCTTGGAGTTTGGATGTCCATGCTACTAGGGCATACCGGGCTGCTCGTATCTCTAAGAGATTGATGGGCAGGGCCTTTTCCGCATCCGACCATCTGCCCTGGAGAGACCATTGCTCCAGTACTGCTCCCCAGCCTATAAGGCTGGCATCTGTAGTGACCACCTTCCAGGAAATCGGACTGAAGGATTTCCCTCTTTCCAGATTCTGGGGAACCAACCACCAGCGGAGGCTCTTGCGAACGGAAGGGGACAAGGACATTGGTAAGTCCAGAGCCTGAACTTTTTTGTTCCAGGCTGACAGTATGGCCCTTTGCAACTTCCTTGAATGGAATTGACCGTAGGGTACTGCTTCGAATGATGCCACCATTTTTCCCAGCAGCCTCATGCACAGGCGTATGGATGGCTGTCTTTTTGAACCCACTAAGTGGATCAAATCTCTCAAAGACGACCCCTTTTCTTGAGGCAAGAAAATTTTTCTCTGGTCTGAATCCAGCCTTAGCCCCAAGTATTCCAGACTTTTGACTGGTTTTAGGGCTGACTTGTCTCGGTTGATAATCCAACCGTGATATTCCAGATACTTGATTGTCTCGTGAACAACCACTTCTAGTTTTTCCACTGAGTGGTCTATCAGCAACAAGTCGTCTAGATATGCCATTATCGTTACACCTCGTGTTCTTAGATTGGCCAATAATGGGGCCAGAATTTTTGTGAACACTCTTGGTGCTGTGGCCAGACCGAAGGGTAAGGCTCTGAACTGAAAATGGCGCCCTTCTACCGCAAAGCGTAGAAATTTTTGGTGGGCTGGAAAGATGGGAATGTGCAAATAAGCATCTTTGATGTCGATCGAGGCTAACCATTCCTCCCCTTGTAGGGCAGTGGCTACCGATCGGATCGACTCCATCCGGAAAGTCCTGATATGTAGGAATTTGTTTAGCCCTTTTAGATTTAATATGGGCCTCACGTCCCCGTTTGGCTTCGGGACTGTAAAGAGGTTTGAGTAAAACCCGAACCCCCATTCTTCCAGGGGAACCTCTATAATTACTGCTTGGAGCAATAATTGTTCTAGTGCCAACAGGAGGGATCCTCTCTTCTGGGGATCCCTTGGCACGTTTGACCTTATAAAGCGGGAAGGAGGGGAGTTTTTTAACTCCAATTTGTATCCCAGATTTACTGCGGAGAGCACCCATCTGTCTCGGATCGTGTCCCGCCAGGTCTCTGCGAACAACTGAAGTCTTCCCCCCACCCGATTGGGTGGGGGCAACCCTTCATGCATTTGACTTTGGGGGAGGTTTTGTACCTCTCCTGCTCCAGGGCTTCTTGTTACCCTGCAATTGTCCCTGATTTTTACCTCCGGGATTTGACCGAGGAGGCCGTCGGAACTGTTTCACAGCCGATGTCCTAGGGACTGGAGAAGCAGGCCTCTTAAAAGAGGGACCTCTAACTCTATTTTTAACCGGCAAAAGTGTACTTTTACCGCTGGAAATTCTCTGGATATATTTGTCCAGGTCTTCCCCGAATAAGCGTTCACCATGAAATGGGAAGCTGACCAGCAATTTTTTACAGGGAGCTTCAGCAGACCAGTTTTTGAGCCATAGAAGCCTGCGCATATGTACTACAGACAGCGTAAGGCGGGAGGCCTGATGGATTGAATCCTTTATAGCGTCCACCGCAAAGCATAAGGCTCTAGGTAGATCAGCTAGGGCAAGAGCCTGCTGATCTGGCAAGTCCCTTAAGACCTGTTTCAACTGATCCTTCACTGCTTGGCAGACCCCAATAGCTGCCACTGCTGGTTGTGTCACCAATCCTGCTGTAGAAAAAGCAGATTTTAATAAGGACTCCAATTTTTTATCTATTGGGTCCTTGAACATTTGGACATTATCCACCGGACATGTCAGTGATTTATTCACACAAGAGATGGCTGCGTCCACTGTAGGGACCCTCCATTTTCTGATGAACTTATCCTCCATGGGATAGACCACCGGAAATCTCTTGGGGGGAGTAAATATTTTGTCAGGATGCTCCCAATCCTGGTAAATGAGCCCTTCCAGTAAAGGATGGATCGGAAAGGAACAAACAGTCTGGGGAGCTTTTAGCGACCCCAACGAGGAGACAGAAGTGGATGATGGCTCCGCAAGTGGCATTTTAAATGCTGATCGGACCATATTAGTCAGGGACTGAACCCATAACCTTTCAGCATGTGATGCTGAGAACGGCTCTTCCACTGTTGATTCCTCTACAACCGAATCGACCTCATCCTGATCCCCTTCAGGTAGGTCGATCCCTGTATGGGACTGTTGCTCTGTTAACAGGCACTCTGAGGGAGGAGACGGAGATCGGGCGCTTTTCTCCTGTGACAGGGAAGCCGCGATCAATGCTGACAATCTCTCTTCCAGCCCTCCCAGAGCTGAGGAAAAAACCTCCTCTGTTACATACACAGGAGCAGGTGAACTGAGGACAGCCACAGTACCAGGTACTCCTGAGGGTGCTCTACGGTCACTAACCTCTGATTCTTCAGGGGAGACTGGTGCAGCCAAAGCATGCCCAAGATCCTCAGAGCCCGATGGAGACCCCCTATTCCTCCTGGAATTTCTAGTCCCGGAGTTTTTAGACGGCATATTCCTAAGCCACAAAGCTGAGGTATTCCAGCCGAAATACACCAGTTACTGACAATAGTCTAGCATAAATGCTGCTATAAGAAACAGTTGGTGTCTACTAATGTGCCTTTCTAGGGGATGCCTGTATCAACCGCTTGCTGTATGCCTTCTTTAAATGTTGCCAGCTCTGTCTCTGTACTTCATAGCCAGCTCACCACACAAAATTGTGGTTTTTAACATGCTGGGACGCCCGCACATGCGCAGAAGCGCTGCGGCGCGCACAGAGCGTCATCCCCCAGGCTCCGCCCCCTTTCCTGGCTCACTTCTATATATAGAGGCGCGTGCACGCGCACGCGCACGGCCACGTGCGCCTTCGGCGCTAATTTCGAAAATGGAAACCAGGGACAAGAGCCAGGGCCCCTTTGCCGCAGGCCGGGGGATGGACGAGCATTGCAACATGGCAGAGGAAGCAGTTTCCCATAGCCTGGACTCGCTCTGATGAGAAGAAACTAGTCCACATGACAAGAAACGTTCCACAGCGGCCTCTAGTGGACAAACACAGGTACCGCAGTCTAATATATTAAATATATATATATATATATATATAAAAAAAAATTTTTTCTTGACCACCATTAAAAATTATTACATTTTTTTAGTAGTTACAGGCATGCACAGAATTTTGCGGGAATACCATTAGGTAACAGACAGAAAGACAAATTAGGCTTGGGGGTCCCCCAATAGAACCAAGTTCCTGGGGGCCCCCACTTACCTGTTCCCCGCCGCAGGACTTTGTTTGGTCCACAAAAGCCCAAACTTCACCTATCACGGCAGGCATTGTAATCAAACCTTCAGGGACCGGGTTCCCAAGGATTCCACTCCCCTGGACCTGTATAGCACCCTGCACAGAAAACATCTTGGTCGTGGGTATGACCAGAGCTCTGGATCCCAGGGTCCAGCTCTCCTAAGAGAAGCATTACAGGCAAAACCTTGCTCTTCTCTGCAAGGCCCGGGTACCGACCGTTTAGCTATGAAGCTTTTTTGGTCGGATCCGGAATAGCTTACTGAGGCCCAAAAGAACCTGTACGCAAGCTCAGTGAAAAACACATGTTTCTTCTTGGCCAACACCTTAGACACTGGCAAAAAACTGAGGTGCTCCCGGATGGGAGGGGCTTATATAGGGGAGGGTACTTCCGGTTTTGGAAGTTGCCAGTGCCAGCACCTGACGGTATCTATATAACCCATTAGTAAAGACTATGTCGCTCTGTGTCCCGTGATGTACGAGAAAGAAATATATATTTTTGGCTATACACGCACATGCATTTTGGCTCTCACCCTATCAATATCTAGAGATGAATGTACAATCAGTCTAATGTTATTGTGACTAGTACTAACCCCAAGGAAGGGGTAGGGGAAAGGTGATGATTGTTCTCTGTAAATCTATGAGACAAATGTCAACTACAGAGAGCAATAGACCTATGAACAGAACTACAAACAGACAATGGCTGCATCTAATCTACAGGCCTTTCCAAACAATGCTTACCCAGGCAATTTCCAAAAATTGAGTCTTATTAGTACACCCTGTTCCAATAGTTGCCCTTTCGCCCATGGATTGTTCGATGTGTAGGTGAAGCTAAGCATTAACAATAGGAATATAGTAGGGGTCGACGGATTATCGGCATGATCGATAATCACTTTTTTGAAGAATCGTTATCGGTAACAAACTTACTGCTATTACCGATATTGCTTCAAGTGGTTGTACCATTCTTTAGAGCGGATGGTTAGCTTTCTTGTAATAACAACCGATGCGGCTAAGCAGCCACTCGGCCATTATCACAAGAAGCGGGAGGGGACGACCGCCCCTCCTGCCGCTCAGCCTGAGTCTCCCGTCCCACCGGGAGGCCCGAGCGACAGGCCGGCACATCCGCCGGCTGGCCATAGATCCGAAAAAAGCCATGGCATTACTTCCCGGATTACTCTCACCCTAAAGGCGCCAGTTTTAAAAAATAGAACGTTTTCAAAAACGTTGATATTGGAGTTTTGAATACTTTTAAGTGCAGTGAGGGGTTTGGGGTGTTATAGACCCCATATCCCTCCATAAAGAGTACCTGTCACTGCCTACTACTGTCTCAAGGGATGTTTACATTCCTTGTGAAAGCAATAAAAGTGATAAGAATACTAAAAAATGTAAAAGGATAGTGTAAAAAAACAACAACTTTAAATCTACAGAATATCGGCATCTGATGTCGGCTATCGGCCTTTTATGGCAGCCGAAAAATCGGTATCGGTCCTGAAAAAACTATATCGGTCAACCCCTAGAATATAGTTTAAGCTCTCTAGTAAGATATAATAATCTTTTGATCTTCCCGAAAAGAACCTTAAAGGGGTTGTAAAGGTAATTTTTTTTTTTTTTTAAATAACAAACATGTTATACTTACCTCCACTGTGCAGCTCGTTTTGCACAGGGTGGCCCCGAACCTGGTCTTCTGGGATCCCTCGGCGGCTGTCTCGGCTCTTCACCGCAAGAACTAACCCCCTTCATGCGAGCTCTCTCCCATGGGGGTTAGTTCTTGCGGGCTGGCTCCCGTGATACAGCCGGCGGCCATAGCCGCAGACTGTATCACTCTGCCCCGCCCCCCGGCGGGCCGCGTCATTGGATGTGATTGACAGCAGCGCGAGCCAATGGCTGCGCTGCTTTTAATCAACCAATGAATGAGCTGAGAAGCCTGGCTGAGAAGCCAGCACGTTTACGGCACAGGACTTTCGAGGGTTCAGGTAAGTAAACGGGGGGGGGGGCTGGGGGGCCGCTAATCCTCGGATATTTTTCCCCCTAATGCATAGAATGCATTAAGGTGAAAAACCTGTGTCTTTACAACCCCTTTAAACCCCTGCTCCAGGTTACTCTATGTCAGATTGCCACTCTGTGTAGGCCTTTGCCTCGGTCTTTAGCACAAGCCTCATTCCAATCCTCCACCACTGGCCTGGACTTCTCTTACCAACTTGAACTTGAGGAGAATGATGGCCATCTAGCTCATTTCTCTTGGAGGTAAGGCAGTTCTCCAGTGTGCTGAGCACCCCAGTGTACAGCCTGTCATCAATCAAAACCCCTCATTGGAAGCAGCCACCACCTTTTCTCCTTTTTCCTTTTCTCTGCACTTGGGCTCCAACACTTCCCTTCACAACATGGGCCTGCCTATTGAATCAGTGTTGCATGAGACAGACTGAGCAAAGTTCACCTATCTCACTGTCTGCCAGAAACTTAGCTCAGTCTGTCTTGCGCAACACCGGCACCAAGTCACCACAGAGTTTTTCCTCAGTTGCTATGGCAACCAAGATCTGGTTATGTGCTAGGTTAAGTGTTGGGGAGAACAGAAGGTAAGGCCTTATTTTAGGGATGAGGGCTGACTGTAGTCAATGGCCCTGCCTACTCTACATTAAGCCCCTTGAGCCCAACCTTGAGCCCAACTTCAACCTCTGTCCCTTTGATGCCCATGCATGAAATGAGTGGTGCAGGCACAGAGACAGAAAAGAATAGACACCAATAAAAATATTGCTATTAATTCTAATTCTTTTTTCATGTGTAGCGGGTGTCAAATTTAGTGGGGTGTATCTGGGCAATTGATGGCCCAGATACATTGATTTTTAGGGATTTATGAACACTTTGGAGTGTGGGAGGTATGAATGGTGTCATGTTCCCTGCGGTCCCTAGGTGGCGCTGTCACCTGGGACCGGGGTTGAACTGCCATTCTAGCGACGTGCCCTTTGTGTCCTTTCGCGGCAGTAGTACGGTGGGGCGGGGAACCCGCTGTGCCTGCTGGGAGAGGATATAAGGGGGGCGGACATCTTGCGCGCGGGGTCCATTCCCCAGGCACCTTCGGCCTGGGGGCTGCTGCGGTTCGTCTGTGCCCAGGCGCCCTTGGCCTGGGCGCGTGGAGTCGAGTTCCATCCCAGGCACCTTCAGCCTGGGGTGAGGTACTTTACAAGAAGGCCTGGGGCCCAGTACCTTCGACTGGGTCCCGCGAGGGCGAAGCATTCCTAAGGTGCCCTCGGTATTGGGTGCCTGAATCCAGGCCGTAAGGAAACGGAGAGGTGACCCTCCCGTAGAGCCGGTGCAGCATTTTGCCGGTGCCGGTGTGGGCCTCTGGTAACCGTCCGGATGGATGTCTTCCTCTGACAGGGGCCGTTTGTCCTAACGGAGGTATTTCAGGTTCTTATGGTCTGTGGCAGAGACCCATCTTCATCAGGTCAGTGGCAGGCCTCATCTAAGGCCTGTGGCAGAGGCCTCAACGTTCACCCAGGTCAGTGGCAGGGACCAAATTCACAGTCGGTGGCAGCGACTGTGCGCCAAGCCTGTTTGCACTAAACGGAACAGGAGAGACTTTATTCATTAAGTTGTGCCTGGACCTACTTTTTCCCACACCCTGCCTGTTCTTTTAAAGTTCAACCAGCCTACCTATTGATCAAAGCAAATAAAACAGTGTTGGACTTTTTATTGGTGTGGAGCTCGTGTTACTGGAAGCTAAGTGTCCCTGTCTGTGACAGTGACAATCATCCTCCATAGGAGAAGATGAGGCTCCGGCCTAAAACGCAGACCCGAAGGTAAACGGTTTAGCTCATATCTCTGCATCCTACATCAGAGAGCCGAGCTGGTGGTGTGCATCTTCCCCCCTTCTCCCAGATACCCCTAGACAAGTCATACAGCCATAAAGAGAGGGGAGAAGGCGGGTGAGACCGCTACACATGCTAGTAATAAAATATTTTTTGGTTTATCTAAGTCCCCGTTAGCGTGGGTTACCATCACTTCCTACCATAACAGAATGGCCAGGGAAAACTTCCCATTAGGGACACTGACGGCAAACAAATCCAACAGAAGCTCTAGCCATACCCTGCTCGACCAAAATGGCATATTCCCAAAATTGTATCTGATTCCCTGAAGGTGTGCATAGCACTAATAGGATGTTTAAACACGAAGTGATATTTGACAGAGAAAGAATGTCAGGACATTGATCTAGAAATCTGTACACTTGGTTTGGCTTGTGAAATAGAAAGAGAGGGGGGGGGGGGGGGGGAGAGAAGAGCAGGGAGAAATAGATAGAAAGTGGACAATATTTTTAAAACTGTTCAATCGATTGTATACCCTGCAGAACAATCAGCAGGGGTTTGTCTGAAGACACGAGTAACATGAGACAGTCACCTTGGTTGTCTATTCCAGCCAAAAACAGCCAGACCAGAAGGTGTTAATCCTATATATAAAACCATTTTAATATTCAAATGCATCTCAATGCATAGTGATGTACTGTAGGTGCTACATGTGCAAACACCTGCAGAAACCTGCACTGCACTAGACCTTTGCAAACTGTAACAGTTTATTAAGACTGTTTTTGTGGTTTGCAAACACTAATAGCCGGGGTTAGCGTTCGTCACCTATGTGATACCTGTCCAAACAGAAAAACAAAGATATTTCTGGCTCTTATATATGTCCTAGCAGTATTTTACTACTGTCTGCCTTAACTCCATGTCTGCCAGTCCTGCAAACAAACTCGCAATGCATCGCAACTCTCCACCTCACTGTCGCGCAAGGGTTAAGCTGTTTCTCGAAACATAAAAGCCAGATCATCGACACAATCCATCTGGAGCATGCTACGCAGCTCAAGCACCAGAGGGCCACCATAAAGTGGAAAATTATAATCCGAGAAAGCATTAAACTGACACCTTCCTTACGAGTGTGTGCGCGCGCTTGTATGAAAGCTGACACTTCGGATTTGTGTGTTACTCGCCTCCTTGCCAAATAAAGCCCCGCCGAGAATAGAAGGGCGCCATTTATGGCAGGTCATCATCATATCCGCCAGCTCATTAAAACTTTCTGAGAAAAACAGAAAGTTACGCAGAGGCAGGGAGCCATCAGAGGCTTCATAGGGAGGATAGCTACACTATCCTTGAAAGGTGTTTGAGAAGCAAGCCTTGGGTCTGACAAACTGGATTTTTAGTATGCCTCCCCCGTTCACTGTGGGCAAAAATAATTGGTCATCAGTGACTACTAATTCAGTTCAGTAGCCAGAGGCAATTTTTTTTTCTTGCAAGGAAATCAATGACAGCACTGAGGCCTTTTCAACGTGATTCGGCTCATACAGCAGCCCCTATTTAGCTCTTGATAAGCATTCCAATCCAGACAGCTGTTTTGTTAAAATAGCATTAAAATAGCTCTCTATGCGTGCAAAGGTGCGTTGGTGGGGGGGGGGGACTGATTTGATACATCCTTCTCCCCCGAAGGATTCTGACACGGGGTGTAGAGACGTGTGGTCACCGTGTTGAATCTGCTGGCAGACCTTGCAAAGTTACATAATTAAAACTGTAGTTTGACGTGCCGAGCCCAAGTGAATATGTTTTTTCTGTACAAATTCCCTGCACATCCCCTTTCTAGTTTGATTACAGTGGTCCTTGTGACACCGCAGGCCAGAATTCAGAAACTATGAGGTAACGTTTTTGGGTTTTCATATTTTGCTTAAATAGCATTAACACCGCATATCATTTCGGCAAAGCTGTGAAGGGTTTGAACTGCTTGACATTTTTTGCATTGTTTAAATTTTGCCAAGACATAAGTCTTGGCAATGTAGTTGACTTGTGGTAATCTGGATCCACTGTAGCCTGATGAGAAGCCTATCTACAGGCATTAGTCCTAACTGTCCCTTAATTTCAAGGGGCTGTCTCTCATTTGGAACCTAATCCTTTTGTCCCACTTTTCATGTAGATTGGCCCTTTTTTAGCCTGATGTATAGACCCCTAAAAATTTTTTTACTATTTTTATGTTTCAAGGGTTTTTATTAAATATTTAGTAAAAGGTCTTACATACAGAATTTCTTGCTGTCTTTTCTCAAACAGAATTTAACACGTGCATTAGGAGTACAATCTGAATGTATAAAGTAGGACTGAATAGGAAGACCTTTAGATATATCAGGATTCCATAAGGCTAGGTCTGAGTCTTAACCCAATGTAAAGTTATAAAAGAAGAATAATTAGAATTAAACATGTTTCCTGAACTTAGTAATGGTAGCACTGTATACTCAGCCCACTAGATGCAATATTTATAATGAGGTCTGAGCTATGTCAACCTTCCGGCCTTGAAAAATATTGGGGAGAAGTATAAGCTCCCAAGGTGACAGTAAAGGAAGAAGTGAGGAAAAGACATGACAATGCGAAGGAAGAGAATGTGTGCTCCCCGACCTAAGACTTGCTCCAACTGCCCACTGTATGTATGGGCCGGTGCTACCACTAGGCAAACTAGGCAGCCACCTTGGGCGCACTGCTGCCTAGGGCGCCCGGCCACTGGTGTTCCTACTCTCTTCTCTCTTCAGCAAGCAACTAAGTCTCAGCATCAGCAGGCAGCCACCGCTCTGATTGCACGTAGTGTCAGAGGTGCAGTGGTGACGGAGGACTGTGTCTGTGTCCCGACTCCTGAATAAATGGAAGCAGCAAACATTCATTGATGGGTGCTGGTAGGCTGCATTTGATAGGTGCTGGTGAGGCTGCATTTGATGGGCACTGGTGAGGCTGCATTTGATGGGCACTGGTGAGGCTGCATTTGATTGGCGCTGGTGAGGCTGCATTGATGGGCGCTGGTATGCTGCATTTGATGGGCGTTGGTATGCTGCATTTGATGGGCGCTGGTGAGACTGCATTAATGGGCGCTGGTGAGGCTGAATTTGATGGGCGCTGCTGAGGCTGTATTGATGGGCGCTGGTGAGGCTGCATTTGATGGGCGCTGCTGAGGCTGCATTTGATGGGCGCTAGTGAGGCTGCATTTGATGGGCGCTGGTGAGGCTGAATTTGATGGGCGCTGCTGAGGCTGCATTGATGGGCGCTGGTGAGGCTGCATTGATGGGCGCTGGTGAGGCTGCATTTGATGGGCGCTGGTGAGGCTGCAATAATGGGCACTGGTGAGGCTGCATTTGATGGGCGCTGGTGAGGCTGCATTTGATGGGCGCTGCTGAGGCTGCTGAGTCCACCACAAAGGGGACGTGTAATTTTTTTATACAGTACTGTAATCTGTAAGATTACAGTGTACTGTATGTGTATTGTGTTTTTACTTTTTTGAATTTGGCGCCGATCTCCACCCCTGTGCACCGCAACGTCGCAGGGAACGGAGCTCTGCGGCACTGTGTGTGAATCGAGCGAGGAGACATCTCGCAGACACAGCGGGGAGACATGGCAGGATCCAGGGAACAAGGTAAGTACCTCTCCCTGTATCCTGCGATGCAGCCCGAGTCTGGCTCAGGGTTACTGCTTTTGGTACTGAAATCTCACCCCAAGCCTGACTCGGGATTACCGCCAGGGAGGTTAAGAAATGCAAGATTTTACGCAAACAGAAGGTCTTGGAGGGATCTTCCATTGTTGGCGGAAATAATCAGGATGTAGAATACCTCTATGATCAAGACAATGTCCAGTGTGGTAAGGAACTTTGTCTATCCACCACTGAAACTGCTGAGGTTGTAGCCCTGTCAGAAATTCTGGGTTATTGAACGATGGGGCTGCTGGTGTGCGTGAGGATTTAAGAACCCATCGTTTTCAAGAGAAATCCCACAAGTATAAGGAGTGTGATAGTGTAGGGCAAAGGTTGCTCTGTCGTTTTTGGGAGGCCCCCACATCAAGAGATTTATGGAATGAGGGTTGTCCGCCTGAGCTCCAAAATTTATTTTTATTGATTATTTTTTACAACCTCTAAATAAATCTGTTATTTTGAAAAGCTGGTACGAAGGAAAAGTGGTAACGAAAAAAAGCAATTGTGAATTTAACCAGTCATTTTTGAATATAAATTCTTCATGTTCCACATAACTGGAGGCATGGCAAGGATGTGTCCTTTGTCCGCATACTTTTGCTGAAAGGTGTCCCTCTTTCCAATCTCAGAAAGTTGAGAAGTATGTATCGTAGATGTATAAACGTGAACGAACCTTACAGCAAATGGTATGTTGTCCTCACTTGCCCTATGTGTACAGTGTAGCAGATGGGCTTGAAATTCAAAGTTACATCATGGTAAAAACAGAGCTGGGCTTGGGGAAAGGGCGATTTCGACACATGAATTGGACATCGGACTTTTGCTGTCGGAATTTCCACCAACAAAAGATTGAGAGCAGGTTCTCTATTTTTCCCACGGAAAAAGTTCCTATCGGAAATTCCAATCGTCTGTATGCAATTCCAACGCGCAAAAAACACGCATGCTCTGAATCAATTTGACGCATGCTCGGAATCAATGAACTTAATTTTCCTCGGCTCATTGTAGTGTTGTACGTCACCGCGTTCTTGATGGTCGGAATTTTGTGTGACTGTGTGTATGCAACACAAGTTTGAGTCAACATTCCGTCGGAAAAAAATCCACAGTTTTCTTGTCGGATTTTCCGATCATGTGTACGCGGCATTAGCCTTAACAGTTTAAAAAATTGCCCCTCTAAAGCGTGTTTTATAGCACTGATATTTTTTCTTTAACAATTTTTTTTTATTCGTTTTAAAAAATAGCATACAAAAATACTAATACATAAAAACAAAACCAATGCAATTGGCGTAGCATCTTGCTACCAAGAATACTTAGGAAAAATATCAGAAAAATACAATCCACCACAAAGTTTATTAAGGAGGCCACACAGGGCCAGTAATGTAAATATACTTCACTATATGAATATTGCCACTCAGGGTCATAAACTAAGTGTTACCAAAAGGATGCAAGTTGCTCCGTGATATCAAAAACAGTTAAAGGTGGAAACCAAAAAAAAAAGAGAAAAAAACAAAAATACAAAAAGAGATAAACAGCATCCAAACCCCTATTCCCCCCCCCCCCCCCACCTCCAAGCGCTACCAATCAGTAGTGAGTACCGTAAATCAAATATATCAATCTGGATGAGGGCTCTCTAGATCATAGGAGTGAGGGCAGAACCCAAAATTTAAATGGTCTACTCTACTCTGTATCAGGAGTGAGCTAAATACTCTTCAATAGCATTATAATAAAATAAACCGATGTATGGGCCAATATGAGGGCCAGAAACTGGACAATAAAGAAAGACAATGGAACAGGTCGCAAATATAGGGGTAGTCTTTGCAAGATGGCAATCAAATGGTATCTAGGCACTGGTGGAGGGGCTGTCAAGTCAGGACTGCCAGACCTTGTCAAAATTCTTAGGGCACCCTCTACTTAAAAAAAAGCCTTATAAAATGGGAGCATTTTATTCATCAATTCTTTACAAAAAGCCAGTTAGGGCGCCACAGTTTATTTTCCAATAAAGGATCAGGGCCGGATTAACATAGGGGCTATTGGCGCTGCAGCTCCAGGCCCCTTCCTCAAGATAGGCCCATTTGCCCCCCAAAAAAAAAAAGATCGACTTTGAGGATTGTAGCTCGGCGACCAGGGACCACAGAGGCTCCATATTTGAGGGGTATGTACCTGAAGACCCACCCCACCACTGGGGCTGCTATCATTTATGGTTCCGGAGATACGGGGCTCCTTGCGCAGCCTGTCAGAAGCCACATACAGAGCGGACAGTTTAAATACAAGCTGACACACTCTGCAGCACTGTGCTTTTAATAATTATTTGATATTACTAAGACTGCTTTCACACTATAGCGGTAAAACGCTGCTATTTTACTGTCGGATTTGCGGCACATTTCGGCCGCTAGCGGGGCACTTTTAAACCCCGCTAGCAACCTAGAAAGGGTTAAAACCGCCCCAGATGCGCCGCTACTGCGGTGTATTGCCGGCGGCATGGCGGTGCTGCCCATTGCTTTCAATGGGCAGGAGCGCATTAGGAGCGGTGAGTTCACCGCTCCTAATGTGCTCCAAAGAAGTTGCTGGCAGGACTTTTTCTGACGCCCTGCCAGCGCACCGCTCCAGTGTGAAAGCCCTCGAGCTTTCACACTGAAGTGAATAGAGCAACTGTTTAAGGGCGGATTGCAGGCACTATTTTTAACGCTATAGCGCCTGCAAAACGCCCTCAGTGTAAAAGGGGTCTTATAGTAATTTACCCCTTGCCACCCAGGCCAATTCTGACACTTCTCTCCTACATGTAAAAATCATCATTTGTTTTTTGCTAGAAAATTACTCAGAACCCCCAAACATTATATATATTGTTTTAGCAGACACCCTATGGAATAAAATGGTGGTCTTTGCAACTTTTTATGTTACACGGTATTTGCGCAGAAATTTTTCAAACGTGTTTTTTTTTTTAAAGAAACTGTTTCATTCATAAAAAAACAAAGAAACAAAAACACTAAAGTTAGCACGATTTTGTTTTTGTATACTAAGCGATGCTTTAATTTTTTTTACAGGTTACATGTTTAGAGTTACAGAGGAGGTCTAGTGCTACAATTATTGCTCTCGCTTTAACGATCGTGGCGTATGTAACCTGTGTGTATCTGGCTCTGATACTAGCCAGGGCCTACCCAGCCACTGACTAGTATTTCTCCCCAGCCTGTCCCCACACACCCTCTCACCTACTGACTGTCATGGATATGCATTAATGTCTGTCTGCCATCTTACCTTCCTCCTCATGTGTTCATCTAGAGACCAGACCTCCTTCACCTGGCTTCCTTTATAATCTCCTCCCAGCCTGACTCCACCCCAGGCCCTATCACTGAACACTATATTAACCTCTGCACTGCAAGCCTGCTTTGCTGATCAACGTGTTTGTTAGGCATTGTGTGTTTGGGTTCCTGCCTGCCGTGTGCTACGTCTGTCTCTCTGTTACGTTATTGGCTTGTCCCCGACTATCCCTGTCTGCTCGTGACCCTTGACCTTCGGCTCATTCTTCGTTATCCTTGTCTGCTTGTGGCCCCTGACCTTCAGCTTGTTATTCGGTTCTCTCTTCGTGTGCTGCTGCTTCCCCTCTTTTCCCCTTATCCTACGGGGCGTGAGCTAGGAAACCCCAGGGGCCGCGACCTGGTCCCAGCCTGCAGCTAACATCCTCACCACTAGAGGCCCTGGAGAAGACCAGCTGGGTCTTAGACTCCGCGCCCTGGGGAATCTTGGCTCTAGCTTCCGTTTGGATCCCGGTTGTGCTCCTCTGGTCCCGCTTTCCACAACCACCCAGTTCCCTATCCGCAGAAGCCAGCCATAGGGTTCACTACCTCGCGGTGCACTCCTGTCCCCCTACGGTGTGCATCTGTCACCTGGCCACAGGTGACCCTGACACTGACCTGTGGATGGGGGAATCACTTCTGCAGTGTTATTGTGTTCTGCCTGTGAATATAATGATCAGTGTTGCTAACTATAGCTGGCAGCACTGATTGTTTTGGGAAAAACCTGACGGAGTGGTTGTACTCAAGTCAGATAATAGATTGACTTGTGTAAAACCAGCTAGCCCATACATGGATCGACTATGGCTGGTCTCTGCTTAATTGGCGTAATTTCAAACCATGTATGGCCCGCTTAACCACTACGCAGTCCCTAAACATCCTTCCACAAACCTTTACATTTTTCCTTCCCAGATTCCCTTCATCCTCATCACCTGTACATACTCTCCACACTTCTCTCCTGTACATACTGCCCACATTCATAAACTCCTCTATTGTACATAGTGCCTACTGTCATACCCTCCACACTCCTCTCCTGTGCATACTGCCCACTATCATACCCTCCACACTACTCTCCTGTACATACTGCCCCCATTATACCCTCCACACTCCTCTCCTGTACATACTGCCCACTCTCATACCATCCACACTCCTCTCCTGTACATACTGTAACCCAACCTTAATCTCCACACTCCTCTCCTGTACATACTGTAACCTAACCTTACCCTTCACACTCCTCTCCTGTACATACTGCCAACTATCTTTCACTCCACATTCCTCTCCTGTACATACCGCCCCCATCATACCCTCCGCATTCCTTTCCTGTACATACTGCCCACGGTCATACTCTCCACACTCCTCTTCTGTACATACTGTCCACTTTCATACCCTCCACACTCCTCTCTGGTACATACCACCCTCTGTCATACCCTCCACACTCCTCTGCTGTGCATGCTGCCCACTGTCATACCCTTCAAACTCCTCTCCTGTACATAGTGCCTTCTGCCATACCCTCCACACTCCTCTCCTGTACATAGTGCCCACTGTTAGACCCTCCACATTCCTCTCCATCACCTGCACATACTTCCCAGTTTTATACCATCCATACTCCTCCCCTAAGCCTCTTACCCACAAAAACAGTTCTTTAAAATTATACTGAATATCCTTAATGTTACCAGCTCTAGAATGGGCACACTTTTGTTAGTTCAACTAAAGGAAATCTTCTCAGTCCTCATATTAGTTCTGCCCCATTATTAGTACTCATTTCATTTTGTGATTACTACTGTGATGTATAGAGGAACTTAGGGGATCTCAGCTACTCTAAATATAGCACTGGTGAAAAAAGTGCCCCTTAAAAATATTTTTGAAATGTTGGCAACTATGCACTTAGGCACTGACCAAGGGCCACCGGAACTCTAGCATTCCGCAGAAACCTATGGATACATGTTCGCCAGCCTTAAATAAATAAATAATCCTACTTAGGAATTTAAAATGTATTAGTCTGTCCTGAGCACATACCAAGTGAGCAAGGGCAAAGTCCCACATAACGTCCCAATCTCTGGAGATCAGATACATCCTCCACTCACTTTGCTCTATTTAGCGCAAATATTTAGTTGCATTGCATACCAACCCAAAACTGTTGTTTATTAGATTTGTTCAGGTGCATGACATTTTTGGCATGATAATATAGTTGTCTTTTTTCAACCTGACTAACTATTTAACTATGAAGCCTCGTACACACGGCCCAGAATCTCGTCAAGAAAAAACACGTTGTTTTTCTTGACGAGATTCTTGGACAAGAAACTTGTCCCGGCCGAGTGTACACACGCTCCATTCAAAGAACCCGCGGTTCTTTGAATGGAGCGAACGAGGTGACGTCATCGACTACGACGAGCGTGCGCTCGTCACATTCGATGCCGTCGCCGCCATCTTGCTACACCCTACCTATGCCTAGGAAGCTACCGCGCATGCGTCAAAGTCATTTCGAGCATGCGCGGGTTTCCCGGAGGACAGGTAAGTGTACACACACACACTTTTCTCGTCGAGAAACATGCTGACAAGAATCTCGACGAGAAAAAAGAGAGCAGGTTCTCTATTTTTCTCGTCGAGATTCTTGTCTGTTTTCTTGACGAGAAACATGATAGTACACACGACCGATTTACTCGGCAAGAAAGCTCTGCCAGCAAGTTTCTTGCTGGTTCTTGCCGAGAAACTTGGTCGTGTGTACGAGGCTTGATTCTAGTATATAGTAATTTTCATTGTAATTATTGTCAATGATAATATTATGACTCTGTGGTTTAGGGATCAGTAGGGAGTTTAAAGTGGTTGTAAACCCTTACAGACCACTTTATGCTACAGGTAAGCCTATATTAAGCCTTACCTGTAGCTACCCAGGATATCTCCTAAACCTGAACAGTTTAGGAGATATCCCCTGTCCCCTGCATGTGCCGATGTCATCGGCACATGTGCACTGGGGCAAATTGAAGCAATGACACGTATGTGTTGTTGCTTCAGCCTGTGTGCCGTTACCGGCGGCTCCCGCGCGCACGCGCGGGAGTGACGTCATCGCGTCTCCGGCCAATCCCAGTGCTGGAGCCGCGATACATGGAAGTAACCCCCGGGAGAGATGTTGGCCGCCGGAGCGGTGTAGGAGGACGGCTGCGGGGGCTTCGATCTCAGGTAAGTAATTCATAACGAGCTAGTATGCTATGCATACTAGCTCATTATGCCTTTGTCTTGCAGGGTTTTTTCTTTTTTTTTTTTTTTTACTAAGGGTTTACAACCACTTTAATGTTAGGTTTGGGTAAAGGTATAGGTAGGAAAAAGGGTTAAAGCCCAGTTGAACTTTTAGTTGATATTAGCTAAATACTGTACATTCCACATGCATCAAAACAAAAAGGTGTGTAAAGTCTTTATGGTTTGTTTTCTTTATAAAGCTGCCACAACCTGAGATTAAAAAAGCCTGTCCCTTTGCCAACATACTGTAGAGAAGGATCCTTGGTCTCTATGTGGAAGCAGCAGTCTCTCTGTAGAGGTTTGACATACCCCCTGATGTGTCAGACTACTCGTAGCTCTGCAATCAGCATTGGCGTGTCAAACAAATTTGTACCTCTCCGTGCATACACATATATAATCAAATCTGTTTAAATAATTTTAAGTACTAACAAGAGAACATATTTAGTTTAGTAATCTAAAGCACTGTGTATCATAAACAATTGCCATTTTTAAAAATAAAACAATGATTTCACCTTTTTTCATTGTTTTTTACTATCTCGTGATGTTGATCTCCTTTAGCATCTTTCAGTCACTTCCTATCTACATGCATTTGTTCTGGTTTTGGTTGCAGATCATTGCTCAGGACCAGCTTTCTGATCGTGACAATAGTGGATCGTGCCGGTGTAATGTGTGTTGGCATGGCCACTTTTAGTTTCCACTAGGGATGAGTGAATCTGCCCAGTTTGCTTCTTAGGGGAGGTTTGAAGAATCCTGTTTGAAATCTGGGAAACCTGAACTTAGCATCAATGAAGTTTATGGGGGGAGGTAGGGAAGAGGGGGCAAATTTTGATACTGAATAATGATGATTTCAAGGCCAATAGACAAGCTATTGTCACAAAATGGGAGCTGGACATTGTCATGAGAGACATTTAACAAAGTGTAGCACACAGATCTTATTCCCCCTCTTACCTTCCTTTTAGGGGGATCAGACACACCATGCCACATGCCCGCGTCCTCTGGATTAGAGGTCGGACGGTGTTATGTATTTGGGTCCCGCAGCGAGTTGCTTCCTTTCACTGGTTCTCCCCTCTAGACTATAGAGGCAAGTCTTTACCTTTCCCAAAGAAGGTCAATGTCCACACAACACTTCAACTCCAACAAGAGTTTATTTTCTCTTACTTGCTTGAGTAACCAGAAAGTTGAAGAGAAGAAAGGGGTTAGCAGAATAGAATGGATTCAGGCACACTCTTGGCTTCGTCGCCACTCGGTCCCGAGTGGGTACAGCTACCCGGATAGTCACTCAATAGCACTAGCAGCCGGCATGAAGCTTGAACAGTGACTTAGTCCCCTCCAAGGACAAAGTCAAGGAGATCCCTCTGACTAGTAACGACACTACGCAAGGGCAGTCTGCGAAGAAAGGAATCCTTCCCTCCGACAGGTCACCAGGCCTCTCCCGAGACAGCAATCTTGTATTACTCGTCTCCTCTATGGGACCGATCCTCCCCTGGCTTCCTCTCAGTCAGAGCGGTCGCCCTCACCTGGGCTCCCTGGGTTTCCTTTCTGGTTGTAGACCCAGTTAAAGGTACTGGGCCCACCTGAAACTCAGCAGCCTCGAGCCGAAGGTGCCCGAGACTCCTTAGTCAAAATTGGGCGCACCCCCCCTTAGAGGGGCACACTCCTCCAGGTACAGGTCCCCGGGTACTCCCCCTGAAAAATGGGGTCTGCCCCTTATATACCCTCTCCCGGCATGCACAGCAGGCCGGAACCGCCCACCGAGCGGCAGCCGAGAGAGGACATCAAATAGCCACTCCATCACCTGTGGTTCAACCTGAGGTATAAGTGACAGCACCACCTATACGCCTACAGGGGAACTGCACGCCAGGTGACACAGCAGCAAGGCAGAGTCCAAACAATTAGAAGACCCGAGCCAACTACCGCTCAGGTCACCCCTAAATTTAAGCATAGCGACCCCCCTAAGTAGGGGTCCGCTACAAAAGCAAAATAAATATTTTAAAAATACCATACAGCAGGGAGAGTGTGCTTTTGGGGTGTATGGGGCTGCGTACCTCAGACCAGCCAGGGGCACATGCTGACCCTTGACCATAGCCAAAAGCGCCTACAATGGACATGTGAGCATCAGAACTGAACCATAGAGCAATGGAAAACTTTTACTTTTTTTTTCTTTTACATTATGTGGATGGCTGGGTGTAGGAAAGGGATGGCAACAAGATGCAGTATGGGAAGAAGGTAGGCCAGCGGAGGCAGTGTGATGCTTTGGGCAATGTTCTGCTGGGAAACCTTGGGTCCTGCCATTCATGTGGATGTTACCCGACCTCACCTACTTAAACATTGTTGCTGACCAAGTATACCCCTTAATGGAAATGGTAAACCCTGGTGGCAGTGGTCTTTGTCACCTCTCTTCAAGCTACTTCCACCTCCACCATCCTCTACTCCTCCTCTCCTTCCTTGTTTTCTACTTCTTCCCCTTCCTCTACCTGCCCTTCTATTCCTCGTTCATCTCTTTTGCCTCATCCACCTCCTACAGTGCCTTGAAAAAGACTTCATACCCCTTGAAATTTTCCACATTTTGTCATGTTACAACCCAAAACGTAAATGTATTTTATTGGAATTCTATGTGATAGACCAACACAAAGTGGCACATAATTGTGAAGTGGAAGGAAAATAAAAAATGTTTTCAACATTTTTTACAAATAAATATGTGAAAAGTGTGCATTTGTATTCAGCCCCCTGAGTCAATACTTTGTAGAACCACCTTTTGCTGCAAGTCTTTTTGGGGATGTCTCTACCAGCTTTGCACATCTAGAGAGTGATATTTTTGCCCTTTATTTTATGCAAAATAGCTCAAGCTCTCTCAGATTGGAAGAAGAGCGTCTGTAAACAGCAATTTTCAAGTCTTGCCACAGATTCTCAATTGGATTTAGGTCTGGACTTTGACTGGACCATTCTAACACATGAATATGCTTTGATCTAAACCATTCCATTGTAGCTCTGGCTGCATGTTTAGGATCGTTGTCCTGCTGGAAGGAGAACCTCCGCCTCAGTCTCAAGTCTTTTGCAGACTCTAACAGGTTTTCTTCTAAGATTGTCCTGTATTTGCTCCATCCATCTTCCCATCAACTCTGACCAGCTTCCCTGTCCCTGCTGAAGAAAAGCATCCTCACAATATGATGCTGCCACCAACATGTTTCACGGTGGGGATGGTGTGTTCAGGGTGATGTACCGTGTTAGTTTTCTGCCACACGTACCATTTTTCTTTTAGGCCAAAAAGTTCAATTTTGGTCTCATCTGACCAGAGCACCTTCTTCCACATGTTTGCT
This sequence comes from Rana muscosa, assembly GCA_029206835.1. Taxonomy (NCBI): domain Eukaryota; kingdom Metazoa; phylum Chordata; class Amphibia; order Anura; family Ranidae; genus Rana; species Rana muscosa. The sequence continues at coordinate 227,937,818 of CM055125.1, read as the reverse complement.
GTGTCCCCCACATGGCTTCTCGCAAACTGCAAATGAGACTTCTTATGGCTTTCTTTCAACAATGTCTTTCTTCTTGCCACTCTTCCATAAAGGCCAGATTTGTGGAGTGCACGACTAATAGTTGTCCTGTCGACAGATTCTCCCACCTGAGCTGTGGATCTCTGCAGCTCCTCCAAAGTTACCATGGGCCTCTTGGCTGCTTCTCTGATTAAAGCTCTCCTTGCCCGGCCTGTCAGTTTAGGTGGACGGCCATGTCTTGGTAGGTTTGCAGTTGTGCCATACTCTTTCTATTTTCGGATGATGGATTGAACAGAGCTCCGTGAGATGTTCAAAGCTTGGGATATTTTTTTTTTATAACCTAACCCTGCTTTAAACTTCTCCACAACTTTATCCCTGACTTGTCTGGTGTGTTCCTTGCCCTTCATGATGCTCTTTGTCCACTAAGGTTCTCTGACAAACCTCTGAGGGCTTCACAGAACATCTGTATTTATACTGAGATTAAATTACACACAGGTGGACTCTATTTACTAATTAGGTGACTGCTGAAGGCAATTGGTTCCACTAGATTTTAGTTAGGGGTATCAGAGTAAAGCGGGCTGAATACAAATGCACACTACACTTTTCAGATATAATGGGATTTGTAGTTCCACAACAGCTGGAGGATGACAGGTTGGGCACCCTTGCCCTAGGCCAAATGTCTGGTGTTGCCCTCTTCCTTTCAGCTCTGGTCATCTGGCTCACTACTAGGTTAAGGTGACCAGATTTCAAAAATTAAATCCGGGGACATATTTTTTAAATATTTTTTTGGCAAATGGTAAACTATTTTATAAGCATATTTTCCTCAAAATGATATATTCAGTGTATGTGGTATGTTTTAATGGAATGATTGTATGCAAACGTCTCTGAGCCCCCTGTGTTCAGTGGGAGCCGGGTGACAGTAAGCGGACTATTTCTTCATTTTTGGGTGTAGGCGACTGCAGTGTATTCATATTGAAGAGGCCGGGCTTCAACTGTGTAGCACGCTGCGGCGGATTAATCTGCCTAAACCTGAAAATGAAAAAATTGTCCGCTTACTGTCTCCCTGGCCCCACTGAGCACAGGGGGCCCAGAGACGTTTGTTTTGTAAATAGCTACACTGCGGGGGATTAGCTTATTTGTGGACAGGATTTAGGAAGTCCCCGTCTGCTCTACCTCCGGCCCTCCCTGGTGAGATGACAGATCCGGGGACAGGCGGGCTCCGGGGACAGCGTTCTCAATCTGGGGACTGTCCCTGGAAACCGGGGATGTCTGGTCACCCTATACTAGTGTAGCGGGTGTTTGAAATTTAGGGGAGGCATCTGGGTGGTAGTGTAACCCAGATGCACTAATTGCTAGGGGATCCGAGACCCTTTTCTGGTTCTTGGAGGACTCTGGTGGTGTGAGGTTCCTTGCGGTCCACGGGTGGCGCTGTTGCCCGGGGTCAGAGCTGAACTCACACCGCAGGACTGTACCTTTTTGTCCTCCCCTGGAGCTGGTACAGCGGGGCGGGCAACCCGCTGTGGCGCGAAGGGAGAGGGGATAAAAGGGGCGGACGCCCTTACCACGGGGTTCAGAGTTTGGAGAGAGTTGGAGGATGCGGCCGCACCCAGGCACCTTCAGCTTGGGTGCTGGCGTTCCTGAGTTCCGTGCTCAGGTTCCCTTGACCTGGCCGGAGCGAGAGATGGAGTCCATCCCAGGCACCTTTAGCCTGGGGTGAGGTACTATGGCGGACGCCTGGGGCTCAGTACCTTCCACTGAGTTCCACGAGGGTGGAGGAATCCGAGGGGGCCCTAACTCCTTGGGTGCCCGTGTCTGAGTTCGTGAGGACTGGTGTGCGGAACTTCTCTGGAGAGTCCGGCGCAGCATCGCTGGTGACAGAGAAGCCTCCGGTTTCTCCCTTGGATGGATTTCCTTCCCCTGACAGGGGCAGTGCTAGCGAAGGTAATTCACGTTCTTTTTCACGTAGTCAGTGGCAGTGACTATTCGCCACTGGTGATACCACAGTGGTTGGCAAGAGAAGGGAAAGGATTGTGCCTCGATCTATCCCCATTTATTACTCAGTAGAAGAGACTGTTTGTTGTTTGAAGAATAAAACTGAGTTGGACCTATTCACTGTGTGGAACTCTGGTTACTAGGAGCAAAGGAGTCAGGGACGAAGTACAGGACTTGACTCTAGGACACCTACACAAAACCCAATCTTCTGGCCTTCACCTCTTAGCTATGGAGGACATGGGCCGTGGTGTATCTCATCCCTCCCCCCAGCACTGAGACCCCTAGACGAAGAAAGACAAGCCGAGTATGAGAAAGGGAGTGAGGGGTGAGGCCGCTACACTAGGTACCTCAGGTCTGTGGTGGAGAACCTCAAAGAGTTTGCTCTCTCTGTGCCAGTTCGCCTAGAATCAACACCTAAAGGTGTAGAGCAAACTGTTACCGTACTCTGTGCACAGATTGGTTCTAGGTATACTCACACAATGGGTGAACCGTGTGTGGGGTGCACAGTATACTATTCCAGGAAACAATGAACAGGCTTTGCAAGGACAGCAATAATGAGGATCCAGTTGGATTGTACTAGCAGGCAAGTATGCAGTCTGGAATCTTCCATTATAATGGTAGCATGTTACACTAAAAAAACATGACATGTAGGTGGCTGTACGTTGCTCCTGGCTGCACTGCCACCCTAGGTCACAGCCTATTTTGGCTATGCAGAAATGTGGCCTTGATGATCAAACAACTGGGACTAATGTTGTGCTGGCAAAGTCTATAGTGTGAAGCGTATCCAGTTGATTTCTAAGAACCTTTACCCTCTTACTTGACTATTCCCAGGATTTACAGTTCCTGCTTCCCAAGCTCCAATCAGCTGCATAACAAAGGAAGACACCTGCTAACAGTCATGTCTCTGTTTATCACAGCAGGAAATCCATAGAAAGATTATTACAGCTTCAGGTAGAGACAGCTTCATCCACCTGCATAGCCTGTCCCATCCCTTAATTGTTCCCCCTTGGCCAGAGGATCTGTCTATTCCAACAAAGACTGATTTGCAGGAAGTAGGCGGAAGAATTATCCGTATTCAAGGCGACTTCAGCAGCTAATTAGCAAAAAGGGCCATTGGGTTTTCGTTGGGGCTGCCTGACGCTCTGTGTTTTTTTTAATTTTTTTTATCCGTTTTAATTGTTAGAGGTTTATGCATTAAAGAAGCTTAATGGCAGTGAAGGGAGACGTGTTTAATTCTAAGTTTGTGTAAAAAGGTCATTTGCAATTCATCTGGGTTTTACCCACGGTGTCTTCAATTAAGCATTCACGCAGCCCATTATAAGTCGACGTGGATGGAGGCCTGCAATCAGAAAGTAGTGTTCTCATTGAAGGCCATGGGGACAAAGCCATCCATGTAAATGACTTTTGCACAGTAAAAAAGTGCCACTGTGGTAAATCACTCTAACCAATCCCTGAACTGCTCATCCATTCCCCTGAAGGTGGTAAAATATCACCCAATCTGACCAGTTATCTGTGAATCCAAATAAACATTTGTCACTCTTTCTGTATATCCACTGGCTGAATCAAATTGCTGGCTGATACACTTGGGGTGTCTTTCTGATATCACCATATGCCAAAAAGACCACATCGTATGACTCCTTAAAACTATGGATCAGAGCTGGGTGTATGGTAACAAAATAATTCCAAACATTCTAGTTTGCTGGCATCCATTTGCAATTGTTTCTGGGCCACTTGGCATAAATACACTATATTTTCAAAAGTATTGGGACACCTGCCTTTACACGTACATGAACTTTAATGGCATCCTAGTCTTAAGCCTCATACACACGGTCGGACTTCCATCAGACTTTTCCGTGGATTTTTGTCCGAACAGAGTTGGCCGGGCACACCCATAGCATACACATCACAGGACTTTTCTGCAAACTTTCCCAAAACAAAAGTCCGATGGTTTTCTGTACACACGGTCGGACTTTGTTCCATCGGACTTTTGTTGGCCAAAAGTTTGTCCGTTTGCAGACTGAACTTTTATCCGATGAAGACCAAAAAAGTTTGTCCGATGGAGCGTACACACGGTCGGATTTTTTGTCAAACTTGCCCATAATGAAATTTGTTGGCAAAAAGTCCGACCGTGTGTACGGGGCTTTAGTCTGTAGGGTTTAATATTGAGTTGGCCCACCCTTTTTAGCTATAACAGCTCCAACTCTTCTGGGAAGGCTGTTCATAAGGTTTAGGAGTGTGTCTATGGGAATGTTTGACCATTCTTCCAGAAGCACATTTGTGAGGTCAGGCACTGATGTTGGATGAGAAGGCCTGGCTCGCAGTCTCTGCTCTAAGTCATCCCAAAGGTGTTCTAATGGGTTGACGTCAGAACTCTGTGCAGGCCAGTCAAGTTCCTCCGCCCCAAACTCGCTTATTCATGTCTTTATGGACCTTGCTTTGTGCACTGGTGCGCAGTCATGTTGGAACAGGAGGGGGCCATACTCAACCCCGGAAAAACAACCCCACACCATAATCCCCCCTCCACCAAATGATTTGGACCAGTGCACAAAGCAAGGTCCATAAAGACATGGATGAGCGAGTTTGGGGTGGAGGGACATGACTGGCCTGCACAGAGTGACCTCAACCCGATAAAACCCCTTTATAATGAATAAGAGCAGAGACTGCGAGCCAGGCCTCCTTGTCCACATCAGTGCCTGACCTCACAAATGCACTTCAGGAAGAATGGTCAAACATTCCCATAGACACACTCCTAAACCTTGTGGATAGTGATGAGCCGAACACCCCCGGGTTCGGTTCGCACCAGAACCCGCGAACGGACCGAAAGTTCGAACGAACATTAGAACCCTATTAAATACAATGGATGCGAACGTTCGAATTCTAAAGTGCTAATTATAACAACTATTATGCATGTTATTGTCATAAATAGGGTTTGGGAACCCGGGTTCTGCACCAGGGGACATGTATCAATGCAAAAATAAGTTTTAAAAACGGTCGTTTTTCGGGAGCAGTCATTTTAATGATGCATAAAGTGAAAAAAAAAAAGTCAAATATTCCTTTAAATATCGTACCTGGGGGGTGTCTAAAGTATGCCTGTGAAGTGCCACGTGTTTCCCGTGTTTAGAACTGTCCCTGCACAAAATGACACTTCTAAAGGAAAAAAAAGCCATTTAAAACTGCTTGCGGCTTTAATGTAATGTCTGGTCCCGGTAATATGGATGAAATTCTTTAAGAAAAATGGCAATGCTACCCCATGACCCCCCCCCCCCCCCTACCCCAGCCCATTACCAGCCCCTTTGGGTCTTGTATGGATATTAAGGGGAACCCCGCACATAAAATAAAAAAGGCCCTATATACTCTGAACAGCCGTATACAGGCGGTGCATACAAGACAGGGACTGTAGGTTTGTTCTTATGTAGAATCTGTTTGTAATTTTGAACAGGTACATTGTTGAAGTGTAGCTCCAGCCCAAAAATCTATTTTTAAACTTTTTGGGAAACATAGGTAAGGGTTATCACCCCTGTAACATTTGTTTTGCTGTCTGTGCCCCTGTTCAGAACATTTCACCTCACTTTCCGTCCCAATGACAACTGTTTTTGAAATGTGGTGTTTTTCTTGAAACAAGGATTGCTGATAAAGCATCAGTACAGATGAGACCCCTTTCTCCCATATTTATTCTTACAGGAGAGAATTTTCCTTTCTAGGGGTAGATTTCCTCTCACTTCCTGTTGTCTTCTTTCGTTTGCAAGTAGGAGTCGTTTGTAAGTTGGATGTTTGAAAGTAGGGACCTGCCGTATATACTCTGCAGAAATAGGCCCCTTAGTTGTTGGTGTTGGCACAACACTGTAAGCACTCAGTTACTCTTGGTTGGTGCTGGAATGCCCTGCTGTCAACTATTATATCAGGAATTTTAATTACATATAATTGTTGAACAGTGGTAGTAAAAATTGGGGCTTTGATGGTGGTGCTGGTGCCACAACACTGTAAGCCCTGACAGTTACTCTTGGTGGGTGCAGCAATGGGCCCTGCTGTGAATTATTAGATCAAGAATTGTAATTACATGCCCCTTTTGAACAGGGGCTGAAAAATTGGGCCTTTCGTGGTGGTGGTGGTGGTGGCGTTGCCACAAGACTGTAAGCCCTCAGAGTTACTCTTGGTGGGTGCAGCAATGGACCCTGCTGTGAATTATTAGATCAAGAATTGTAATTGCATGCCCCTGTTGAACAGGGGCTGAAAAATTGGGCCTTAGGCACTGGTGGCACAACACTACAACCCCTCACAGATACTGTACTTGGAGCACAGCAATGAGCCCTGTTGCAAAGTATTGCTTCAAAAATTGTAATGACACGCCCCTGTTAAACAGGGGCTGAAAAATTGGGCCTTAGGCACTGGTGCCACAACACTCCAACCCCTCACAGATACTGTACTTGGAGCACAGCAATGAGCCCTATGGCAAATTATTGCTAAAAAAATTGTAATTACACGCCCCTGTAAAACAGGGGCTGAAAAATTGGGCCTTAGCCACTGGTGGCGGCACCCATAAACAAAAATGATCTTCCAAGCTATCATCATCAATCGTATCATTGAGGACTCGGAGGAGGAGGATAGCCAGTCAACATAACAGCACAGGCACTCAGCATCAGCATCAGTCTTGAAGGGATGTGACATGTTAAAATCAATTAGTCTGTTATATCAGCATCAGGTGTGTGGTAGCTGGTGGTGATCCAAGACTGGTTCATCTTGATGAAAGTCAGTCGATCAACCGAGTCGGTGGACAGGCGCACCCTGTGATCCGTGACAAATCCTCCAGCAGCACTGAATGTGCGTTCCGAAAGAACGCTGGATGCAGGACAGGCCAGTAGCTCAATTGCATACTGTGCAAGCTCTGGCCAGTGATCCATCCTCAAGACCCAGTAAGCCAGAGGATTTTCGGTGGGGAAGGTGTCCAAGTCTGACCTTGCCCCTAGATATTCCTGCACCATGTTTATCAGACGCTGGCGATGGTTGCTGGAACCGATCATACTTTGGGGCTGCGGACTAAAGAATTGTCTGAACGCATCGGTCAGACGGCCACCTTCCCCACCGCTCCTTCTTTGACTGGCCGAAGCCTCAGCAACTCGTTGTCCAGGACCAGGAGTTTGTAACCTCCCAGTCTCTGGGAACGCGTTGCACAGACCTTTCTGCAAGGCCTCCCGGAGTTGTCTCATCCTCTGCTCCCTCTGCGACGGTAACATAAGGTCCGCAACCTTACCCTTGTACCGTGGATCAAGGAGAGTGGCCAGCCAGTAATGGTCCCTCTCCTTGATCCGAAGAATACGAGGATCCTTCCGCAGACTTTGCAGGATCAGGGAGGCCATGCAGCGTAGGTTTGCTGAGGCATTCGCTCCGGAGTCCTCTGGGTCACTAAGGACGACATGATCCGCAGCCACCTCCTCCCAGCCACGTACAAGTCCACTGGTTTCTTGGGACTGTAAATCATCCCTAAAAGACTGCTGCTGATGATGCTGAGTGCCAGCCTCCACCTCCATGCTGACACAATCCTCCTCCTCCTCCTCCTCCTCCTCCTCCTCTTCCTGTGCGATGGGTGGGACAGAAGGAACACTGTCTGGGTAAAGGGGGCCTTGAGAGGCAAGGAAGTCCTCCTCTTCCTGCCTCTGTTCTGCCTCAAGTGCCCTGTCCATTATTCCACGCAGCGTGTGCTCCAACAGGTGGACAAGAGGTACAGTGTCACTGATGCATGCACTGTCACTGCTCACCATCCTCGTGGCCTCCTCAAATGGTGCCAGGACAGTGCATGCATCCCTGATCATGCCCCACTGGCGTGGAGAAAAAAAACCAAGCTCCCCTGACCCTGTCCTGGTGCCGTAGTCGCACAGGTACTCATTGATGGCCCTCTGCTGCGTGTGCAGCCGCTGCAGCATGGCCAACGTTGAGTTCCACCTGGTGGGCATGTCACATATAAGGCGGTTCTTGGGCAGGTTCAACTCCTTTTGCAGCTCAGCCAGGCGAGCACTGGCATTATAAGATCTGCGGAAATGCACACAGACTTTCCTGGCCTGCCTCAGGACATCCTGTAAGCCCGGGTACCTGCCCAAGAACCGCTGCACCACCAGGTTAAGGACGTGAGCCACACAGGGCACATGGGTCAGTTGTCCCTGTCGGAGGGCGGAGAGGAGGTTGGTGCCATTGTCGCAAACCACCATTCCTGGCTTAAGCTGGCGTGGCGTCAACCACCTCTCGGCCTGGCCCTGCAGAGCAGACAGGACCTCTGCCCCAGTGTGGCTTCTGTCCCCCAAACACACCAGCGCAAGCACGGCATGGCATCTTTTTGCCTGCGTACTTGCGTAGCCCCGTGAACGGCTACGGAGCACCGCTGGTTCATAGGACAAACCACAGGAAGAGGCCATGGAGGAAGAAGAAGAGGAGGGGGTGGAGGAGAGAGGTGTGTCACAACCAGTAGTAGCATTTTGGAGGCGTGGCGGTGGGACAACCTCCAACACTACTGCACCTTGTCCTGCATCCTTCCCAGCTGCCAAAAGAGTGACCCAATGGGCCGTGAAAGAAAGGTAACGTCCCTGTCCATGCCTGCTGGACCATGAGTCAGCGGTAATATGCACCTTACCGCTGACCGCCCTGTCCAGCGAGGCCAAGACATTGCCTTCCACATGCCGGTAGAGAGCCGGAATAGCCTTCCGTGAGAAAAAGTGGCGTTTGGGAACCTGCCACTGAGGAACCGCACATTGCACAAACTCACGGAAGGGGGCCGAGTCTACCAACTGAAAAGGCAGCAGTTGAAGCGCTAGCAATTTAGCCAAGCTAGCATTCAACCGCTGGGCATGTGGATGGCTGGGAGTGAACTTCTTTCGACGGTCCAGCAGCTGGGGCAGGTAAATTTGCCTGCTAGAATCGGACGTCGGTGTACTGCTAGCAGAGTGGCCGCAAGTACTTGGCTGTGACACACCTAATTCTACACCTTCATTCCTCTCAGTGCTGTTTCAGAGAGGACTGAAGTTATAGTGGGGTTGGAGATCCCAGCTGATGCGGTGCAAGGAGAGGTCCGCTTTGTTCTTTGGTGTGGGTCTTTGAGGTAGGCTTGCCAACGAGCTGCATGGCAGGTCAACATATGTCTGGTCAGGCATGTGGTACCCAAGCGGCTGATGTTTTGGCCACGCGATATACGCTTGAGACATATGTTGCAAACAGCAGCTGTGCGATCTGATGCACTAGCCTCAAAAAAGGCCCACACCAAAGAACTTTTTGAATGACGGGCAGAGGCAGCGCCCTGCACAGGCGGAGCTCTGCGGTGTGATTCCGTCGGTGTACTGCCCTTACGCTGGCCACCAAAGGGCATCCTGCCTCGTTGGAGATGTGCCTCCTCCTCATCCTCCTCCTCCTCCTCTCTCCTATTAGGCACCCACGTGGAGTCAGTGACCTCATCATCACCTCCCTCCTCATCACTGGAGCCAATCTGGCAGTATGCTGCAGCTGCTGGAACATGACTGCCAGATTGGTGTCCTTCTTGAGCATCCCCTCTGTCTGCTCTCACGCTACTGCCTTCCTCTAGCTGGGTTTCATCATCAGACCCTTCGAAACGCTGGGCATCCTCCTGGAGCATGTACCCAACACTGTGCTGAAACAGTTCGGGGGACTCCTCAGGAGGAGGACATGGTGGGTCTAGGGAAGGAGTGACTGATGATGAGTCTGACATTGATACCAGGGAAGAGGACGCTTTGGCAGCTGCTTTTCCAGTACCCTGAGCCTGGGTGAGAGAGGATGAGGAGGAGGAGGAGGGCTTGGTCATCCACTCTACCAAGTCTTCGGCATGATGTGGCTCAACATGTCCAGCTGCCGAAAAGAAGGACAAGCGTGTCCCATGGCCATGTGCTGATGACAATGCACCGCGTCCACGACCAGCACTGTTGCCCCCAGACACAGAGCCTGCTTGCCCTCTTTTATTGCCTCCTGACTGTCTGCCTCTCCTTGTTTGCCTTCCAGACATTCTAATAGATGGCCTGCAGGGAGATGGGAAAAAAGCAATAAGGGCTACCTTCAGGTGTCCTTCTCTGTCCCTTGAAACAAGGACTTTGACAGTGAAAGAAACTGACACACTCTCCCTACCTACAGTTTTCTGTCCCTAGAAAAAATGTTTTTTTTAAGCACAATTTAGCACAAGGAGAATTCACTCACTGTCCTTCCAGGTCCCTGGAAACAAGGACTTTGACAGTGAAAGAAACTGACACACTCTCCCTACCTACAGTTTTCTGTCCCTAGAAAAAATGTTTTTTTTAAGCACAATTTAGCACAAGGAGAATTCACTCACTGTCCTTCCAGGTCCCTGGAAACAAGGACTTTGACAGTGAAAGAAACTGACACACTCTCCCTACCTACAGTTTTCTGTCCCTAGAAAAAATGTTTTTTTTAAGCACAATTTAGCACAAGGAGAATTCACTCACTGTCCTTCCAGGTCCCTGGAAACAAGGACTTTGACAGTGAAAGAAACTGACACACTCTCCCTACCTACAGTTTTCTGTCCCTAGAAAAAATGTTTTTTTTAAGCACAATTTAGCACAAGGAGAATTCACTCACTGTCCTTCCAGGTCCCTGGAAACAAGGACTTTGACAGTGAAAGAAACTGACACACTCTCCCTACCTACAGTTTTCTGTCCCTAGAAAAAATGTTTTTTTTAAGCACAATTTAGCACAAGGAGAATTCACTCACTGTCCTTCCAGGTCCCTGGAAACAAGGACTTTGACAGTGAAAGAAACTGACACACTCTCCCTACCTACAGTTTTCTGTCCCTAGAAAAAATGTTTTTTTTTAAGCACAATTTAGCACAAGGAGAATTCACTCACTGTCCTTCCAGGTCCCTGGAAACAAGGACTTTGACAGTGAAAGAAACTGACACACTCTCCCTACCTACAGTTTTCTGTCCCTAGAAAAAATGTTTTTTTTAAGCACAATTTAGCACAAGGAGAATTCACTCACTGTCCTTCCAGGTCCCTGGAAACAAGGACTTTGACAGTGAAAGAAACTGACACACTCTCCCTACCTACAGTTTTCTGTCTCTAGAAAAAATGTTTTTTTTAAGCACAATTTAGCACAAGGAGAATTCACTCACTGTCCTTCCAGGTCCCTGGAAACAAGGACTTTGACAGTGAAAGAAACTGACACACTCTCCCTACCTACAGTTTTCTGTCCCTAGAAAAAATGTTTTTTTTAAGCACAATTTAGCACAAGGAGAATTCACTCACTGTCCTTCCAGGTCCCTGGAAACAAGGACTTTGACAGTGAAAGAAACTGACACACTCTCCCTACCTACAGTTTTCTGTCCCTAGAAAAAATGTTTTTTTTAAGCACAATTTAGCACAAGGAGAATTCACTCACTGTCCTTCCAGGTCCCTGGAAACAAGGACTTTGACAGTGAAAGAAACTGACACACTCTCCCTACCTACAGTTTTCTGTCCCTAGAAAAAATGTTTTTTTTAAGCACAATTTAGCACAAGGAGAATTCACTCACTGTCCTTCCAGGTCCCTGGAAACAAGGACTTTGACAGTGAAAGAAACTGACACACTCTCCCTACCTACAGTTTTCTGTCTCTAGAAAAAATGTTTTTTTTAAGCACAATTTAGCACAAGGAGAATTCACTCACTGTCCTTCCAGGTCCCTGGAAACAAGGACTTTGACAGTGAAAGAAACTGACACACTCTCCCTACCTACAGTTTTCTGTCCCTAGAAAAAATGTTTTTTTTAAGCACAATTTAGCACAAGGAGAATTCACTCACTGTCCTTCCAGGTCCCTGGAAACAAGGACTTTGACAGTGAAAGAAACTGACACACTCTCCCTACCTACAGTTTTCTGTCCCTAGAAAAAATGTTTTTTTTAAGCACAATTTAGCACAAGGAGAATTCACTCACTGTCCTTCCAGGTCCCTGGAAACAAGGACTTTGACAGTGAAAGAAACTGACACACTCTCCCTACCTACAGTTTTCTGTCCCTAGAAAAAATGTTTTTTTTAAGCACAATTTAGCACAAGGAGAATTCACTCACTGTCCTTCCAGGTCCCTGGAAACAAGGACTTTGACAGTGAAAGAAACTGACACACTCTCCCTACCTACAGTTTTCTGTCCCTAGAAAAAATGTTTTTTTTAAGCACAATTTAGCACAAGGAGAATTCACTCACTGTCCTTCCAGGTCCCTGGAAACAAGGACTTTGACAGTGAAAGAAACTGACACACTCTCCCTACCTACAGTTTTCTGTCCCTAGAAAAAATGTTTTTTTTAAGCACAATTTAGCACAAGGAGAATTCACTCACTGTCCTTCCAGGTCCCTGGAAACAAGGACTTTGACAGTGAAAGAAACTGACACACTCTCCCTACCTACAGTTTTCTGTCCCTAGAAAAAATGTTTTTTTTAAGCACAATTTAGCACAAGGAGAATTCACTCACTGTCCTTCCAGGTCCCTGGAAACAAGGACTTTGACAGTGAAAGAAACTGACACACTCTCCCTACCTACAGTTTTCTGTCCCTAGAAAAAATGTTTTTTTTAAGCACAATTTAGCACAAGGAGAATTCACTCACTGTCCTTCCAGGTCCCTGGAAACAAGGACTTTGACAGTGAAAGAAACTGACACACTCTCCCTACCTACAGTTTTCTGTCCCTAGAAAAAATGTTTTTTTTAAGCACAATTTAGCACAAGGAGAATTCACTCACTGTCCTTCCAGGTCCCTGGAAACAAGGACTTTGACAGTGAAAGAAACTGACACACTCTCCCTACCTACAGTTTTCTGTCCCTAGAAAAAATGTTTTTTTTAAGCACAATTTAGCACAAGGAGAATTCACTCACTGTCCTTCCAGGTCCCTGGAAACAAGGACTTTGACAGTGAAAGAAACTGACACACTCTCCCTACCTACAGTTTTCTGTCCCTAGAAAAAATGTTTTTTTTAAGCACAATTTAGCACAAGGAGAATTCACTCACTGTCCTTCCAGGTCCCTGGAAACAAGGACTTTGACAGTGAAAGAAACTGACACTCTCCCTACCTACAGTTTTCTGTCCCTAGAAAAAATGTTTTTTTTAAGCACAATATAGCACAAGCACAAAACACACTGACACTCTCCCTACCTATCCTTCTCTTTCCCTAAACTAAAGGAATCCAGGTTAAGCAAGAAAGAAATAAAAGTCACTGTCCCTGCCTATGCTGCTCTATCCCTGCTCCGGAACACACTACACTAGGCCGCCGTGCTGGCGGCCTTTTATAGTGTGGGGCGTGTACTAAACACCCTCAGCAATAATTGGCCACAGGCATCCTGCCTGTGGCCAATCATTGCTCTCCTCGCTGCCGGCGCTGTGATTGGCCAAGCATGCGGGGTCACAGTGCATGCTTGGCCAATCACAGCGCCTGGATGACACTGCGATGGCGTAGTGCATTGTGGGCCGTTCGCGTCACTCGAATTTGGCGCGAACGGCCCAAATCGTTCGATCTTCGTCGAACGATCGAACAGCCGATGTTCGAGTCGAACGTATGTTCGACTCGAACACGAAGCTCATCCCTACTTGTGGACAACCTTCCCAGAAGAGTTGAAGCTGTTATAGCTGCAAAGGCCAACTCAATATTGAACCCTACGGACTAAGACTGGGATGCCATTAAAGTTCATGTGCATGTAATGGCAGGGGTCCCAATACTTTTGACAATATAGTGTATGTATCCTTGGTTGAATATACATTTTATAGATTATGGCTGCATATTCATTCCAAACCACCATCTAAAGGTATTAGTAACCTTGAAGTATACAGTATGTAAATGTAGCGGACCCCCCATAATTGGGGTCGCTATGCCTAAATTTAGGGGGTAGCCTGAGCAAATAGTTAGGCTCAGGCTGTTGGAATTCTCTAAATTGGCCTCTGCTCTGTTGTAATGTTGCCTGGCAGTACAGTCCCCTGTGGCCTGTGGGTGGCGCTGTCGCCCAGGTCTCAGGTCGAACCACAGGTGGCATTGCAGCGCTATTGGGTGTCCCCTCTCGGCGGCTGTGCAGTGGGCGTGGTCTACCCGCTGTGCATGCTGGGAGAGGATACATAAGGGGCAGACGCCATTATTCGTGGAGCAGTTCGCGCCTATCAGCCCTCCAGGTCAGAGGTGCGTGTGTTCGGTCCCGGGCACCTTTAGCCCGAGGCTGCATCATTCCAGGTAGGCCCAGCACCTTTAGCTGAGGCCTACGCCAACAGAGGAGTCCCAGGGTGCCCGTGGGAGGGTGACCCGCTCTGAAGGAGAGGAAACCAGGGGAGGACCTTTCCAGGGGACCGGTGAAGGAAGTCACTGTCTCGGGAGATTCCTGGTTACCTGTCAGAGGGAAGGATTCCATTATCCGCCAAAAGCCTTGTGACGTGCCCCATTGGCACCTAAGGTCTCAAGTGTTACAAGTGCTGGGAAGTTCGGGACTTAGAGGTTCATATCCTGATCGTATCCTTAGGAAAAGAACTTAACGTGAATGTTCGTGCTCCACACCGACTGCTAGGACCCTGAGAAGGGACTATCCGGGTGAGCAAAACCCACTCAGGCCTGAGTGGCGACGAGTGGTGATTAAGTACAGTGTGCCTGAACCAACCTCCCTGTTCATCCTTTCCATCTCCAACCTTTCCTGTCAAGTTTGCATGCAAGTAAAATAAACTATTTTATTGGGTTTAATACTGTCTGGACAATGGCCTTCTTCAGAGAGAGAGAGAGAGAATAGACTTTTCCCTACACTCTAGGGACGAGAACCAAGTGAAAGAGGTAACTTGCTGCAAGACCCAAAACTATTAACACGGCTCACCCTCTACAAGATGGAGGACACTGGGCATGTGCCATGGTGTGTCCCACTCTGCAAGTGGAGGTAAGCAGCGGAGCTAGGGATGTGTGTGCTACATAAATATAATGACTATAATCTCATACTGTATAAGCTTTAATATGTTAATGTAATTTCAATATTTTAAAATCGAAAGCTTTCAGTAAACCTGAACTATAAGCAGAAATAAAAGGTACAAATTAATGCAGCTCTGTAATCATTAATACATTTGTAAATGTATCTTTTAAAAAGCGAACAAAGTACGTTTTTGGCTTGGTATCAGCCTCTTGCAGTACTGTACAGTCAGTGGAGCAGAGCTCAGAGACAGGATGGGAAAAGCAGCTCACGGAGCCAGTGAGGTGTGCTGCAGTGCAAGTAGCATGTTGATAAAAGGAGAGAGCAGAATGACATAGTGTGCTGCTACCCCTTTCCCTGTCTAGTCACAGGGTGTAGGTGGGGAGGGGACCTGTAAGTGAAAGTGAAACTACAACAGAGAATGATGAGGTCCTTTCCCGTGTTAGATGGGGCTGTATTGTTAGGAAAGGATAGACAAAAAATAAATAAAAAATTTGCAGGCAAAAAGCTTATATGTGTAGCGGCCTCACCCTCTCTTCTTCTTTATCGGTTTTACACACCAACTCATGTCTAGGGGTTGTGAGAGTGAGATGCGCCACGGCCCATGTCCTCCCCATTGTAGTAGGGAGGTGAAGGCCACTTCCTGATGTTTCCTCGGGCCGGTGTGTTCTGTGAATGCACTGAGTCTGTAACCACAAGCTCACCCGCCTCCCCTTTGCTTCCAGTAACTGGAGTTCACACACCGAAGAAAGGTCCAACACTTGTTTATTTGGCACTCCAATAGCAAAGCACGATAAACAGTTCTTATTGCAGCAGACTGGTTGGGACCTATAACCTTTCCAACGGTGGGATGAGCAGATCGAGGCACTTCCTAAAGTTTAAGTTCTAAAGATAGGGTCTCTTCTAGCAACCCCTATGAACAGCAATGGAGCCCTCTTCAATACGCTGTGGCCCCTATCAGGGGATGTGTCCTCCCAAGAGAGTTCCCAGAGGCCCACCGTCACCGGGTTGGTGCTGCTCCGGGTCTTCAGTGGGTAACCTCCCCGGCCTCCTCACCTCAGGTACGAGTCCCTCCGCTCAGGGACCCTCGGACAGTCCACCCTAGCGGGACCCAGTCGAAGGTACTGGGCCCCAGGCCTCCTCGATAGTACCTCACCCCAGGCTAAAGGTGCCTGGGATGGACGCCAACATGACTCCGGACCAGGCCATGGGCACCTGGACCAGACTCCTGGATCTCCCGCACCCAGGCCTAAGGGCCCTGGGTCCGGACCGCAGCCCTCCTCCTCCGAGGACCTTTTTCTCCGCCCGACGACGACGACGACCACCTCGTGGTAAGGGCGTCTCCCCCTTTTATCTCCTCCCTTCAACGGCCCGGCGGGTTCCCCGCCCCAGCCATACCATCTCCGGGAAGGGACAAAACAGGGAGCACTGCGAAGATGATTCTACCTGAAGCCTGTGGGCACCCCGCCACCCACAGGCAAAGGAGAATATTACATCCTCCAATCCTCCACGAGATAAAAAGGGGTCTGAATCCTAACACAATTATACACCTGGGTCACACTATTGCCCAGGTGTATCCCATCTATTTGAGGACCCCGCTACACACTCCCCCCTGTAATTTGACGCTGGTCCCCAGCGTCAGGTGCACACCCATGCCTCCCATAAGTGGTGGCATGGAGTGAAACCCCTGAAGCAGTTCCTCTAAATTTCCCAAGTGCCAAGACCTGCTCAGGGAATGGGGAACATACAAAACAACTTATGTCATAAACACTTTAAACATTTGCATAGTCACAACCCCTCTCCCACACTGTCTAAGAGCCACCCACTCTTCTTGATCTTGATTGACGATTCTCCTGCAGGGGAAAGAAAAACAACATCCTACCATAATTTCGTGTCATTTGGGATGAGTGGGCCCGTCAGCCGAGAGACCCACTCACTCCAACAAGCAAGGTGATGTGTGTGTGAAACATTTTCAAACATTTGTTGCGCAACACTGCCACCTGGTGACAACGCCGCGGTCATGACACTCAACGAATCTTCGTTCTTCCAGCTTTTCCCTACTCTGCCACTATTCCCAAATGTCCTTGCCTTTGGCACATGAAGAAAAGGGGAAACACGAAAACACAACAGTCCCCAAGTCTCCAACGAGAAAAAGAAAAGCCCAAACAAAAACAAAAGCAGGGCACAGTCTTGGGTGTCTGGGAATGGCTCTTCCAGAAAGTTCAAGTGCACAAAGGAAATAAACAGGAGTTCTTTTCTCCTATAAGTAAAACTTTGGATCCGGCAGGTACAGGGGTTTCAGGTGTTTGTCAAATGCCTCTATCGAATACTCGACATCTTCTCCTTCTCTTCTGCAAATGACTATCTTGTCAGCATGGATATGGCGCCCCAATTTCCATTCAGCTTTGCAATCCTCAAACCTTTTAGACACTGCCGGCATACATTCCAGGTACCTACGAGCATGAGACACCTTCAACTTGTCCCACACAAACTCGTCATACCATCTTGTTCTCCAGACTTCCACCTCATACAGCAAGTCCCGGGGTAGATACGGATACTCCCACCCATATTCCCGAGCTACTTTGTGGCAAAACAGTCTCTGCAAGCGGGCCAAAGGTGGCATAGTGGCTTTCTCTCCAGTTCCAGGCAGCACAATAGCTTCCGGATGCCGAGGTGCCTTTACCAGCTCCCTGAAACTGACTTTCGGCGCTCTCAGAGAAGCGCGGGGTACCCCCACAACCAAAGTAGGTGAGGTAACAGTAGATGAGGACACAGGTGGAGGGGTAGGTTCCCTCGTAAGCTGCGGGTCTTCCACCCGAGGCGTGCTGTCTCCTGTGTACATCGGTGAATCCCGTACCGCACGGGAAGCAAGAAGCGGCACTCTATCCCAGCCCTTGCGGCAGAACAGTTCGTCTATCTCGCCATCATCTCCGCAATCAGACAGCGACTCTAGGTCGGAGGTGTCATACATCTCTGCAGGCAGATATCTTCCGGTGGACACAGAATCTACCTCCCTGGGGGTCTCCACCTCCAATGGGCCCCCGACACCTCCAACCACCACCACAGTCCCAGCCCCTGGCTCACCTGACCCTTGTAGAAGACTGGGATGTCCGGGACTTCCTTCTCGACCGGCGCCATCCAGGCCAGGCAAGCAGTGGGGTGAAGCTCGACCACGTCCACAGGATGCCTGTACTAGGCCAACTTTCCTCTTCGGTGGTGGGAGCAGAGAACTTGTGGCGACCGAGGCAGCATCCTCGGATTTTTCTCTGTTGGGCAGTCCATCGCCCTGGTCAGCGCGCACAGGAACCTCGACAAAGGCCTTGATCTCCCCTTCTGGAGTAGCAGTACCCGTGAGGTGGTTGAGGCGAAGGGCCCGGGGCCTTGCTGTAGACGACTCGACCTCAAAAAGGAATTCTCTGCACTCCTCACATCGCCCGAATGGCTTCAGGGTGACCACCAGTCCCGAGCAGCCGGGACAGATCACACCGAGGGCCTCCGTGTCTCTGCAAGTGTACAGAGCCAACCGCCCTCGGGGCCTAAGTCTTATCCCCGTGTCTGTGATGGGGGCAGCAAAAGAAGTCATTCTCGTGGGGTGAGGAACCATAACCCACGGGGCACTTGAGGTCATCCGACTATCTGCTGCTCCATCATGCACTGACCCCGCGCCGGAGTCTCCACGTGTATCCCCACACTTGGCCAGACTCCTCCCATGAGCTGTACATTTTCGCGGGCTTCCTCCTGACTCCGCCCACGAACGATGTCACCATGGGGTGCCTCGTGGCGCAGTGCGTTAACAGTCCCCACGTGCAGTACGTCACACGGCTGGACCTCTCCCTTTTTCCGCTCCTCCGCATGGGCCTTTCCCGTGTTAGGGTCATTTCCACAACTCCGAGCAGGGACGCACTTTGGCCAGTAATATGGCCGATCTGCTCGGAACTCCTCTGGGCAGCAAAGTTCAAATGTAGACATTCTCAAGTCCATCTCTAGAACACACTCTATCCCGGACTGACGAGCCCCCACGTGTAGCGGCCTCACCCTCTCTTCTTCTTTATCGGTTTTACACACCAACTCATGTCTAGGGGTTGTGAGAGTGAGATGCGCCACGGCCCATGTCCTCCCCATTGTAGTAGGGAGGTGAAGGCCACTTCCTGATGTTTCCTCGGGCCGGTGTGTTCTGTGAATGCACTGAGTCTGTAACCACAAGCTCACCCGCCTCCCCTTTGCTTCCAGTAACTGGAGTTCACACACCGAAGAAAGGTCCAACACTTGTTTATTTGGCACTCCAATAGCAAAGCACGATAAACAGTTCTTATTGCAGCAGACTGGTTGGGACCTATAACCTTTCCAACGGTGGGATGAGCAGATCGAGGCACTTCCTAAAGTTTAAGTTCTAAAGATAGGGTCTCTTCTAGCAACCCCTATGAACAGCAATGGAGCCCTCTTCAATACGCTGTGGCCCCTATCAGGGGATGTGTCCTCCCAAGAGAGTTCCCAGAGGCCCACCGTCACCGGGTTGGTGCTGCTCCGGGTCTTCAGTGGGTAACCTCCCCGGCCTCCTCACCTCAGGTACGAGTCCCTCCGCTCAGGGACCCTCGGACAGTCCACCCTAGCGGGACCCAGTCGAAGGTACTGGGCCCCAGGCCTCCTCGATAGTACCTCACCCCAGGCTAAAGGTGCCTGGGATGGACGCCAACATGACTCCGGACCAGGCCATGGGCACCTGGACCAGACTCCTGGATCTCCCGCACCCAGGCCTAAGGGCCCTGGGTCCGGACCGCAGCCCTCCTCCTCCGAGGACCTCCTTCTCCGCCCGACGACGACGACGACCACCTCGTGGTAAGGGCGTCTCCCCCTTTTATCTCCTCCCTATAACGGCCCGGCGGGTTCCCCGCCCCAGCCATACCATCTCCGGGAAGGGACAAAACAGGGAGCACTGCGAAGATGATTCTACCTGAAGCCTGTGGGCACCCCGCCACCCACAGGCAAAGGAGAATATTACATCCTCCAATCCTCCACGAGATAAAAAGGGGTCTGAATCCTAACACAATTATACACCTGGGTCACACTATTGCCCAGGTGTATCCCATCTATTTGAGGACCCCGCTACATATGTATTTCACCATTTGCTTGGAGTTCAGGTTTAAAATAATACCTGATTGTAGGTGTGGCTCAGGCTCACTGTCCACAGGGAAAAAGAACTCACACGCAGGTTGATGCAGCAAATTATATTGATTTAGTCCTGCTGAGTGAACGCTAAGTGAACAGCAAACTCTGCAGCCACGGCCACACCGAAGCAGAACGATTACAATGAACCAGACAGGGAGTAGGATGTACACTGGAGACTCCAGACAGTATTAGGCAGGGGAGGCAGCTGGAAGGCAGTCCAACTGGACCCCAAAACAGGAAGGCTACTGATAGTACACAGCGACAGTCCCTACTTTGTCCCTCCTCCACAAGACCCTAATCCTACACTACTACGACTGTCCCCAGCCAGCGGGAGATATGTCCCTGTCCCACCCACTATGCTAAATACACACCAACGCTAAGTGAACAGTGGTTTTTAAAAGCACTGGCCAACTCAAAGATGGCCACCAAGTAAACCAGGGCAGCAGCATCCAATCGGACAGCTACTTCCCTGATGAGACCTATGGAGGCCTCGGAGGAACCTGGTTCCCCCTTGTCTTCTGCCCTCTCTGCATTGTGGCCATCCCCACCAGCACCACCATTGCAGGAAGGCTAAACTGCACTAAACTGCACCTGCCTACAATGTGATGCTGCTAAGAAGGCAATGGTGCACAATTGAATGTGTGGATGGGGAAATCGAGTACACACACAGCTAAGGTCTCTTGAAGTTTAAATTCACCAACCCTAAATCTGGGACTAAAAAGACAATAAAGATAATATTATGTCATGGAGGAGGTTGGAGTGTTGTGTGATAGTGCTGGACCAATAGAAGTGGGATATTGGTACTTACGGGTTTAACTTAGAGTCAGTCCTCCTCCAAAATGGCTGACAGACAGTGAATGAGCTCTGCAGACTGGATCTTGTTCCAATCTTGAACTGCTGCCTCTCTGAATGTCTCAAAAGAAGACATACATTGGGTATCCAGCTATGGGGTTGAGGACTGCTCCTCATCACTCAATGTATAGCTGGATAGAAGATTGGAGGACTCGTAGCAATTCTGTAACTGGAAAGCGGTTCTCAGTGCCAGAATTGGTAATGCAAGTTAATATTTTTATGCAGGAATTAGATAGTGCCAACAGTTTGTGCAGAACTTTACAATATAAAGGAAGACAGTACAATTACAAACAAATTCAATACAAAGGGGTTAGGAGGGCCCCTGCTTGTGAGAGCTTACAATCTAAAAGGAAGGGTCAAGTGATACAAAAGGTAATAACTGTGTGAATGAGTTGATGGAGAAAGTAAAAATTTGTTGTTAGCCAGGGGATAGACTTCCCTGAGTAGATGAGGTTTCAAGGATCGCCTTATGCCCTGTACACACAAGCGGAATTTCCGTTGGAAAAAAAATCGGATGGTTTTTCAGACGGAATTCCACTCAAGCTTGTCTTGCATACACACGGTCACACCAAATTCCGACCGTCAAGAACGCGGTGATGTACAACACTACGACGAGCCTAGAAAAATTAAGTTCAATGCTTCCGAGCATGCGTCGACTTGATTCTGAGCATGCGTGGTTTTTAGTGCGTCGGAATTGCGTACAGACAATCGGATTTTCCGATAGGAATTTTTTTCCGTCTAAAAAATTGAGAACCTGATCTCTATCTAAGTCTGTCGGAAATTCCGGCAGAAAAAGTCAGATGGGGCATACACACGGTCAGAATATCCAACGAAAAGCTCCCATTGGACTTTTTCCAACGGAAATTCCGCTTGTGTGTACAGGGCATAAGAGTGAACAGGGTAGAAAAGAGCTGTACAAATTGGAATAGGACGTTCCAGAGGATGGGAATGGCTCTGTAGAAGTCTGGAGGAGAGCACAGAAGAATGCGTGAGGGAGCAGAAGGTCTAGGGCAGGGATATGCAATTAGCGGACCTCCAGCTGTTGCAAAACTACAAGTCCCATCATGCCTCTGCCTCTGGGTGTCATGCTTGCTGCTGTCAGAGTCTCGCTATGCCTCATGGGACTTGTAGTTTGGCAACAGCTGGAGGTCCGCTAATTGCATATCCCTGGTCTAGGGTAACGGCAAGGATGGTTTGGGTGATATTTTGAGATGAGGTTGGTGATGTAGCTTGGGGCAGATGTGGATGGCTTTGTATAATGTTGTTAGTATTTAGAATTTTATTAATTTGACAACTGGAAGCCATTGCTGGAATAGTCATAGAATGGTTGGTAAGGTGGAAGAGTCTGGAGGAAAGAGCACCAAACCAATGTTTACGGTCTAAGTATACAAGTCTGTTTATGAATCAATAACAGTTCCACTGGTTTACATACAGACTGTTATTTAATAATAATAAAACACTTATACTTGAACCTGGTTCCTTCGCAGCTTTTGCATTTTACCTAAAAAGCACTATTCATTGGCCCTTTGAGTTTAAAGTGCATTTCCACTTTTGCAGCCAAATTGGGATAACACCTACTTTGTATTTGTAGCCCAAAACAATGAAAATAGTACCATCTGAATGTCCCCACCCCAAACCTGTGTCAGTCGGATGAGCATGTGAATAGACTGGTGCAATACAGACAGGATAGGCTTGTCAGGCTCTAGTAGACCACAAAATGGTGACCGTCTGTACACAGACACTGACTACCTCTTGCATAAATGTGAATGAGATGGGTAAAAGATGGCTTCAGCCAACATAGCATACCATAATAAACTGTTTAAAAATTGCTAGTTTCCATTCAAAGTGCTTTTTACTTGCTTAAAAATCCATACATGGAGGATAGAAGAGACATATACAGTGGGGCAAAAAAGTATTTAGTCAGCCACCAATTGTGCAAGTTCTCCCACTTAAAAAGATGAGAGAGGCCTGTAATTGTCATCACAGGTACCATATATACTCGAGTATAAGCCGACCCGAGTATAAGCCGAGGCACCTAATTTTACCACAAAAAATGGGAAAACTTATTGACTCGAGTATAAGCCTAGGGTGTGCCTCACTGTGCCCATGCCTCACTGTGCCCATGCTTCACTGTGTCCATGACTAGACTGACGTTTAACATGGGAGTCTATGGAAGGGGTGCCCGGCTTTGAAAAATCGGTGCTCCCTGACCGTAGGTCCCCCAGACAAAAAACTTTGCACACGTATAGAAGATAAATGAGGCTATATGTGTGCCACGTTTCGGGTCCAGGGGACCTACGACCGGCCGGTACCGGGTCCCCAAAGTCACCGGAGAAATTACCATTTAACATTGGAGTCTATGGAAGGGGTGCCCGGCTTTGAAAAATCGGTGCTCCCCGACCGTAGGTCCCCCGGACAAGAAACTTTGCACACTTGTAGAGGAAGAGTACCGGCTCCCCAAAGTCTGGTAGATCAGGCGCAAAAAGGTGACTCGAGTATAAGCCGAGGGGGGCATTTTCAGCACAAAAAAATGTGCTGAAAAACTCAGCTTATACTCGAGTATACAGGTATACGGTATACCTCAACTATGAGAGACAAAATGTGGAAACAAATACAGACAATCACATTGTCTGGATTTGTAAAGAATTTTTTTTGCAAATTATGGTGGAAAATAAGTATTTGGTCAATATCAAAAGTTCATCTCAATACTTTGTTTTATATCCTTTGTTGGCAATGACAGAGGTCAAACGTTTTCTGTAAGTCTTCACAAGGTTGTCACACACTGTTGCTGGTATGTTGGCCCATTCCTCTATGCAGATCTCCTCTAGAGCAGTGATGTTTTGGGGCTGTCGCTGGGCAACCTGGACTTTCAACTCCCTCCAAAGGTTTTCTATGGGGTTGAGATCTGGAGACTGGCTAGGCCACTCCAGGACCTTGAAATGCTTCTTACAAAGCCACTCCTTCATTGCCCGGGCGGTGTGTTTGGGATCATTGTCATACTGAAAGACCCAGCCATGTTTCATCTTCAACGCCCTTGCTAATGGGAGGAAGTTTGCACTCAAAATCTCACGATACATGGCCCCATTAACTCTTTAATGTACACAGATCAGTCGTCCTGTTCCCTTTGCAGAGAAACAGCCCAAATGATGTTGCCACCCCCATGCTTCACAGTAGGTATGGTGTTCTTTGGTTGCAACTCAGCATTCTGTCTCCTCCAAACACGACGAGTTGTGTTTCTACCAAACAGTTCTACTTTGGTTTCATCTGACCATATGACATTCTCCCAATCCTCTTCTGGATCATCCAAATGCTCTCTAGCAAACCTCAGACGGGCCCGGACATGTACGGCTTAAGCAGGGGGACACGTCTGGCACTGCAGGATCTGATTCCCTGGCGGCGTAGTGTGTTACTGATGGTAGCCTTTGTTACATTGGTCCCAGCTCTCTGCACGTCATTCACTAGTTCTCCCCTTGTGGTTCTGGGATTTTTGCTCACTGTTCTTGTGATCATTTTGACCCCACAGGGTGAGATCTTGCGTGGATCCCCAGATCGAGGGAGATTATCAGTTGTCTTGTATGTCCTCCATTTTCTAATTATTGCTCCCACAGTTGATTTCTTCACACCAAGCTGCTTGCCTATTGCAGATTCAGTCTTCCCAGCCTGGTGCAGGTCTACAATTGTGTTTCTGGTGTCCTTCGACAGCTCTTTAGTCTTCACCATAGTGGAGTTTGGAGTGTGACTGTTTGAGGTTGTGGACAGGTGTCTTTTATACTGATAACAAGTTCAAACAGGTGCCATTAATACAGGTAATGAGTGGAGGACAGAGGGGCCTCTTAAAGAAGAAGATACAGGTCTGTGAAAGACAGAAATCTTGCTTGTTTGTAGGTGACCAAATACTTAATTTCCACCATAATTTGCAAATAAATTCTTTCCAAATCAGACAATGTGATTGTCTGGATTTGTTTCCACATTTTGTCTCTCATAGTTGAGGTATACCTATGATGACAATTACAGGCCTCTCTCATCTTTTTAAGTGGGAGAACTTGCACAATTGGTGGCTGACTAAATACTTTTTTGCCCCACTGTAACATGGAATACTTGAGATATAGTGGAGTGGTGGGAATAGAGGGACTGATAAACAGATGGAAAGATTGGAAGGAGTTTAAGAAGACAATGAGATATGTGGAGGTTGTAGGAGGATAAGATGGGGTAAGGTGGGAGATCTGGGGTAAAGGGAGAAAACTTAGATAATGGGATGGATGGGGACAGACGGAGAGGTGGATGGGGGGGGGAGGTAGGGGATGTGGGGAGGATTTACGGGGGGGTGTAAAATCCATACATAAAAATAAAAAAAAATCCATACGTGGTCTCCCTGCTTTTGTGATGTTTAGAAGGGAGCTGTGGAGTAATGTTTAACATGATTAACCCTGTCTGTACTGTGTTTGCAGTTCTTCATTATCAGCTGTAAACTAGATTTGAACACTGCTTGTCCTAGCAAAGTAAAAACTGTAATAACTGCCCTCCTTCATTGTATGTAACGAGGGATAGCTTTGTCTCTGTGGAGACTAAAGCCTCATACACACGATCGGACTTCCATCAGACTTTTCTGTGGATTTTGGTCCGAAGGGGCGTGAACTTGGTATGCATACACACGGCAGAACTTTTTCAGCCAACATTCACCAAATCACATGTTTTTTCAGCTCTTTACTGCCACCCTTTGGGCCACTTCTGCTATTGTTGTCTGATGTGTAGCATTGGTTCTGAGCATGCGTGTTTGTACTTTGGACTTTAGTCCGATGTACTTGTGTACACAGGATCGGATTGTCCTCCATCGGACATTTGTTACCGGAAAGTTTGAGAGCATGCACAGCGAACATTTGTCCGTTAAAAAAATGAAAACAATTGTCCGATGAAGCATACAGAAGGTCGGATTGTCCGATAAAACACGTCCGTCGGACCGCTGTTGTCAAAAAGTCAGATCGTGTGTATGGGCCTAAAGACACTGTTAAGGCCCATACACACGATGAGACTTTTTGACAACAACGAGGTAAAATGTTTCTTGTAGTTGGTTACCAGGTCAATCATTAAAGTGATTATAAAGCTTAGTTTTTTGTTTTTTAACCACTTCCAGCCCATTGAGCAGACTTTGAGCAGGGATATCTGAATGATACCTCCAGCTACAGGCATCATCCAGATATCATCTTTTTTCAGCCAGCAATTCTGTGCACCCTAAGAACAATCATAGCGGCAGTTCAGCCACTTGATAGTTCTTACAGGGCGGCGGAGAAGTCCCCCCCTCCCGCCGCCCTCCTGGGCTTCTGCCAGGTCGCCCCTGCGATTGGCGAGCCGGAGAACGAATCGGTCGCCACCAGAGGTTAAGCATAGAGATTTCCGGTCATCTCTATGACCCTTGCATTCCCGGGCGTGGCATTATGACGGTAAACAATGCTGGGGACGTGGCTGGAAAGGAAGAGAGAGTTTTTTTTTTTGATCTCAGCCTTTCCATCCTGGAGGAGAGATGTGGGGTCTTATTGACCCCACATCTCTCCATAAAGAGGACCTTTCACACACTATTCCTATTACAAGGGATGTTTACATCCCTTGTAATAGGAATAAAATTTATCAGAGGAGTTCTTGCGCTAGAATTGTTGCTTTTGCTCTAATCTACCTCACATGTTTGATTTGAATGGCGTTTACGTATATGGGCGCCACTTATGTGTGCGTTTGCTTCTGAGCATGAGCACACGGGGACAGGGGCGCTTTAAAAAATGTTATTGTTTAGTTTACTTACATTTTTTTATTTTTACACTTTCTCTTTAAAAAAAAATGTTTTTAGCACTTTCATTCCTATTACAAGGAATGTAAACATCCCTTGGAATAGGAAAAGTGTGTGACAGGTCCTCTTTATGGAGAGATGTGGCGTCTATACATCTCTCCTCCAAGCTGGAAAGATTGAGATAAAAAAAAAAGACAGATCTCTTTCTTTGGAGTCGAGATCTGGGCTTTGTTTACTTCTGCGGGCCAAAAATTACATTATAGCGACGCGCCCAGGCCTCCGACGCTCATAGAGCTGACTGGGGACCATCTGGATACCGGAAATCTCTATGATTATCATCAGGCAGCGGCAGAATCTTTCTCCGGGTCACCGATCGCACGAGCGAGCCTGGAGAAGGACTGGGGGGGTGTCCCATCCCGCTGCCTGTAAGAACGATCAATCGGCTGAACTGCCGCTATGATTGTTCTTACGGCACAATCGTAATTATTTTTGTATCTCTGAGAACTTGCCACACACATCCAGGTAGGATGGAGTATTGCAAGCTAAACACATCACATGTTATCTACACATACCCCTCCACCTACTTAAACTCTTGGCCCAGATTCAATAAATGCTGGATGTCACGTAGATAGCTTGGTAAATTCTTGTGTTCTCTCATTGAGGGACCCTATCCCCGCTACAATAGACATACCAACAAGGAGGTTTAATCCCTTGTGGGTCTTAGGTAGATGATCAAAAACAGGAACAATAGGAGCCTCAGGGATAAGTGCTTCACCCTCCTGTGTGGAAAGAACTCCCAATCTAAGCCCTGGATGACACTGGAGCATTTTGACATGTCAAATCAGCGGCAATTGTCGTCAATGGCAACGTCCTAATTGTTTTTGAACCGGCAAATGTCTCCTGACATTTTGCCCATGTTAGGGGCTTAACTGCCTTTTGCACCAATATGGTGAGAGTGGATTTATAATCTTTAGTGGGATCTTTTCTTAATCTCACATATGTGGTATTATCTAAGAGCTGCCTTAGCGCTTTCTGTTTGTAATTGTCCACATCCTGGACTACAAATAAGTTCCCCCACCCCAAACTCGCTAATCCATGTTTTTAATGACCTTGCTTTGTGCGCCGGTTGGAACAGGAAGGGGCCATACCCAAACTGTTCCCACAAAGTTGGGAGCATAAAATTGTCCAAAATATCTTGGTATGCTGACGCCTTAAGAGTTCCTTTCACTGGAACCAAGGGGCCAAGCTCAACGCCTGAAAAACAACCCCACACCATAATCCCCCCTCCATCAAATGATTTGGACCAGTGCACAAAGCAAGGTCCCTAAAGACATGGAGAAGTGAGTTTGGGGTGGAGGAACTTGACTGGCCTGCACAGAGTCCCGACCTCAGCCCGATAGAACACCTTTGGGAGGAATTAGAGCGGAGACTGGAAGCCAGGCCTTTTTGTCCACATTAGTACCTGACCTCACAAATGCACTTCTGGAAGAATGGTCAAACATTCCCATAGACACACTCCTAAACTTTGTGGACAGCCTTCCCAGAAGAGTTGAAGCTGTTATACCTGCAAAGGGTGGGCCAACTTAATATTGAACCTTACAGGCTAAGACTGCCATTAAATTGCATGTGCGTGTAAAGGCAGGCGTTCCAATACTTTTAGTAATGATTGAAATTTGGCATGTATGGGCAGGGTGGTTGTACAGAATTCAATCTACCAATCAACTTTTGTACAACAACTGCTGGTTGAATAAAAAAAACATCTATGGGCTGCCTTAGTAAGCTGGAGGAAGTGTCAATGAACTATGATGAGGTGCTCATCAGCATGCACGCCATTCATTGACCATCTGCCACAGTGGAAGATAGGACTTGTAGTTTCTTCATTCACAGATTGCTGTGAATGAATGACATGCCCAGCACAGCCGTGCCAATTTTGAACGTGACAGCAGGTGCAAGGGAGAGGAACTCCCTTTATCATATTTCACAGATTCCCCCTTTAGTGGCTTATCTATGTTACAGGCAGCGCACTCAGCACTGACAATCACACTAAATGATAACTCGGCATACGGAATGTATTGTTTCTAGTGAAAGTCCCTGGCTACATGACTACACTAAAATAAATGGAATTATAAATCTTAGTTGCTCTGCTGCATTACTAGGCAAGAATTACAGCATGTACTGTATATATATTTAAAGATCACTCTTGGCATATATATAAAAAAATTCAGTGGAGCTCTGTAATCATTAATGTATCATTTACTGTGTTTTTTAACTGCAAGCAGTGTAAGTACCTGAACTGTACCTGGTATCTTCCTTCTGAAACTCCTGTACAGCAGAACTGCTGTGTCAGAGGAAGAAGCAGCACAAGGAGCCAATCAGTTTATGTGCCAGTTTGTGTGACATAAAGCATGCTGATAGGTGGAGAAAGCAGAGTGACAGAGAGATGAGCACATCACTGCGCTGCTTCACCTTAGATTGTCTAGTGACAAGCTGGAGCAGGTGACTTGGGCTCAGAAGAAGTGGGTTAAATGATGCTGCCTATCAAATTCTGAAAAAAAAAAATGTGTAGAATAAGTTTTTGGGTTGAAGGTAAATATTGCAGTAAAACCAGTTTTGTTATTTTATCATTAATAAACCATCCATTTTTACTTTACTTGCTGATATTTCTGGCTGGAGTTGTGCTTAAATAAACATGCCTGCTCCTATCTGTACAGATAAATAAAAATTACAGAGGAAATAATAGAAAAAACACACGTTGCTATAATTTTTTATATTAATCTTATCATTCATATATAGCTATAAAAAAAAAAAAAGTACTGTAACTGTTTTGGCATCTAATTTTATTTTTTAGATATGCTTTTGCTGTAACAAACCTACTTTAATTCAGTATTCCACTCTCCTCCTTCCCAGTGCCATCCAACCATCTGTTTAAGCTTCCAGAAATAGTCCTGTTTTTTTTTTTTTTTTTACAAATGCATGCTTTAAAACCCTGTTTTCCGTTCTTAACTGATGCATAAAGTATACGGTGTTAAAAAATCTTTAGGAATAATAAAATATTCCAGAGCCCGTCAGTATACTCCGATCATTATGTGAATTTAAAAAGGATTTATCGATGACGTGCGGTCTGCAAGAAATAGCCCGAGGCCATGTAAGTTTGGAATCTAGAGGGAGGGTATAATTAAATAACTAAAGTAACAGCATGGTGAATTTGCAGGAGAGTTTAGGGGTGTCTAACAAAGGGTTAGAGGGTTATTATCATGGCAAGAAAGGCTGTGATTGCATGCAATGTTGTATTTTTTAAAATACTCGCTAGCCCTTGTAAGGATCATACACCAGAGCAAGAACTGCAGAATGCTGATTGGAGGTTTCCCCATGGGGGAATCTGGGACACTGGCATAGGCTCGTTAGTGCTGACCTTGGCATTGGTTCTAGTGGCTGATGGATAGGGTACCCATTCGGACAAAGCCCAAGGGAATCCCTCAACGTATCCATTATTGTCCCATCAGCGCCTCCCATGACCCCTCCCCAGTTCCGAATGCCACTGGCATCACGAAGAGTATAAATCTATGTCTGATTGTGTGCAGGAGAGGAGGGGGAACTAGGAATGAAAAATGTCCTTTTTATGACTCTTACAACAAAGCAGTTGGGAGAAGACAAGTCATCGTGCTTCGGAAGGAGGAAGGAAAGGAAAATAAAAGAGAAGAGTGAGAAAGGAGCAACAGACAGATATAGAAAGAAGGGAGCAGAAAGACAGAACGAGTGGAATAAGAGACTGGGGAAAAAGAGGAGAGGAAGAGGACAGTAGGGGAGAGGAAGAGACAATAAGAGAAGGCATTGAAGGAACGAGAGGGATATATATATATATATATAGAAAGAGAGGAAGTTAAGAGACTGAGCAACAGAGGAGAAGAAGAGGACAGAGAAGGCGAGAGGAAGAGACAAAAAAAGAGGCATAGAAAGAACAAGAGAGAGAGAGGATACATAAAGAAAGAGAGGAAGATAAGAGATTGGGGAACAGAGGAGAAGAGGACAGAGAAAGAGACAATAAGTGAGGCATAGAAGGAACAAGAGAGAGAGAGGATACATAAAGAAAGAGAGGAAGATAAGAGATTGGGGAACAGAGGAGAGGAAGAGGACAGAGAAGGAGAGAGGAAAAGACAAAAAAAGAGGCAAAGAAAGAACGAGAGAGTGAGAGAGAGGATACATATTGAAAGAGAGGAACATAAGAGATTGGGGAACAGAGGAGAAGAGGACAGAGAAAGAGACAATAAGTGAGGCATAGAAGGAACGAGAGAGAGATAGGATACATAAAGAAAGAGAGGAAGAAAAAGAGACTGGGAAAGAGAGGAGAGGAAGAGGACAGAAGGGGAGAGGAAGAGACAATAAGAGAGGCATAGAAAGAATGAGAGAGAGGGATACATATAGAAAGACAGGAAGATAAAAGATTGGGGAACAGAGGAGAGGAAGAGGACAGAGAAGGAGAGAGGAAGAGACAATAAGAGAGGCATAGATGTAAAAAGAGAGAGATTGAAGGATAAATATAGAAAGAGAGTAAGATAAGACATTGGGAAAGAGAGGAGAGGATAAAGAAAAAGAGAGCGAAGGATAAATATAGAAAGAAAGGAAGATTAACCACTTGCCTATCAGGCCAATTCGGACATTTCTCTCCTACATGTAAAAATCATCCTTTTTTTTGCTAGAAACTTACACAGAACCCCCAAACATTATATATATTTTTAGCAGAGACCCTAGAGAATAAAATGGCGGTCGTTGCAACTTTTTATCTCACACAGTATTTGCGCAGGAATTTTTCAAACGTTTTTTTGGGGAAAAAAAAACAAACAGTAAAGTTAGCCCAATTTGTTTGCATATTGTGAAAGATGATATTACGCCAAGTAAACAGATACCTAACATGTCACGTTTCAAAATTGCACACACTCGTGGAATGGCGGCAAACTTTGGTACTTAAAAATCCCCATAGGCGACGCTTTAAAATTTTTGACAGGTTACATGTTTTGAGTTACAGAGGTCTTGGGTTAGAATTATTGCTCTCGCTCTAACGTTCGTGGCGATAACTCACATGTGTGATTTGAGGGCCGTGGCACGACTTAGGTATTCGTTCGCTTCTGCTAGCAAGCACGCAGGGACAGGGGCGCTTTATTTTTTATTTTTTTCTATTGTTAATTTTACTTTTATTTTTTTAGTTTGATGCTTTCTATTTAATTTTAATTTTTTTGATCACTTTTATCCCTATTACAAGGAACGTAAACATCCCTTGTAATAGGAATAGTGCGTGACAGGTCCTCTTTACAGTGAGATATGGGGTCAATAAGTCCCCAGATTTAACCTCTAGGCTGGGAAGCCTGAATTAAAAAGAAAAAAAAAAAGATCTCAGCTTCCCAGCCGAGGCGGCAGCATTTTTTCAAATGAAGAGCACTGGCATGACGTCATAAGATCGCGCCCGGATCATAGAGACTCCAGGGACTATCTGGCCCGCCGGAGATCTCTATGGTCAGAATCCGGCGCTGGTCGGTTCCTTCTCCAGTTCGCTGATTGCAGGGGCGAGCCGGGAGAAGCACCAGAGGGCATCAGGAGGAGGGCTGTCCCCTCCTGCCGCCTGTAAGAATGATCAAGCGGCTGAACAGCCGATATGATCGTTCTTATGGTGAAGGAAATCCCCGGCTGTAACTGCAGGCATCATTCAGATATCACCGCTCAAAACCGACAACGTCATATGACCTTGGGCGGGCGGGACGCGGTTAAGCTGGCCATAGATGGATAGAATTTGAAACAAAAAGTCTTAGGAAAATTTGTACAAAAATGTTCAGAACATTCGAATGTTATTCAAAATATTTAGTTTGCTTTTAGTTTGCTTTTATCATTTGATTTTGGATTAAATGGACCTTACTGAACAAAAACCACATACACTGCTAGAAATTTGTTTAAGGAAAAATTTCCATCCTGCTCCTTCAAATTTTCTCGCCACTGCAGTCAATAATGGCCGCCGATTTGAGCTCACTAATGATTAGAAAAACAAATAAAGTTTCTTAAACACTCTTTTCCTAAGAATATTCGTTCACAGTTTGACCTATTTATGGCCAGCTTTGGAGTGTGAAAAGAAATGAGAGAGGAAAGACAGAATGGGAGGAAGGTAGAGTCTTGGAGAGAAAGAGAGAGGAGGAGGAGGAAGAGTAGGACAGAAACGAATAAAGAGAAAATAGTGAGCTAATGAAAGAGGTTAATGGGCTGAAAGTTAGGGGGTATACAATATTAACTCCTTTACCGTTAACAAGGCTAATCCATCAATAATAGAAAAAATTTAAATGAAAATAAAATAGGAATTGTCTATAGCAGGGGTCTTGAATTGAAATTTATGGAGGTCCAGTTAGTAAAAAGATGTATGCG
The DNA here is from genome assembly GCA_029206835.1 of Rana muscosa. Classification (NCBI taxonomy): domain Eukaryota; kingdom Metazoa; phylum Chordata; class Amphibia; order Anura; family Ranidae; genus Rana; species Rana muscosa. The sequence goes on along the minus strand of CM055125.1, from coordinate 227,904,715 downwards.
GCAGAGGTCCGAATCCCATGTTTGCTCTACACATATCAGTGCCATCTCCCCCCCCCCCCCCCCGTTCACATTGCAACTCCTCCTAACATCGCAGTTCCCCCTTTACATCACAGACCACCTTCACAGCTGTCCCACAGTGTCCTCGGTCCCCCTTCATGTCACAGTGCCCCATTACATCGCAGCCCCCTTCGCATCACTGTGTCCCTTTACACTTCACAGTGCCCCATTACATTGCAGCCCAATTCATGTCATAGTGCCCCTTTGAACATCACAGTGTCCCATTACATTGCAGCCCCCGTCATGTCATAGTGCCCCTTTATACACATTATAGTGTCCCTTTACACATCACAGTGCCCCTTATCACAGTGCCCCATCCATCACAAAATACAGTGCCCCTTATCATAGTGCCCCATCACAAATTGCAGTGTTCCTTATCACAGTGCTTCTTTACACATCATAGTGCTCCATTACACTGCAGTCCCCTTCACATCATAGTGCCCCTTTACACATTACAGTGCCTCATTACACATCACAGTATCCCATTACACATCACAGTACCCCATTACACATCACAGTTCCCCTTTACACATCAAGGTGCCTCATTACACATCACAGTGCCCCTTATCACAGTGTCCCATTACACATCATAGTGCCCCTTTACACATCACAGTGCCCCATTACACATCACAGTGCCCCATTACACATCACAGTGCCCCATTACACATCACAGTGCCCCTTTATACATCACAGTGCCCTATTACACATCACAGTGCCCCTTTACACACCACAGTGCCCCATTACACATCATAGCGCCCCTTTACACTGCAGTTCCCTTCACATCATAGTGCCCTTTTCATTTTCAGCCTTCTGGCCTACTAGTGCAGAGGCACTTATCAGCCTCACTGTCCTGTCCCGGGTCTCCTGCCCAGCTCCGATACCGTCCTTACAGCGGGCGAGGGCGGGAGGTGCTGCAGATCTGAACGAAGGGCGTGAGCTGCCAAACTTATGTTACTAAGCTGGTGATCACCTTCTTGTTAACTTGAAAAGACTCCCGCACTCTGTGCAGATCTGCAGCACCTCCCGCCCCAACCCGCTGTAAGGATGACATTGGCATCAAGCGAGGACACACAACTGCTAAGTGGCACGGCTGCGGTCCAGACAGGACTGTCACTCAGTGTTGGTCTGGAATGTGATCGGCCATTTAGTGATCACTGGTCTATAGCGAAAACAAAATTTTAATTTCACCAATCCTGTATGAGAGAGAATATGGGGAACCATTGGGGTCCTCTCCTTAAAAATTCTGGTTTTCTGCTGGTCATGCTCAATCAAGTTTCTTTGTTTCCTTCCAAGTCACTGACCTGGAACAAATAAGCAGAGTACTTATGACTTTTCTATGACTTTCCTGATACGCATGTATGTTCCAGGTTAGTGACTAGTGAAAAGTGAAAATACTAAAGCCAGAAACAGTCACGCAAGTAGTTCTTTCAGAAGGTCGATAGTGGCAGCCTCCATATTTGTCTCAGTACAGATTTACTTTCATTTGGCTGGCTGGCACTGGCAAACAGTCCAATTTTTTTCTATTTTCTCCACTGACTACTAATGTAGAGGGGCACTTCACTGACTTCTATTGTAACAGGGCAATTCACTGACATCTTATGTAAGGGGGCACTTCACTGATCTCCAATGTATGGGGGGATTCACTGACCTCCAATGTAAGGGGGGATTCACTGATCTCCAATGTAAGAGGGGGATTCACTGATCTCCAATGTAAGAGGGGGATTCAATTACCTCCAATGTAGGGGGGGGTTTGCTGACCTACAGTGTAAGGGGAGAATTCACTGAACTACAATGTATTGGGGAATTTGTTGACCTCCAGTATAAGGAAGCACTTCACTGACCTCCAGTGTAAGGGGGAATTCACTGGCCTCCAGTGTAAGGCGGAATTCACTGACCTCCAGTGTAAGGGGGAATTCACTGACCTCCAGTGTAAGGGAGCACTTCACTGACCTCCATTGTAAGGGGGAATTCACTGACCTCCAATGTAAGGGGGAATTTACTGACCTCCAATCTAAAGGGGGTATTCACTGACCTCCAATCTAAAGGGGGGTATTCACTGACCTCCAATTTAAAGGGGGGAATTCACTGACCTCCAATGTAAAGGGGAATTCACTGACCTCCAATGTAATGGGGAATTTGTTGACGTCCAATAAGGGAGCACTTCAGTGATCTCCAATGTAAGGGGGAATTCACTGACCTCCAGTGTAAGGGAGAACCTCACTGACCTCCAATGTAAGGGGGAATTCACTGACCTCAAGTGTAAGGGGGAATTCACTAACCTCCAATGTTATGCCTTGTACACACGATCTGAATTTTTTCATCGGATATTCCGACCGTGTGTGTGCCCCATCTGACTTTTTTCCGTCGGAATTTAGAAAGAGAACATGTTCTCTTTTTTTCCGATGGAAAAAATTCCTATCGGAAATTCCGTTTGTCTGTGTGGAACTCCGACGGAGATAAAAACACGCATGCTCAGAATCAAGTCGACGCATGCTGGAAGCATTGAACTTAATTTTTCTAGGTTTGTCGTAGTGTTGTATTTCACTGCGTTTTGGACGGTCGGAATTTGGTGTGACAGTGTGTATGCAAGACAGCTTGAATGGAATTCCGTCAGGAAAATCCGTCGGGGTTTATCCCAACGGAAAATCCGATCGTGTGTACAAGGCATAAGAGAGAATTCACTGACCTTCAGTGTAATGGAGCACTTCACTTACCTCCAATATAAGGGGGAATTCACTGACCTCCAATGTAAGGGGAAATTCACTGACCTCCAATGTAAGGGGAAATTCACTGACCTCTAATGTAAGGGGGAATTCACTGACCTCTAATTTAAGGGGGAATTCACTGACCTCCAGTGTAAGGGAGCACTTCACTGACCTCCAATATAAAGGGGGAATTCCCTAACCTCCAATGTAAGGGGGAATTCCCTAACCTCCAATGTAAGGGGGAATTCCCTAACCTCCAATGTAAGGGGGAATTCACTGACCTCCAATGTAAGAGGGGGAATTCGCTGACCTTCAATATAAGGGGTAGGGATGAGCCGAACACCCCCCCCGGTTCAGTTCGCATCCAGAACATGCGAACGGACCGAAAGTTTGCGCAAACTTTTGAACACCGTTAAAGTCTATGGGACTCGAATGTGAGAAATCAAAAGTGCAAATTTTAAAGGTTAATATGCAAGTTATTGTCCTAAAAAGGGTTTGGGGACCCAGGTCCTGCCCCAGGGGACATGTATCAATGCAATTATTTTTTTTTTAAACGGCCGTTTTTTTCGGGAGCAGTGATTTTAATAATGCTTAACCTCCCTGGCGGTATGATTATTTCAGATTTTAGGTTCTGAAAGCGGTACCATTATTTTGCATGGAAATTTGGCATTTTATATTGTAGGCCTGCAATTCTTAGGAATAATTCAATTAAATCTGTCCAAACCAAAGTCTAGTAGACATCCCGGGTATGATAAAGTTTGAAACACAAAATCATAAATTATAATATAATAAATAAGTATAAATAATTATAACAAATAATAATATAATAATAAAAAAAAACAATTCAATAATGTAATTGTAGCGGGGTGTTCCCCTTTAATGCAGAGAGACAAGAAGTTCTAGGGGAGAGGTGAGTCAGAAGGAAGTAGAGAAAGGACATTATTTACTGGAAGTGAAAGCAGAGGAGAGAGAGAGACTACATCTCCCAGTACATCTTGCAGCACCCAGGGTGCATTGCTCCGGAACAGAGACTGCTGGGGCAGACTTTATAAAGGGGAGGCGGAGTTTTGGTCGGCCTCTTTGGACACCCCTCTCCTAGCAAGAGGATCTCTGTGCTGAACTGCTGTATGCACAAGGCCTGAAGCCTGGGCCTTGTGCTCCTTTCCAAAGAGCCCCTCTGCCAGCCTAGCAGAGCCTTAGAGACATCTTCTCATCCTTGCTGCAGTACACCAGAAGGATTGAAGACTTGGATGTCGGTGGATTCCTGTTCCTAGACAAATCGATGGAGGAAACGGACTTGGACTTGTCCGGGTGGTGAGAGCTGTTTAAAGACAGATACTTTTATCTTTACTATTCGTTCGGATTACAAAGTTGTTCTTCAAGTGCACCACCAAAAGATTTCTAGCGAATATTGTTTTACTGAACTTCCATTTAGATCAGTCAGGCCTGACTGCATAGGTAGACATTGCTGGGTGTTAGTCTACCCATGAGGGGAAGTAGCTGAAAAAGGGCAGCGCTAGAGTTGCATAGCAATATTTTATTATTCTGATTACTCTGTTTATCTTTATTACTGTTTATTGCAGGGATCTGCAACTTGTTATACTGTTGTTTATTACTTGCCCATTAGCCTCAGTAAAATATCTGGGTCAAGTACATTGGTGTCAGTTTCACTTACTTTAATAGAAGTTTTAAAGTATATCACTGTGTGTGTGTTTGCCATAGGACTGCGTCACCTAGAGTTGCGGTCACGCGGTCCTATCTCCCCTTACTAGCTGTGCCAGTAGGGGGTTGAGCAGATTGCCGGGGGTTGGCGGAGCTGTCTTCAGGGCCCAACTAAATCTGCGGCCTTCTTAGTTGGAGGTATCGCTACACGTGGGGGTTCTCGTCCGGGATCCTGATACAGCAAGCGAACACGCCAAAAGACCGGCATGGACCCGCTAGAAGTAGGACAGTGGTACACAATGGCTGGCGCAGATCCGGCCGCGGCGGCAGTTATTGAACTCCCGGGGATCTGGCAAAGAGATGCGATAAAGCAGTTAATGACATCCCTATCACCATGCCAGAAATCATGGGTGATGGATGTGAGACCACATGCTTCGTGTACATACGCATTAATAGAGTGGAAAGACGAAATTCCAGAGCATTTTAAAAGCCAGAGCATACAAGCTATGGATGGGCAGACCTACCATCTGACACATGCGCTGCCACATAAGGGAGATCGGTTCCAAATAAGAAAGTCATCATCTCCACAGATACCTCCCCCACCATCCCCTAAGGCACAAGAGCAGGAGGATACAGAGAGTCCCAGATCATCACCGGCCACCCTCAGCACAGAACTATGCGCTGTACTGGGAGAGATTGTGGCCCAGTGCAAGAAGAATCCCACAGATTACCCAATGTCGGGGTACAGAAAGCTCCGGATATTCTCAGGGAGAAAACCTGTGCCCTCAGGGGAAGAAGGATTTGAGGAGTGGCTAGATGGCACCACTCAGGCCTTAGAGGAATGGGAAGTTCCAGAACGCAGCAAGAAACAGCGAATTGCTGAAAGTTTGAAGGGGCCTGCTCTGGATGCCATACGCAACCTGAAGATGAGCAGGAAAGACTGTACTGCACAGGACTACTTGGACATCTTGCAGAATGTGTTCGGTGGGACAGAAAAAGTTACCGAGCTCACCTATCAGCTGGAGCACTGCTACCAGAAAACAGGAGAGAAACTGTCAGAATATATGGGACGTCTAGACAAGATCCTGCATAGAATTATTCTGAAGAAGGGGATCGACCCAGGGAAGGTAGACGAGGCCCGGGCTCAGCAGGTATTGAGGGGAGCTCAGCCCCTGGATCCTATTGCATTGGCGCTGCGCACCCGACAGGACGGGAAGAACCTGGAATACCCCGACCTCATTCGAATGGTCAGAGAGGAAGAAGCCATGTGGGAGGAGAAAAAGAGGGAACAGCCAGTCGAGCCAACCAAACCTCTGGTGGTGATGGTCAGCCCGGCCATGACCCCCGAAAGAGATGCAGAAGTGGACACCCTGAAATCGCAGATGTCCCAAGTGTTGGAGATACTGACCTCTTTGATGGAGAAAGATCAAAGGAAACCAGAAAAGAAAAGTCCAAGAAAGGAGTTGTTCCCGAATACCTCAGCGCCCGCTTCTCTACAGGATCGTGAAGAAGAGGTGATTTGTTACAACTGCGGAGGGATTGGTCATTTTGCAAACATATGTTCCAGTCCCAGGAAGAAAAAGATAAATAACCGCCAGCCGGCGGAAAACTTCAGAGGGCCCCGGTGAAGGAGTCAACCGGGTGCCCATCATTTTCAGTGAGCTCCAAACTGAATGAAAAACAGAAGAAGAGAGAAAATAGAACACCTCAGAGGAAACACAACATTCTCCAACAGAGATACACCGCAGAGAAAGGGGGCAAGACCCCTCAGAAGAGACACAGCACTCCCCAGAGGGGGTGCACACCTAAGAAAAATAACAGTATCCCTCAGCGGGTTCCTACACCCATAAAAAGGAGGGAAGTCAATGCATACCAGGCTCAAGAAAGGTTCAAGTCCAAAGGGAATAGGACAAGAGAGAGTCCAAAAGAAAAAGGTCTGAAGAAGGCGACCCCTGCCGGGCCATATCCGGAGAAGCTGGTGGGCCCATCTCCTATAGTGCTCATTCAAGTGGAGGGAGTCTACACCAGGGCCCTCTTGGATACCGGGGCACAAGTGACCCTACTATACCGGGACTTCTACGATAGGCACTTGAGTCATCTGCCTATCCAGAAGATAGAAGAGCTGGAAATATGGGGAATTGGAACCCAGAGTTTCCCTTACGACGGCTATCTTCCCATCAAGATGACCTTTGACCCATCCGTGGCTGGGAAGGCCGAAGTGTTTGACACCCTGGCAGTCGTGTGCCCTAGGCCGCCTGGAGCCAACAAGAATTCCCTTATAATAGGGACGAACACGGACCTGGTCCGAAGACTCCTGACCCCTCTAGTAAAAGAAGAGGGGCGAACAGCCACCAAGATCCATCCCATGCTGAAGACAGCCTACCAACAGCTGGTCCAAGAGCAGGAGACCCCTGGAGAAGGGATAGGGAAGGTGTGGAGACTTGGAAGAGAAGAGGTAGTGTTGCAGCCCGGCGAAGTAACCTGTCTCAGAGCCACTGTGAAGCTTACTTGGGAGCAGCCTGGTCCCTTTGTCGTGCTGGAGTCAGACCCAAGGGGTGAGTCCTCAGGTCTGGAAGTGATACCGGAAGTGATTCCGCTGAAGGTCCTGAAGAAGGCCCATTGTAGAGTTCCAGTGAGTGTTAGGAACACTACCAGAGACCCCATGGAAATCCCAGCCAGAATGCTGCTAGGCCAGGTGAGCCCTGCGGCCCCTGTTACCCTGTCAGAAGTGAAGAGGACAGGTGAAGGAGGAGATGCTTGGGAGAAGCTGACCATGGAAAACCCGAATCTGCCAGGAGCTTGGAAGGAGAGAGCCAAGGCCCAGTTGAATAGATGGGAGAAGATCTTCTCTAAGGATGAGTTCGATGTGGGGTGTGCAAGGAGTGCAACCCATCGGATCCGCCTCCAGGAAGACAAGCCCTTCCGAGAGAGGGTCAGGCGGGTCCCCCTAGCAGATCTGGAGGATCTAAGGGAACAACTTGCAGAACTCAAGAGGACTGGTGTGATACGGGAGTCCAGAAGCCCCTATGCCTCTCCCATCGTGGTGGTCAGAAAGAAGAATGGATCATTGAGGCTCTGTATCGACTACAGGACTCTCAACAGGAGAACCATACCTGACCAATACACCACTCCGAGGATAGAGGATGCCCTACAGAGCTTGTCTGGAGCTAAATGGTTCAGCGTTATGGATCTCAAGAGCGGGTACTATCAGATTCCTATGCACCCAGAAGACAGGGAGAAGACAGCCTTCATAACCCCAGTAGGGTTCTTTGAATTCAACCGGATGCCCCAAGGTCTGTCTGGAGCCCCAGCGACTTTCCAACGTCTCATGGAGAAGACTGTAGGAGACATGAACCTTATTGAAGTCCTTGTATACCTGGACGATGTCATTGTCTTTGGGAGAACCTTGGAAGAACACGAAAGGAGGCTGGAAAAAGTGTTGAGAAGACTCAGTGAGGAAGGACTCAAGCTTTCGCCTGAGAAGTGTCGGTTCTATCAGTCTTCTGTGAACTATCTGGGGCACATAGTGTCTGAAGAAGGGGTGGCCACAGACCCTGAGAAATTGGAGGCAGTTACCTCCTGGCCACGACCCACCACAGTAACCGAACTCAGATCCTTCTTGGGGTTCTGCTCCTATTACAGGAGGTTTGTGGAAGGATTCGCCCGAATTGCCAGGCCATTGAATGAACTACTCAAGACCGAGGGGGAAGAGGACGACTCAGGGCCCAGGAAGCCGGGAGAGTCAGTCAGAGATCAGTGGAACCAGAAGTGTGAAGAGGCCTTCCAGGCATTAAAGGAGAGCCTAACCACTGCCCCAGTCTTGGCCTATGCAGACCCAACCAAGCCCTATGAACTACATGTAGATGCTAGTTATGACGGTCTGGGAGGAGTACTTTATTAAGAACACGAAGGGCAACAACGGCCTGTTGCCTATGTGAGCCGGAGCCTGACCCCCCCTGAGAAGAACTACCCCACTCACAAGCTGGAGTTCCTGGCCCTTAAGTGGGCGGTAGTAGACAAACTTAAAGACTACCTGTATGGGGCGGAGTTCACTGTGAAGACCGATAACAACCCCCTTACCTACCTTTTCACCACGGCCAAGCTGGACGCCACTGGACACAGGTGGCTGGCCGCACTTTCTGGATTCAACTTCAGCCTAAAGTATAGGCCAGGGACTGGGAATCGAGATGCAGACGCTCTGTCCAGGAGATCTCATTCTCTCACCAGTGACGTAGAAGATTGGACCCAAGTGGCACCGGACGGGGTGCGGGCCCTTTGTCAAGGAGCTGAATTCCAAGCCAGAGGAGGCTCCAGAGCAGAGGAAATAGGAGTTACCATGGTGGGAGTCCCCAAACACTACTGTGGAGTAGCTCAACTGGGAGAGGACAACCTGCCAAGACTGTCCAAGAAGGAGTTGAGGTGTGACCAATTGGAAGACCCCATGGGGAGATTGGTCCTGGAGGCCCTGGAGAATCAGGATCCAAACAGACTCATGCGTCAACCTTCAAAAGAAGCTTGCCTGCTGAGGAAAGAGTGGGACAGGTTGCAGTTACATCAGGGAGTGGTCTACCGAAGGGGCCCCTCTGATGACTCAGAAGATAAGTGGCAACTGTTCCTCCCAGAGAAATATCGAGAGACTGTTCTGATTGCCCTGCATGACAACCATGGCCACCTAGGGGCTGAAAGGACCTTTCAACTTGTCAGAAGTCGGTTCTATTGGCCCTGCATGAGGGCAGAGATAGAAGAGTACTGCCACTCATGTGCACGGTGCGTCCAGAGGAAGACTTTACCCCATCAAGCTGCCCCAATGGGCCATCTAAAGAGTCAAGGCCCAATGGATCTGGTATGCATTGATTTTCTCTGCCTCAAACCCGACCTGAGTGGACTAGGAAATGTTCTGGTGATAACCGACCATTTCACCAGGTATGCCCAGGCTTTCCCCACCAAAGACCAGAAGTCCTCCACCGTAGCCAAAGTACTTATGGAGAAGTACTTTGTCCATTATGGGCTGCCACAGCGACTCCATTCAGATCAAGGGAGGGACTTTGAGAGTAAACTGATCCGGAAGCTCCTGGATTCTTTGGGAATTAAGAAGACTCGAACTACACCTTACCATCCACAGGGAGATGCTCAGCCGGAAAGGTTTAACCGAACCTTGCTCAACATGTTGGGGACTCTGGAAAGCGAGAAAAAGCAACATTGGAGCCAACACATAGCAGCCATAGTACATGCTTACATGCAGGAAGTTGCCAGGCTTACCTGTCTATACGTTGAAGCCAGAAGGAAAGGTAGGCCCACTGAAGACGTGGCATCGAAACCACCTTCTCCCACTTGCTGAGGCAGTTAGAATACCTCCCGTGGGAGACTCCCTTGAACCGGCCTCTATCCTGGATACTCCTAGGCCGAACACTCGGTCGCAAACCTCCCGAGCTGAAGATGGAGAGGCCTCTCAACTTAGTGGAAGTGAGGAGGGAGAACTTGATTGGCTGTGGCCTTCCCCAACTCCAGGAACTTCTACCATAGATCTTCCAACCACTGAAGACACCATAGATGAAACACTGAACCCAGAAGCCACAGAGTTAATCCCTTCTAGTCCTTCAGCAGAATACTGGGAAGATGCCCATGATGGTTGTTCAGAGGAAGAGGAGCCTGTGGCGCCAGAGCCAGAAATCCCAAGAGAGCAAAGGGCTCGAAGAGTCATCCGGCCTCCTAAGAAGCTGACCTACCCACAAATGGGGAACAGCTCAGAAGACTCTGTAGTTACTGCTAGGAGGAATGCTGAGAATCCGGATCCCTCCACGGTCCATTTGGTGGAGGGCAACCCCAGCTCACTCTCTGGCACAGCTAGACAGGTCGCCCCCACTGAAGCGACCTGTAGACAGGACAGCTCCCCATCTTATGATGATTGGTGGGAGGCTCCTCTGTCAACCCTATGCAACCGCATTGAATCTAGAATGTTTTGCAGACCAAAAAAATGCCTTTGGGGACCAAAGATTCAAAGTGGGGGGAGTGTGTAGCGGGGTGTTCCCCTTTAATGCAGAGAGACAAGAAGTTCTAGGGAAGAGGTGAGTCAGGAGGAAGTAAAGAAAGGACATTACTGGAAGTGAAAGCAGAGGAGAGAGAGAGACTACATCTCCCAGTACATCTTGCAGCACCCAGGGTGCATTGCTCCGGAACAGAGACTGCTGGGGCAGACTTTATAAAGGGGAGGTGGAGTTTTTTTGGTCTCTTTGGACACCCCTCTCCTAGCAAGAGGATCTCTGTGCTGAACTGCTGTGTGCACAAGGCCTGAAGCCTGGGCCTTGTGCTCCTTTCCAAAGAGCCCCTCTGCCAGCCTAGCAGAGCCTTAGAGACATCTTCTCATCCTTGCTGCAGTACACCAGAAGGATTGAAGACTTGGATGTCGGTGGATTCCTGTTCCTAGACGAATCGATGGAGGAAACGGACTTGGACTTGTCCGGGTGGTGAGAGCTGTTTAAAGACAGATACTTTTATCTTTACTATTCGTTTCGGATTACAAAGTTGTTCTTCAAGTGCACCACCGAAAGATTTCTAGCGAATATTGTTTCACTGAACTTCCATTTAGATCAGTCAGGCCTGACTGCATAGGTAGACATTGCTGGGTGTTAGTCTACCCATGAGGGGAAGTAGCTGAAAAAGGGCAGCGCTAGAGTTGCATAGCAATATTTTATTATTCTGATTACTCTGTTTATCTTTATTACTGTTTATTGCAGGGATCTGCAACTTGTTATACTGTTGTTTATTACTTGCCCATTAGCCTCAGTAAAATATCTGGGTCAAGTACATTGGTGTCAGTTTCACTTACTTTAATAGAAGTTTTAAAGTATATCACTGTGTGTGTGTTTGCCATAGGACTGCGTCACCTAGAGTTGCGGTCACGCGGTCCTATCTCCCCTTACTAGCTGTGCCAGTAGGGGGTTGAGCAGATTGCCGAGGGTTGGCGGAGCTGTCTTCAGGGCCCAACTAAATCTGCGGCCTTCTTAGTTGGAGGTATCGCTACATAATCAAATCAAAAACACTGAAATTTGCTCAGTTGCAGAATTGTCGCTGTCATTAGATTTAGTGTTTGATGACGAATTTCCCCACAAATCGCTATCGCTTAATTCTGCAAGTGATTCTAATTTATTATCGCTGTTTTCTAGCTGGTCTAAAACCACTTTTGACATAAAGGGACACTTTTTGGTTGCTATGGACAATCTCCACTTTCCAGGCAGAAAAAAAACTGTATTTATAATATAAAAGTGCATGCAGGGCACTGGACAGACCACTAGGGACAAAAGGGGTGTGTAATTATTTTATACAGTACTGTAATCTTACAGTGTACTGTATGTATACTGTGTTTTTCCTTTTTTAAATTTGGCACCGACCTCCGCCACCGTGCGTCGCAACGTCGCACTGTGTGAATCAAGCGAGGAGACAGCTCGCACACACAGCGGGGAGACATTGCAGGATCCAGGGGACAAGGTAAGTTACTTTGCCTGGATACTGCAATGCGATCCAGAGTCTGGCTCGGGGTTACAGCTAATGGTACTGAAATTCCACCCCAAGCTTGACTCGGGAATACCGCTAGGCAGGTTAAAGTGAAAAAATAAAAGTGAAATATTCCTTTAAATATCGTACCTGGGGGGTGTCTATAGTATGCCTGTGAAGTGGCGCATGTTTCCCGTGTTTAGAACTGTCCCTGCACAAAATGACATTTCTAAAGGAATAAAAGTCATTTAAAACTGCTTGCGGCTTTAATGTAATGTTGGGTCCCGGCAATATAGATAAAAATGATTATGAAAAACTGTATCGGTACCCACCCCCCCTCCCGCCCAGCCCATTACCAGGCCCTTTGGGTCTTGTATGGATATTAAGGGGAACCCCGCACCCAAATTAAAAAAAGAAAAGGCGTGGGGCCCCCAGGCCCTATATACTCTGAACAGCAGTATACAGGCGGTCCCAAGAAAGACAGGGACTGTTGGTTTGTTCTGAAGTTGAATCTGTTTGTAATTTGGAACAGGTACATTTTGTAAGTGTAGCTCCAGCCAAAAAAAATATTTTTAAGCTTTTTGGATATCCTAGGGAAGGGTCATCACCCCTGTAACATTTGTTTTGCTGTCTGTGCCCCTGTTCAGAAGATTTCACCTCACTTTTTGGCCCAATGATAATTGGATTTTTTTTTTTTTTTTAGGGAAACAAGGTCTGGTGATAAAGCATCAGTGGAGACACCTTTTTCCCATATTAACTATTACAGGACAGAATTTCCCTTCCTAGGGGTAGATTTCCTCTCACTTCCTGTTGTCTCCCTCTCTTTGTAAGTAGGAGTCGATTGTAAGTCGGATGTTTGAAAGTAGGGGACCGCCTGTATATATATATATATATATATACTATACGGCCTGCCCTATATACTCTGCATAAAATTGGGCCTTAGGTGTTGGTGGTACCAGAACACTGTAAGCACTCACAGTTACTCTTGGTGGGCGCTGGAACAGGCCCTGCTGTGAACTATTATATCAAGAATTGTAATTACATGCCCCTGTTGAACAGTGGCAGAAAAATTGGGCCTTTGGTGGTGGTGGTGGTATTAGGAAGAGAACAACAGGAACGGTCTGCAGTGAGATCTAGCTGCACACTGTGCACAGGATACAGTATACTGAATCAACTGCCTGCCTGTAGTATATTAGGAAGAGAACAACAGGAACAGTCTGCAGTGAGATCTAGCTGCACAGCATACAGAATACTGACTGAATATATTGCAGCTAACTGAATCAACTGCCTGCCTGTAGTATTTTAGGAAGAGAACAACGGGAACAGTCTGCAGTGAGATCTAGCTGCACACTGTGCACAGGATACAGTATACTGAATCAACTGCCTGCCTGTAGTATATTAGGAAGAGAACAACAGGAACGGTCTGCAGTGAGATCTAGCTGCACACTGTGCACAGGATAAAGTATACTGAATATACTGCAGCTAACTGAATCAACTGCCTGCCTGTAGTATATTAGGAAGAGAACAACAGGAATGGTCTGCAGTGAGATCTAGCTGCACACTGTGCACAAGATACAGTATACTGAATATACTGTAGCTAACTGAATCAACTGCCTGCCTGTAGTATTTTAGGAAGAGAACAACAGAAACGGTCTGCAGTGAGATCTAGCTGCACACTGTGCACAGGATACAGTATACTGAATCAACTGCCTGCCTGTAGTATATTAGGAAGAGAACAACAGGAATGGTCTGCAGTGAGATCTAGCTGCACACTGTGCACAGGATACAGTATACTTAATATACTGCAGCTAACTGAATCAACTGCCTGCCTGTAGTATATTAGGAAAAGAACAACAGGAATGGTCTGCAGTGAGATCTAGCTGCACACTGTGCACAGGTTACAGTATACTGATCATACTGCAGCTAACTGAATCAACTGCCTGCCTGTAGTATATTAGGAAGAGAACAACAGGAATGGTCTGCAGTGAGATCTAGCTGCACACTGTGCACAAGATACAGTATACTGAATATACTGTAGCTAACTGAATCACTGCCTGCCTGTAGTATTTTAGGAAGAGAACAATAGAAACGGTCTGCAGTGAGATCTAGCTGCACACTATGCACAGGATACAGTATACTGAATATACTGCAGCTAACTGAATCAACTGCCTGCCTGTAGTATATTAGGAAGAAAACAACAGGAATGGTCTGCAGTGAGATCTAGCTGCACACTGTGCACAGGATACAGTATATTGAATCAACTGCCTGCCTGTAGTATATTAGTAACAGTACACCAGGAATGGTCTGCAGTGAGATCTAGCTAAACTGGATACAATATATATATATATATATTGTGACAGCAGGAAGGTAAAGTCACCTGGTTGCATCCAGGGGGGTAGATATATTTCGCCCAGATTCAGGCTTTACGCCGACTTATACAACTAGGTGGAGAGTTGTATAAGCCCAGCTAAGGCTAGTGGGCTCATGGATGACTCATACCTCTAGGGAGAGGGCTGGGCGTCGTGCAGGCAGGGAGTTGATGAGGCCAGCTGAAGCTTGTCAGCTCATTTAGGCCTCTATAAGAACTCCCAGCTTCATTAGATGTTAGCTCATGCCTGGAACCAGACCTGTGTGGACTGTCTAGGGAGAGTGAACCCCTGTGCGGTGAGAAAAAGCCTGTGTGGCTATTTGCTTGGACATTTAAAACCAGGGACTTAGGGACTAGGACAGCACTAGGCTGATCCCAGTTGTTAGTTAGGAAACCTGTATGTTTAGTCAGAGGTCAAGTTGACCAGGATTTATTTTGTTTATATGTTTCTTTTGGCTTTGCTGTGTTTTGTCACTGTAAATAGAAAATAAACCGCACCTTTTTTTTGATTTTGAAAACCACAACCTCCGTTTGCTGGGCCTGTTTTTGTGTGGGGAGCCCATCCCGGGGGTCACACACACCCGCTGCCGAGCTAACCCCCTCACAGTTGGTGGAGAACCAGTGGCAGTTTTTTTTAAGCCAGCATGGAGGAGATACTGAAGCAGCTGGCTCTAGCAAATGCCAATCAACAGCAGACAAATGCAGGTTTGCAAAAGAGCCTTGCAGCTCAACAACAGAACTTCGCAGCCCAGCAGCAAGCTCATCAACAGAGCCTTGCAGCCCAGCAGCAAGCTCACCAACAGAGTCTGGAAGCTCAGCAACAAGCCCAGCAGCAATCTGAGGCCCGCTTCATAGACCTGTTACAGAAGCAAGAGCAGAGACTACAACAAATGGAAGCAGTAATGCAGCAACGTCCGCAGACCAGTGAGGAAAGCCGTCCCACTAATACCGCGTCCTTTGGGGTGAGTCGTTTATTGACAAAAATGACTGGAGAGGATGATCCAGAGGTATTTTTGACCACATTTGAAAGGACTGCTGAAAGAGAAAAGTGGCCTGAGGAGCAGTGGGCTGGACTGGTGGCTCCTCTGTTAACTGGTGAATCGCAGAAGGCTTACTATGACCTAGAGCCTGACCAAGCAAAAGACTATGTGATGCTAAAAGCTGAGATATTGGCAAGGCTGGGTGTCACCCAGGCTGTCCGGGCTCAGCGTGTGCATAACTGGACTTTCCAGCTTGGAAAACCCCCCAGGTCTCAAATGTATGATCTCATTCACCTGAGCAGAAAGTGGCTACAGCCAGAGACTTTGTCCGCACCAAAGATTGTGGAACGTGTTGTAATGGATCGGTTTTTGAGAGCTCTTCCTACTGCCATCCAAAACTGGGTAAGCCATGGAGACCCAGAGACGGCCGATGGTCTTGTGGATCGTGTGGAGAAATACTTGGCTACAGAGAACCTGACGGCCTCTTCCAGAGACACTCGGACTTTCCACCCTAAGACCAGACCATCCCCAGGGGCGGATAAGAGGATTCCAAGGGGTAAGGGTGGAGAGAGTGAGAGGGTGGGAGCTCTACCCCAAGTTTGGCGAGAACAGCCTGGGAAATCAGCGGCTCAAGAGGCGGCAAGAAGGATCGTTTGCTACCGCTGCCGGCAAGCGGGACATATTGCAGCCAATTGCCCGGTTGTGGAGGAACCCATGCAGTGTGACTTTCTGACGGGCAGACGTCAGTCGCTGTGTGCGACAGTCGCATGCACTGCCATTCGAGGAATTGAGAAACATTTATGCAAAATGTGTGTTAATGGTAGAAATGTTGTGGTATTGCTGGATTCAGGTAGCCTTGTGACCCTGATAAAGGCTGAGTTAGTTAAAACAGAGGTCTCTGGGAATAGCAAGGTAGCTGTTATTTGTGTGCATGGGGACACCCGAGAGTATCCAGTGACTACAGTGTGTTTCGAGACCCCCAAAGGTACCCTCTCTCATCCAGTGGGCTTAGTATCTCAGTTACCGTATGACGCCATTGTGGGAAGGGATTTTCCGAAGTTCTGGGAACTGTGGGATGATCCTGAGCCCCCCACTGGTGCCCCTATGTACCAGGAATGTGATAGCCAGAACTCCCCTGAGAGTGGTGAGGACTCTCCGGAATTTCCCTTATCAGTATTGGCAGGGGAGACTCAAGAAACTGGAGAGGAGCCCACCTCCTCAGACGAAAACCTACCGTCTGTGGAGTTTTCTGATCTTGAGGTTCACAGGGAAAACTGCCACAGAACAGTTGAAAGACCCCGCCCTAATAAAGGCACGCGAAAACGTAGTGAAAATAGATGGCGAGTTAGTGAACCCAGATAATACCTGCACTTACCCATACTTCAGCGTAGAGAAGGACCTACTGTATCGGGTGGCAAAAAGGGCAGAAGAAACCGTTGAGCAGCTTGTGGTGCCCAAACCTTACAGGAAGTTGGTGTTGGAGTTGGCCCATGGGCACATTCTTGGAGGTCATCTGGGGACAGAGAAAACCCGAGAGAGGGTATTACAGAGATTCTATTGGCCGGGGGTGATGAAGGACATAGAAAATTATTGTTCCTCCTGCCCTGTGTGTCAGAGGTCGGCCCCGATGCCACATTTCCGTAGCCCGCTGGTCCCTCTACCCATCATTGAGGTCCCGTTTGAGAGGATCGCCATGGATTTGGTAGGTCCTATAATCAAGTCTGCTAGGGGGCACCAGTACATATTAGTTATAATGGACTATGCCACCCGTTATCCAGAAGCGATCCCTCTCCGAAATACCTCGGCCAAAACCATAGCCAAAGAGCTATCTCTTGTGTTTAGCCGGGTGGGTATTTGTAAAGAACTGCTTACGGACCAAGGTACACCCTTTATGTCCCGGGTTATGAAGGAGCTGTGTAAATTGTTCAAAGTGACGCAATTACGTACATCTGTGTATCACCCCCAAACCGATGGGCTGGTTGAAAGATTCAACAAAACCCTAAAACAAATGTTGAAGAAAGTGGTGGATAGAGATGGAAAGGATTGGGACTGTCTACTTCCTTATCTGATGTTTGCTATTAGGGAGGTGCCCCAATCCTCTACGGGATTCTCCCCCTTTGAGTTACTGTATGGGAGACACCCAAGAGGGCTGTTGGATATTGCCAAGGAAACTTGGGAAAGTGAGAGTTCTCCCCACAGGAGTGTGATTGAGCATGTCGCCCTGATGCAAGACCGAATTGCACAGGTAATGCCCATCGTGAAGGAACATTTGGCCCAAGCGCAGTTAGCACAGCAGAGAGTGTACAACCGTGGAGCCAAGACCCGTACCTTTTCCCCGGGGGATAGGATACTGGTACTTGTCCCTACGGTTGAAAGTAAATTCCTTGCCAAATGGCAAGGCCCCTACGAGATAATGGAAAAAGTGAGTGAAGTGAATTACAAGGTCAGACAACCAGGAAGGCGAAAGCCCGAACAGATCTATCACGTTAATCTGTTGAAAGCCTGGAGGGATAGAGAGTCCCTAGTCGCAGACACTTGGTCACCAGCTCAAACTGGTTGCGTGATTCCTGAGGTTGGAATAGCAGCCACCTTGTCACAACCCCAACAACAGGAGGTTAAGGAGTTTGTGCTTCGCAACAAGGAGGTATTCTCTGAGCTGCCGGGACAAACATTTGGGGTAGAGCATGACATCATTACCCCGCCCGGTGAAAGGGTGAAGTTAAAACCCTATCGGATCCCAGAGGCCCGACGGGAGGCAATACGGGAGGAAGTACAGAAAATGCTGAACTTAGGGGTGATAGAGGAGTCCCAAAGTGATTGGTCTAGTCCCATTGTGTTGGTGCCTAAACCGGATGGGAGCTGGCGATTTTGTAACGATTTTCGTCAGTTGAACAAAGTTACAAAATTTGACACCTACCCCATGCCACGTATAGATGAGTTGATCGACCGGCTGGGAACAGCCCGATACATGACGACTCTTGACCTCACAAAAGGGTATTGGCAAATCCCCCTGGCCAAATTGGCCAAAGAGAAAACCGCATTTGTAACCCCAGACGGGGCGTTCCAATATAAAAGAATGCCGTTCGGGTTACAGAATGCGCCGGCCACATTCCAGCGGAAAATGGACCAGATGCTGAGGCCCCATCGGAAGTTTGCTGCGGCTTACCTGGATGACGTAATTGTCCATAGCACAGATTGGGCCTCACATCTGCCAAAAGTGCAAGCAGTCCTGGACTCTGTTCGGGAAGCGGGGTTTACGGCTAACCCCAAGAAGTGTACCATTGGGCAGGAGGAGGCCAAATATCTTGGGTACACCATTGGGAGGGGAGTAATAAAACCCCAACTCAACAAAGTCGAGGCCATCCAGAGTTGGCCACGTCCCAACAGCAAGAAGCAGGTACGAGCCTTTCTGGGAATCGCTGGGTATTATCGGCGATTCATTCCCCACTTTGCTTCTAAGGCTGTGCCCCTAACCAACCTAACGAAGGGGAAAGGGTCGGTCATGATTAAATGGACCCCCGAGGCTGAGGCAGCATTCCAATTCTTGAAACAAGCCTTATGTAGCCAGCCAGTGTTGTACTCACCCGACTTCTCTAAAGACTTTGTCGTACAAAGTGATGCGTCAGATGTGGGGTTAGGAGCAGTATTGTCCCAGGTCTGGAACGGGGAAGAGCACCCAGTCATTTACCTCAGCAGGAAGTTGAAGTCCCATGAGGTAAATTACGCCACCGTTGAAAAGGAGTGTTTAGCGGTGAAGTGGGCTCTAGATTCCCTTCGGTACTACCTGCTAGGTAGGCACTTTGACATAGTTACGGATCACGCTCCGTTAAAGTGGATGGCTCAAAACAAGGAAACAAATAGAAGAGTGAATAGGTGGTCCCTGGCCCTCCAGGAATTCAACTTCACAGTAAAGCATCGCCCTGGCGTTCAAATGGGGAATGTGGATGCTTTGTCTCGAGTACATGAATGCCTGATTGCTGGTGTTCCAACCCCGAGGTTAAAACAAGAGGGGGGGGTATGTGACAGCAGGAAGGTAAAGTCACCTGGTTGCATCCAGGGGGGTAGATATATTTCGCCCAGATTCAGGCTTTACGCCGACTTATACAACTAGGTGGAGAGTTGTATAAGCCCAGCTAAGGCTAGTGGGCTCATGGATGACTCATACCTCTAGGGAGAGGGCTGGGCGTCGTGCAGGCAGGGAGTTGATGAGGCCAGCTGAAGCTTGTCAGCTCATTTAGGCCTCTATAAGAACTCCCAGCTTCATTAGATGTTAGCTCATGCCTGGAACCAGACCTGTGTGGACTGTCTAGGGAGAGTGAACCCCTGTGCGGTGAGAAAAAGCCTGTGTGGCTATTTGCTTGGACATTTAAAACCAGGGACTTAGGGACTAGGACAGCACTAGGCTGATCCCAGTTGTTAGTTAGGAAACCTGTATGTTTAGTCAGAGGTCAAGTTGACCAGGATTTATTTTGTTTATATGTTTCTTTTGGCTTTGCTGTGTTTTGTCACTGTAAATAGAAAATAAACCGCACCTTTTTTTTGATTTTGAAAACCACAACCTCCGTTTGCTGGGCCTGTTTTTGTGTGGGGAGCCCATCCCGGGGGTCACACACACCCGCTGCCGAGCTAACCCCCTCACAATATATATACAAACCGGGATGCATATATATACTAAATACACTGAAGCTAACTGAATCAACTGCCTGCTCAAAGTAAATGAAATGAAATGACACTCTCTCTCTCTCTCTATCTCTCTAAACGCCACCAACACACTACACAGGGCCGACGTGCAGGCGGCCTTTTATAGTGTGGAGCGTGTACTTAATCCCCTGAGCCATAATTGGCCAAAGGCACCCTGCCTTTGGCCAATTATGTCTCTCTGTGCTGACGGCGCTGTGATTGGCCAAAGCATGCGGGTCATAGTGCATGCTTGGCCAATCATCAGCCAGCAATGCACTGCGATGACGCAGTGCATTATGTGCCGTGACGCGCCGTTTGAAATTGGCGCGAATGACCCATAATGTTTGATCTTCGTTGAGCGATTGAACGGCCGATGTTCGAGTCGAACTCATGTTCGACTCGAACTCGAAGCTCATCCCTAGTAAGGGGGCACTTTACTGATCTCCAAAGTAAGGGGTCACTTTTCCACTGACAAATAATCAACTATACTAATATGAGGAAACATTAAAATTTTCACTGTATGTGTTTCTTTTCTGGGCATCATTATTATTATTATTGTTTCATAGAACTATTATTACTAAAAATACATTTGTCATATAGAGCAGCCTTGAGCGTCAAATGTGCAAACCATGCCACAATTCTAATTCTTATATTAACAACTTTCTGATTGAGATAATTTACTGTAGGATGTAGATATAATTATTATTACAAGGAGACCTAAAAGTTATTTCAAGGGTTCATCTTAAAAAGTTTGAGAGAGGCTGATGAAAACAAACAGAGCACAAAACGTTCTCAGTTCCAAGTTCCAAGTGATATTTAAATTTGTACCACACTATATTGCCAAAAGTATTGGGACTCCTGCCTTTACATGCACAAATGAACTTTAATGGCACCCCAGTCTTAGTCCATATGGTTCAATATTGAGTTGGCCCACCCTCTGCAGCTATAACATCTTTAACTCTTCTGGGAAGGCTGACCACAAGGTTTAGGAGTGTGTCTATGGGAATGTTTGACCATTCTTCCAGAAGTGAATTTATTCCAAAGGTGTTCTATCGGGTTGAGGCCAGTCAAGTTCCTCCACCCCAAACTCGCTCATTCATGTCTTTATGGAACTCGCTTTGTGCACTGATCCAAATAATTTGGTGGATGGGGGATTATGTTGTGGGGTTGTTTTTCAGGAGTTGGGCTTGGCCCCTTAGTTCCAGTGAAGAGAACTCTTAAGGTGTCAGCATACCATGACATTTTGGACAATTTCATGCTCCCAATTTTGTGGGAACAGTTTGGGGATGACCCCTTCCTGTTCCAACATGACTGCTCACCAGTGCACAAAGCAAGGTCCATAAAGACATGTTGGTTGGAGGGTAGACAGTGGAGGAGACCTTGCGTGGAGAGTGAAGAAGTTTCTGCTTTTGACTGCTGGGTTGCATTTTTGGTTATTTTTGGCTCTTTTTCCTTGCAGCTTTTTAACACCTTTTTCTGGCACATTTTAAACAGCCTTTTTTTCTCTTTTTTTCCTTCAGCCTACTAATCAAGGGGAGTGGTTAATTGGTCACAGGTGCTTGAGGCCTATATAAACTTCTGTAGAGCTCATTTAGAGCCTGCTCATTTTGAGTTGCTGGAACTCTGTCCAAGTGGAACTGGACTAAGTGGTGAGTTAAAATCAAGAGTTTAAAACAGGAGGTTAAAACAGGGGTCATAGTAGATGTGTAGTGTGAGTACCTGGGTGTTGTCTGAGTAGTGTGTGTGGATCGTTAGTACTTGTGTATTGTAGGTGCACGCTGGTCTGCGAGTGCACGCGGGTCCGTGGGTCTGCGAGTGCACGTGGGTCTGCGAGTGCACGCGGGTCCGTTGGTCTGCGAGTGCACGCGGGTCCGTTGGTCTGCGAGTGCACGCTGGTCTGCGAGTGCACGCAAATCCGTTGGTCTGCGAGTGCACGCGGGTCCGTTGGTCTGCGAGTGCACGCGGGTCCGTTGGTCTGCGAGTGCACGCGGGTCCGTTGGCCTGCGAGTGCACGCGGGTCCGTTGGCCTGCGAGTGCACGCGGGTCCGTTGGTCTGCGAGTGCACGCTGGTCTGCGAGTGCACGCGGGTCCGTTGGTCTGCGAGTGCACGCGGGTCCGCGAGTGCATGCGGGTCCGTTGGTCTGCGAGTGCACGCTGGTCTGCGAGTGCACGCGGGTCCGTTGGTCTGCGAGTGCACGCTGGTCTGCGAGTGCACGCGGATCTGTTGGTCTGCGAGTGCACGCTGGTCTGCGAGTGCACGCGGGTCCGTTGGTCTGCGAGTGCACGCTGGTCTGCGAGTGCACGCGGGTCCGTTGGTCTGCGAGTGCACGCGGGTCCGTTGGTCTGCGAGTGCACGTTGGTCTGCGAGTGCACGCGGGTCCGTTGGTCTGCGAGTGCACGCTGGTCTGCGAGTGCACGCGGGTCCGTTGGTCTGCGAGTGCACGCTGGTCTGCGAGTGCACGCGGGTTTGTTGGTCTGTGGGTGCACGTGGGTCTGCGTGGTACCTGTGTATTGTCTTGTTGAGTACCTGTGTATTGTCTTGTTGAGTACCTGTGTATTGTCTTGTTGAGTACCTGTGTATTGTCTTGTTGAATAGTTGGGTCAGGAAGATAGTGTTAGGTAATTTGGACAGGGTATAATCTCGAATCCTCATTAAATTAATAGGTACGATGCCCAGCGGGTGTGGCGAGGCGACTCGGTGTACATCTTGCAGCATGTATGCGTTCCTTGATCATCTGATCGAGGGCGATTACTGCTGTGCAAAATGTAAACACATTGTTTCCCTGGAAGCCCAGGTTCTGAATCTAGGGAAGCAACTGTCAGCACTGGGAAGTCCCTCCACACTAAAGGAGAGCTGGATACGTACCCGGCAGGTGATGGCAGGGGCCAGCACAGAGGTGGGTGGAGTCAAAGAGGTGCAGGCACTAGAAAATAGTAGATGGGTGACAGTCAGGAAGGGTAGAGGGCGAAGTGCCAGGGAGGCCGATCCAGGGCTGGAGCATCCCAATAAGTATGCTCCATTGAGTGACATTGGTGAAACCAGTCCGGGACCAGCACTGCTGGAGCTGAGGGACTCTCCTAGCTGCCAGGGGAAGAACTCCTCCAGTGAGAGTGGGGGGGAAGCGAAGGGAAAGGAAAGACAGATTCTGGTGGTAGGGGACTCAATTCTTAGAAGGACAGAGAGGGCAATCTGTAACAAAGACCTGAAGCGCCGAACTGTATGTTGTCTACCGGGCGCTCGGGTTCGGCACATCACGGATCTGGTGGACAGATTACTGGGAGGGGCTGGGGAAGACCCAGCTGTCATGGTGCACGTTGGCACCAATGACAAAGTCAGAGGCAGATGGAGTGTCCTAAAGAACGATTTTAGGGACTTAGGAGCTAAATTGAGGAAAAGGACCTCCAAGGTAGTATTCTCGGGAATACTACCGGTACATCGAGCCACACCAGAAAGGCAGAGGGAGATTAGGGAAGTGAACAAGTGGCTGAAGAGCTGGTGTAGTAAGGAGGGGTTTGGGTTCCTGGAGGACTGGGCCGACTTCTCAGTCGATAACCAGTACTATAGAAGGGACGGACTGCACCTAAATGAGGAGGGTGCAGATCAGCTGGGAATAAGGATGGCCAAAAAGTTAGAGGGGTTTTTAAACTAGGTGACAGGGGGGAGGGTCCAGAGATAGTGAGAGTCAGCGGGGAACATATTCTAAAGGGTAGTATTAGGGGCATTAGTGGTAGGGTAACCAAAGAACATAAACCCAAGGTAAGTATAGTAGCAAGTCCTAGTTGCAATCTGGGAACACCCAAGAGGATAGTATGTGACCGGTCAAATAATATTAATGCATTAAAGTGTCTGTTCACCAACGCCAGAAGTCTGCCAAGCAAAATAGGTGAGTTGGAAGCTCTGGTGCATGAGGAGAGCTATGATGTAATCGGTATTGCTGAAACTTGGCTTCATTCCTCACATGACTGGGCTATTAATATTCCTGGCTATGCACTCTTTCGGAAAGACAGGGTAAAAAGGAAGGGTGGAGGGGTCTGTCTCTATGTGAGAAGTGATCTCAAAGCGAGTGTGAAAGAGGACCTGGTGGATGGAGAGTGTGATGAGTCTGAAGCATTATGGGTGGAACTGCATACAGATGTGCGTAGTTCAAAGCTAATCATTGGAGTTTGTTATAGACCACCCAATGTTAATGAGGAGTTAGAGACTCAGCTCCATGCACAGATGGAAAGGGCTGCAAGGGCTGGGACGGTGATAATAATGGGGGATTTTAACTACCCAGAAATTGACTGGAGTAATGGAACTGCTGGGACAGTTAAAGGGCAAAAATTTATAAACCTATTGCAGGACAATTTTATGGTCCAGTTTATTGAGGCCCCAACTAGGAATGATGCTCTGTTGGACCTGGTAATCTCAAACCATGCAGAGCGTATTACTAATGTTCAGATAAAGGAACACCTGGGTAGCAGTGACCATAACATGATTTCATTTGATGTTAGTTGTAAGCAAAAATCACATACAGGAAAGATAAAAACACTTAATTTCAAGAGAGCAAATTTTCCAAGGATGAGTGTTGCTCTCCAGGACTTAGACTGGGAAGGAATATTGGCATCAATGGGCACAGAACAGAAATGGGAATTCTTCAAAAAGACTGTTTGTGAACTCACTGCAAAGTATATTCCCATGGGCAATAAGTTTAAAAGGCTAAAAATAAAACCTATGTGGCTCACTGCCAAAGTTAAAAAAGCTATAAACTATAAGAAAAGAGCTTTTAAAAAATATAAAAATGAGGGAACACTAGTGTCATTTAAATGTTACAAAGAATATAACAGGATATGTAAAAAGGAAATCAAGGATGCAAAAATTCAAAATGAACGACAGATTGCAAAAGATAGTAGGACAAACCCCAAAAAATTCTTCAAATATATTAATAGTAAAAAGGTCAAGTCTGAGCATGTAGGCCCTTTACAAAATAATCTAGAGTGGGTGACTGGGGACAAAGAGAAGGCTAATTTATTAAATACTTTCTTCAGTTCTGTGTATACAAAGGAGCATGGGGGAGCTCATGTCCAAAATGGGGGTGGTAGTGACACAGCCCCAAATCCACAATGGCTCAAAAGTGATATGGTCCAGAAATATTTAGATGGAATAAAGGTGGATAAAGCACCTGGACCAGATGGCATACACCCACGGATCCTAAAAGAATTGAGCTCTGTAATTTCAAAGCCATTGTATTTAATTTTTAGGGACTCATTAATGACAGGAATAGTACCACTGGATTGGCGCAGGGCCAATGTGGTGCCTATATTTAAAAAGGGAATTAAGTGTTTACCAAGTAACTATAGACCTGTTAGTTTAACTTCTATAGTTGGGAAAATACTGGAGAGATTAATAAAAGACCACATAGATGAGTTCTTGCTGGAAAAAAACTATTTAAGCAACAGACAGCATGGATTCATGAAAGACAGAAGTTGTCAAACAAACCTGATTTCTTTTTATGAAGAGGTAAGTAAGACCTTGGACAGAGGGGTGGCAGTGGACGTGGTATACTTGGATTTTGCAAAAGCGTTCGATACAGTTCCCCACACATGGCTCATGTGTAAGGTAAAGTCTACAGGATTGGAAATATCAGTTTGTAAATGGATAGAAAACTGGCTAAAAGACAGAATTCAGAGAGTAGTGGTTAATGATTCTTACTCTGAATGGTCCAAGGTTATCAGTGGTGTACCCCAAGGTTCAGTGCTGGGACCCTTACTTTTTAATATGTTTATAAATGATATTGGGTCTGAGATCAAAAGTAACATTTCTGTCTTTGCAGATGACACCAAGCTATGCAGTGGAATAACGTCCTTACAGGATGTCGCCAATTTACAAGCCGACCTCAATGCTCTGTCTAATTGGGCGACTATGTGGCAGATGAGGTTTAATGTTGATAAATGTAAAGTTATGCACTTGGGGGCTAATAATATGAATGCATCATACATACTAGGGGGAGTACAACTGGGGGGATCCGTAGTGGAGAAGGATCTGGGGGTTTTGGTAGATCATAAGCTCAATAATGGCATGCAATGCCATGCTGCGGTTTCCAAAGCGAGCAAGGTCCTTTCTTGTATTAAGAGAGGTATGGTCTCCAGAGAGAGAGATATCATTTTGCCCCTGTTCAAATCATTAGTAAGACCTCATCTGGAATATGCAGTTCAGTTTTGGGCCCCAGTTCTCAAAAAGGATATTGGGGAACTGGAGAAAGTGCAGAGAAGGGCAACCAAACTGATAAGAGGCATGGAGGAGCTCAGCTATGAGGAGAGATTAGAGGAACTGAATTTATTCTCTCTTGAGAAGAGGAGATTAAGGGGGGATATGATCAACATGTACAAATACATAAGGGGTCCATATAGTGAACTTGGTGTTCAGTTATTCACTTTACGGTCAACACAAAGGACAAGGGGGCACTCTTTGCGTCTAGAGGAAAAGAGATTTCACCTCCAAATACGGAAAGGTTTTTTCACAGTAAGAGCTGTGAAAATGTGGAATAGACTCCCTGCAGAGGTGGTTCTGGCCAGCTCAGTAGATTGCTTTAAGAAGGGCCTGGATTCTTTCTTAAATGTACATAATATAACTGGGTACTGACATTTATAGGTAAAGTTGATCCAGGGAATATCCGATTGCCTCTCGGGGGATCAGGAAGGAATTTTTTCCCCTGCTGTAGCAAATTGGATCATGCTCTGCTGGGTTTTTTTTGCCTTCCTCTGGATCAACTGTGGGTATAGAATTGGGTATATGGGATTGTACGATATATGTTTATTTTTTTTAAATTTTTTTTTTATTTTTTTTTCCGGTTGAACTGGATGGACTTGTGTCTTTTTTCAACCTGACTAACTATGTAACTATGTAACTATGTAACTATGGATGAGCGAGTTTGGGGTGGAGGAAGTTGAAGCTGTTATAGCAGCTTAAAGGGTGGGCCAACTCAATATTGAACCCTATGCACTAAGACTGGGATGCTATTAAAGTTCATGCGCGTGTAAAGGCAGGCGTTGCAATACTTTTGGCAATATAGTGTATATTTAGAAAGGTAATTTTTGATTGCATTAAATTACAAAATGATTGGTGTAGCAATTATGTGCATTTGATCATTTTTACTTTAACAAAAGTGGAGATTTCCTTAAAAGCATAAGTAGCAATATTTAGCATAGGGGTTAAAATGTGAACAGTCGACACTGAAAATCTGTGTCAATTATTGTGAAGATTCTTCTTTTATTGTGAAGAAAGTAATGTTGATTTGGCATATAGGAGCAAGAACAAGACAAGAGCTGCTCATGGCCACCTAAGTGATAAGATAAAATCCATAAAATACAGATGCACTGCTTTGTATTCTGTGCACAGTAAATTTACGGGGATTAGCTTTCATATTATTACTATAATGGCTATCAGGTTTATCCGGTGGAAATGTTAGCATCTACTTATTAATGACAATGTAAATTAATTGGAAGCTGTATAATTCCTTGCAGTTCTGCCACAGATCACTGAGTGTATCTGGCCATCTATCATCCCAATCTGGGATAATGATCAAGCTTGGTCTCCTGGAATTAAAAGCTTAAAGGGGTTTTCCACTTTCAGTTGACTTTTATTGGCTTCTACTTCATTTATAATTTTTTTTCCATTTTAATTTATATAAAATACATACATATATATATATATATATATATATATATATATATATATATATTTATTATTATTGTCATTGGCAATGAACAGTTACTGCACAATTATAACTGCAAAAATTGTGTCCTCACTAAAAATAATTGTTGGATAAATATAGAAAAGCATTGAACGTGGACACCAGAAATGAGATTAATTCTGATAAAAAAATATTTAATAATTTCCCTACTGAACACTATATCAAAAGCTGCTCAAGAAGGTCTTAAAATATGTATTTTCTTATAAAATTGGTTTCCTACCTACTGTATACATGGGCTTTGTTCTGCAACGCTTCTAATAAGCTCCATTTTCCTGAATGCTGAATTTTGCACAGGCAGCCAGCTAAACTAAAAATACTGGGCTCTCACAACTATTTAGGTATCAATTGGTCAGTATTCTGGTCAATGCTCACTTTAAAGCAGACCCATGGTCAGACACTAATGCAGCATACACACGATCGTTTTTCATGGCGTTAAAAATGCCATTTTTAAAAATGGCCATTAAAAACGATCGTGTGTATGCTCCAGAGCATTTTTAACGGCGTGAAAAACGGCCATTAAAAATTTCGAACATGCTCTATTTTTTTCACGTCGTTTTTCATGTCGTTTTTTTTAACGTCGTGAAAAACGATAGTGTGTATGCTTTTACGAGGGAAAAAAAAATGCGCATGCTCAGAATCAAGTATGAGACGGGAGCGCTCGTTCTGGTAAAACTAGCGTTCGTAATGGAGATAGCACATTCGTCACGCTGTAACGGACTGAAGAGCACGAGGCTGAAAAGCGCGAATCGCCGCTCAACAAAGTTTACTAACATGAAGGGTGGCGCCATTCGAACGGAACTTCCCCTTTATAGTGCCGTCGTACGTGTTGTACGTCACTGCGCTTTGCTCGAGCGTTTTTTTTTAATGATCGTGTGGATGCAAGACAGGCTTGAGAGGAAACAAGAAAAAAAACGAAGAGAAAAACGTCGGCTTAAAAAATGGCATTAAAAACGTACGTGTGTACGCGGCATAAGTCCAGCCACTATTCATTTTATTTAAATTAACCACTTAAGGACTGGAAGGATTTGCCCCCTTAATGACCAGACCATTTTTTGGGATACGGCACTGCATCGGTTTAACGGACAATTGTGCGGTCATGTGACGTTGTACCCAAACTAAATTGACGTCCTTTTTTTTTCACACAAATGGAGCTTTCTTTTAGAGATTTTCGATCACCTCTGCGGTTTTAATTTTTTGCCCTATAAACAAAAAAATTGCGACAATATTTTTAACTTTTTGCTATAATAAATATACAAAACAAAATGTAAAAATTTTTTTTTTTCATCAGTTTAGGGCCAGGGGTCTCAAACCTGCGGCCCTCCAGCTGTTGCGGAACTACAAGTCCCATCATGCCTCTGCCTATGGGAGTCATGCTTGTAACTGTTTAGCCTTGCAATGCCTCATGGGAATTGTAGTTCTGCAACACCTGGAGGGCCACCAGTTTGAGACCCCTGGTTTAGGCTAATATGTATTCTTCTACATATTTTTTGTAAAACAAATTGCTAGAAGCGCATATTGATTGGTTTGCGCAAAAGTTATAGCGTCTACAAAATAGGGGATAGATTTATGGCATTTTTATTATTTATTTATTTTTTATTGGTAATGGCGGCGATCTGTGATTTTTTAGCGGACTGTGATATTGCGGCGGACAGATCGGACACTTTTAAAACTTTTTTGGAACCATTGACATTTATACAGCAATCAGAGCTAAAAAAAATAGCCACTGATTACTGTATAAATGTCACTGGCAGGGAAGGGGTTATCACTAGGGGGTGATCAAGGGGTTAAGTGTTCCCTAGGGAGGTGTTTATAATTGTGGGGGGAATGGGACTAACTAGAGGAGGAGAGAGATTGCTGTTCCTGATCACTAGGAACAGCAGATCTCTCTCTACTCCCATCAGAACAGGGATCTGTCTGTTTACATTAACAGATCCCCGTTTCTGGCTTTCTGAGGACAGCGCGACCGCCGGCCACGTGCATCGGCTACGGCGGCGCGGGCGTGCGCCCCCTTATAGCTTCTTATAAGCGCCCGACATACAATGATGGCGATTCGCGCAGCTGTACCAACCCACCGCAGTACAACTGCGGCAGCTGGTCGGAAAGTAGTTAAGTTATGTCCTGAGAAACTTACCTTTGCTTGAGAACGTAGGGCTCTGGGCTTCTTTTGGCTGGCTGAACGACAAATGCTTTGATACTGGTCATATCTGAAGATGGGGCTTGGGGGACCGATGTTCAGCTCACGGCACACTCTGGGAGACAATGTATGATGTAAGGCAATTGAAAGACCAGCAAATATCAGACTTCCTGTGACTTCTATCCCCCTTTGCCTTAGGATTCAAATTCAGTGTGCAGCTCTCTCTGACAGATGCCGATCGTTCGATCAGCTTCTGTCAAACAGTCTTGTTGGAAAACCTTGTTTGATGAGCGGCTTGCAGCCAATCAGTTGCAACACTGATCAGTGTATTCTAGCAGCAGGGAGACCTTACTGTCAGGGTACAATAGCGCAGTGGGGGAGATTACTGCATCCACCTGCAGGAATCTGAGTTTTTCTTTTGTTCAGCCTGCTGATTGAACAAAACAAAAAAAAAACAGTGGGGTTGATTTACTAAAACTGGAGAGTGCAAAATCTGGTGCAGCTGTGCATGGTAGCCAATCAGCTTCTAACTTCAGCTTGTTCAACTAAGCTATGACAAAAAAACCTGGAAGCTGATTGGTTTCTATGCACAGCTGCACCAGAATTTGCACTCTCCAGTTTTAGTAAATCAACCCTTCATGTGTCTACCAAGTTTTAGTAACAGCAGCTGTCATATTTTGGTCATGAAAGGATTCTTTTAAGGGCTTTTTCACAATCATTAACTTGCAGTAGCACATGTGCATTTCTGCATGCATGTATGTACAGTATGTACGTTTTGAAAGTGTTATGTATGTGATGCTTATTTTAACCATGTTTTTAGATCATAATGTATACACATTGATGGAAAAACATTTAGAATAGGGATCTCTAATGGTGAAGATGTGTCTAACACGAAAACACTGGGAGGCTTGGCGTGAGCTCTGATGTTTGTAGACTGATTATCCTCCTGTTTCCCCAGCTACCTACTTTGATTTGGCCACTGGCTCTTAGACACCACTAGACCACCAGTCTAAAGCAGCACTGAGATTGAAAGTGGTTGTAAACCCTTACAGACCACTTTAACCTACAGGTAAGCCAAGATTAAGGCTTACCTGTAGGTGCAATAAATATCTCCTTAACCTACATGGTTAGGGAGATATTTTCCAAAGAACGGGCACCGATGTCTACGGCGCATGTGCGCCGTAGACAACGGCACATGCGCACTGAGCGTGCCATTAGTGAAGGCAATCATGCCGTCACTGCCGGCTCCCGCGCGCATGCGGGGGCTTTGATCTCAGTTAAGTAATTCATAATGAATAGGGAAGTGGGGTAAGCAGACTTCCCCGGGTGAGGGGTACAGAGAATTCCAGCTGGTGATTAGGAGACACAGATCGGTGTCTTACCTCACCAGTGACATCGGTCCCATTGTGGCTACAGGATGGCACTCCTCCTCTTGCCTCGCTAAACTCGGTTACCATTCCATGTTGCCAGCACACAGCACAGGCACTTCCCCATCCTGGGCTGTTCTCACCCCATGCTCCTCTCCTTTCAGGAAATGGCTCACAGCTTCTTCCCAGCCAATGAGAACGGAGGGGTGTAGACTGTGAAAGGCAAAGTTGAAAGCCCAGTACTGGAGCATGGCAGTGGGGCCCTAGGGCAGATCGGAGCTGGACTTTGTGGAGGATATGATAATATGATAGGGAGGCTGCAGGGGCCCCCTGAAGCTAGGGACTGGGTTGCGATTGTGACCCCTGCAACCCCTTATGCTACGCCCATGCCTCAGGTGGCAAGGAACATTCTGAAGGCATCGGTCAGCCTATTAATTCATTACTGCTTTATGGAAGTTCAAATAAAAGCCACACATGACGTGCTATGTCTAGATGCTGTATACGTTTTTCGAGCACAGTTTGGAGTCTTGGGGAAGAAGGTCTGTCATGCAACCTCTAGACTTGGCTTCTGGAACCAAAATGCATAGGTGTTTCATAGTGTTGAAAAACCACATCCTTTTCAATTCCCTTGCTGAGACCCCCTGAGAAAAGTTGCAGATCTCTGGTAACAATGGAGTGCAGCAGTGGCAAAACAGCTAATTGGTCAAATTTCGAGCTGAATACCAGTGACAATCAACAGCTGGGGGGAAAGTTTAACGGTTTAACACTCTCCTAAAGTTGGAAAAGTCTGTGAAAAAAAACTAGAAAGGGAAAGGATAAAGTAAGGGTAAAAAACAAAACAAAAAAAAAACCTTTCAACTGTTTGCAAGCCTGTAATGGAATAAAGCCTGGATAAACCATGCTTGATTTAATAGTTCCTGAGCCTCGTATATTTCTTTTAGAGGCATTTTCATTCATTACTTTAAGAGCCTAATTCCCCATTAACTCATTTACAACAGCATTTTTCCAAAGCCAGTTGACCGCCGATTTCAAGTGTGTTCCATGTTTCTTTTTCTCAGAAAAATGACACTTAGCACTAAAAGTGGAGCTTGGCCAGATATTTCTTGCAGCCATTTAACCTCCATTTACTAACAAATAAAGCAAAATTGATGCTGATTTGGCTCTACTTGGGGAATGCTTTTGATCCATAAAATGCCTCTTTGGCTGCAATTTGCCGCACCGGGCTGTCACATCGAAGAGGCGCAAGCCTGATAATGATAAACCTTTATGGCCAGTCTGTTTGCATCTAACAGCAAAGTAATGTAACATTTTCATTTGGCTGCAATTAATGTTAATGTTGGCTATGAAAATTGTCATTAAATACCATTTTAAAATCCATTCAATTTGCATATGCAAAGCCCATTTGCTATCAGGTAAAATACACACAGTGCTGCGTCTTATCCTTTAATCGCGAGGCGTTTTGCTGGCCACGAACGATTTCTAATGGATTTCTAGTGGTTTAACTGTATCGTGTCTGAAATGGCTATTGATGAGATGTTGCGAAGGTTGCAGTAGCAATGCTGTCATTGGATTACAGTCAGGATAATACTGTGCATTAATGTTGATGTAAGAAACTTGTACTTCATTGACTCATGTACTGTATACTACCTATTTACTGCTGGCATTATAATGAAATTTGTTGGGTAAAATCATAAGTTAAAGAATTTCAAGAACTGTGTTTTGACCAAGAATAGGTAGGTGTAGTCACCTGCTTTAAAAGAGAAGTGCGCAAATTAAAAAAATAAACATACATACCCACTTAGGTGCATGCGGCATTGATCCAATGCTGCATCTGTACCTCCCTGTCTCTAAGACTGAGAACCAAACGATCAAAGACCGCTGATTGCTCAGTTCTCGATCTTCAGTGAGCAGAGAGCCGGTGACTGTCAGTCTCTGCTCGGCTCCTCCAGCACTCACTGTAGTGAGGGGCTGTGGAGGGGGCGACAGCAGCTGGCTCAGGCTCTCAGCAGTGTGTTGTGAATAGAGATTTAACCTCAAGTTCTTTATTCTACAGGAAACCTGTGAAATTACCTTCAGACTGAGAGAGTTCCAAATCATGTTTATTTGTTACGCAATTACATTACATAATTACGGAGAGCACACATACAAGGCCGTCACAGTATGCTCTGAATTCAATACATCTTGATATCTCCCTTTTATAGGGTGTCTTATACTCAAGTCAAACAAGCCCAGCTGCAGAGTGAGAGTACCATGCTGACCCGTATCCCTTGGTACATATCTGAGTGGTACCTTAAGATAAGCACATGGAATCATGGTATTCGCAAACAAATTCACAATCGCCATTTTAGTTTCTATCTTGTTTAACCACACTTTATATAATGTTCATAACTAGCATTATTATTATGTGTTTTGCATATAACGCTGACCATAAACGTGTTTTGCACTAAGATGTATGATCCTGTAAAGATCATCCTATTATTCTTATACAGTTGAAAGGCTGAGCCAGCAGCCGCTCAGGTATCTGGGTGGATCCCGATAATAAAGTCAAGATCTCTCCAGAGCCTGGACAGGCTGAATGACGTCAGCGGACCATGAACTTTAGCCTGCTTTTGGCTGAATATGGCTCGCAAGAGTGCAGAAATAAGTGCATAGATCTTCATTTACAAATAATGGATGCCATCACGTTTTTGCCTCTACAAGTATTGTACATTTGAGCAGAACTAGTTGTCAAATACATACATGTCTCTAGGGCTTCTCCAGCAATTGGCCAAAGATCTTTAGTTGCAAAATTGGCACAATGGCACTCAGTCAGTAACTTTACAGCTGGCCAGTTGTTGGGGAAGCCCCATAGACATCTATGTTGTCCACATCTCATTCTTGATTGTCGCTGATCACAGACTAGCATATAAGAAAAGTGCCCAAAATTTGCAGCTGTAGATTTCTGAATCACGGCAGAGAGATGAGTGCAAAGCACATCATTACACATGTCTCATTTCAGAGATCTTGCCATCCTGGGCTTCTGATCAAAACTGTGTATGCGGTATATCACAACCTCATTAAAAACACAAGCTCTTTAAAATGAGGATTAGTTTAAATAATTAAAAAAATGTTCCACACTTCTCTTGCAGTGCACGAACAGCTAATATTTACCTGATACACTACAAACGATAGGAATAGATTTACTAAAGGCAAACAGAGTGTGCACTTTGCAAGTGCAGTTGCTTCAGATCTTAGTAAATGAGACTGCAAAGAACACCCAATCACATGCAATTTTATCTTGCACTTGATTGCATGATGGAAGTCAACACAGCTTCAGCTCATTTATTAAGCTCTGGAGCCACTGCACTTGCAAGGCACACAGTCTATTTGCATTTAGTAAATTCATCCCTATGTGTATGTACCTACTGACTTATCTACATTACACAGCACAGGTTACAGAGAGTAAAATAAGGGACACTCCCAAGGTATCATAGAAGACATGTTTATTTTTTTGTGGCTACAGACCTGCACAATCATGAATCATGTCTGGTTAGCCATTTTCAGTACTTCTGTTTGGGATATCTTTTACTGGCTAATGGCCACAATGATACTCCACCAGACCGTGCATGCATTGTTTTTCTTTATTTACTTTGACAGCCAGATCTGGCAATCCAGGACACAGAGCATTCCTTCTCATTTTCCCAACGATACCAATGTAGAAGGCATATGTAGTTCCTCCCATTGACCACCAAGATAGGGGGCAGTCATTATCCCACTGATCACTAAGGTAAGGGACAGTCTTCATCTCTCCAACTACAATGGTAAGGAGCAGTCTGCATCTCCCTGCCCAGTCAAGTAAGGGGCAGTCTTTATTCCCCTGACTACCAATGTAAGGGCCAATCTTCACCCCCCCCCCGACCACCAAGGTAAGGGTCTTCATCCCACTGACACCAAAGTACAAGGGAATTCTAACTCTCACTGACACCAATGCAATCTTCATTTCATTGACCACCAAGGGTATTGCGCATTCCTCATACCACTGAAAACAAAGTAAGGGGAAGTCTTTATCTCCCCGATGCGTTGCATTGTGATAAAATAATAGTACAAGTTTTGAGAATGGCAGAGGGCAGCACAAGGGGCGGATGTGTGATGCAAGTCTTTCAAACTCGCTCGCAGTCGCTGCTGTTAACCCCTGCAGCACCAAAAGATTGCCACTCTAGGCAGTATCTTGTGGCATAGGAAGGGTTTTTACATGTAACAGCACCCTGCAGGACATGGGATACACACCATTACAGGAAACTAATGTACATCTTCAAAAAATTTAATTTACTAAACTTCAGTTTTAAAGCTGAACCCCAGCTTTTGTTACACTTTACATAGTTTGGGCCAAGCTGGCCCAAATGGACTATGTCCCTCCCTAACATGTGAGGCCGCTGGATGTGCTGAGGCTACATACAGCATACCGCACTGTGTTCTGGGTTCAAGCTGAGACCTTCCTGCCTCATACCCGGAACACAATAGAGTCTATCTGATTGGCGCTCAGTCGTTCAGAGAAAGCAATGTATTGCAGAGAGGCAAACTGATGATGTCACAACCTCTGGCTAATCACAGGAAGCTTTGTAATCCGGCCGTGTGTACAGGGCTTATGCTTCCTCGGCACTGCCTCGCAGTGTTTTCCATTGGCAAGTGTAGTAAATCTGGTGGAAAAAAAAAACGCCGGGAAACCCGGCGGGAAAATAGAGAGCAGGTTCTCCATTTTTCCCGCCGGGAATTCCCGGCAGTTTTCCCAGCGAGGGAGCATACACACACCCGGTTTTCACGGCAAAAAGCTCTCACAGCAGTTTTCTTGCTGGGAAAACCGGCCGTGTGTACGAGGCTTAACTTTTTAATATCTTTATAAATGATTTTGTTTCTGGGATCAAAAGTAACATTTCTGTCTTTGCAGATGACACTAAGCTATGCAGTGGAATAATGTCTCTACAGGATGTCTCCAATTTACAAGCCGACCTCAATGCACTGTCTAATTGGGCAACTATGTGGCAGATGAGGTTTAATGTTGATAAATGTAAAGTTATGCACTTGGGGGCTAAGAATATGCATGCATCATACATACTAGGGGGAGTACAACTGGGGGGATCTGTAGTGGAGAAGGATTTGCGGGTTTTGGTAGATCATAAGCTCAATAATGGCATGCAATGCCAAGCTGCGGTGTCCAAAGCGAGCAAAGTCCTTTCTTGTATTAGGAGAGGTATGGACTCCAGAGAGAGAGAGATTATTTTGCCCCTGTACAAATCATTAGTAAGACCTCATCTGGAATATGCAGTTCAGTTTTGGGCATCAGTTCTTAAAAAGGGTATCGGGGAACTGGAGAAAGTGCAGAGAAGGGCAACTAAACTGATAAGAGGCATGGAGGAGCTCAGCTATGAGGAAAGGTTAGAGGAACTGAATTTATTCACTCTTGAGAAGAGGAGATTAAGGGGGGATATAATCAACATGTACAAATATATAAGGGGTCCATATAGTGTTCTTGGTGTTGAGTTATTCACTTTATGGTCAACACAGAGGACAAGGGGGCACTCTTTACGTCTAGAGAAAAAGAGATTTTATCTCCTAATACAGAAAGGTTTCTTGACAGTAAGAACTGTGAAAATGTGGAATAGACTCCCTCCAGAGGTGGTTCTGGCCAGCTCAGTAGATTGCTTTAAGAAAGGCCTGGATACTTTCCTAAATGTACATAATATAACTGGGTACTGACATTTATAGGTAAAGTTGATCCGGGGAATATCCGATTGCCTTTCGGGGGATCAGGAAGGAATTTCTTTCCCCTGCTGTAGCAAAATGGAGCATGCTCTGCTGGGGTTTTTCGCCTTCCTCTGGATCAACTGTGGGTATAGAAATGGGTATATGGGATTGTATGATATATAATTTTTTTTTTTTTTTTTTTATGGTTGAACTAGATGGACTTGTGTCTTTTTTCAACCTGGCTAACTATGTAACTATCTACTGTGTTTCGGGTATGAGACAGGAAGGTCTCGGCTCGAACCTGGAACCTATACTCAGCTACATACAGTTTTTATTACAGCACATCCAGTGGCCTTCCATGTTAGGGAAGGATATAGCTGGCCCAAACATACTAAGTAAAGTGTATCAGAAGCTGGAGTTCAGCTTTAAACATGTCATAAATACGCATTTCCCATTGGTCAGAAAAGTTAAAGAAAGTCTTGTTGTTTTGTTCTATTTTTTGCTAAGTAGTTTCTTGGGTTTCAAAGACATTTTGACTGCCTGCTCATGGCTCACACCTGGATATGTATTGCACCAATTATAATAAATAGATAATAAGGTCAATTTAGGGCTGTAAACATCCTGGCCAATCTTTCTCTACCCTGGATGATAACAGACCTCCTCTGTGTGCTCTTAGCTAAAGTGCCATTACTTTAAAGGTGCTAATGTGAGATGTCTGGGCCAGTGTGACCTAACAAGCTGATGAAAACAAGCAGATATAAAAGTTGCTGAGAGCACATAATTTGAGGGTGTACAACTGAACAACATGGCGGCAAAGCCCTTTTCAGAACAGGACCCTGGTGGGAGTTTTTCTGGGCACCAGAAAGCTTTTAGGAGGCCACATATGAATCAGATGTATTTGGAGCAGCGGGAAGGTAAAAAAAACATAAGTGTGTATTATCTTTGCAGCGTTGCCAATCTCGGATAAGACAGAGAAAGGTAAACAGGATTCACACTGAGAAAGATGAATTGCCTGCCTATAACGTTAAAAGCCAGTGGGCTGAACGAAAAAAAGAAAAAACTTAAAGTAGAACTAAAGTTCTATGATACCCTGTGAGCAGAAGAGATGTGCACACATTCGTTTGGTGCTCTTATTGGACTGTATGAATGAGAATACAATTGACAGCACCGTAGATTTGTTCATTCACAATGTTTCGTTTCGGATGGGGAACCAAGTAATTTCTCTTATTCATCCTGTGGGCCTGAATGAGAAAAATTTAAACATGTATAGCTGGGTTTAGGTAGCTGTCATAGAAAAAAGTGTCTCCACTGGAAAATTTCCTTCAGTTTCTGTACAATTTTGAAGTTCCCTTCACTTGCTGTCTTTCTAGTGTAGCGGGTATTTGAATTTATGTGAGGACTCTGGTGGTGTGAGGTTTCTTGGGGCCCCTGGGTGGCGCTGTTGCCGGGGGCCGGAGTTGAACTCACACCGCGAACCGTGCTTTTTTGTCCTGCCCTGGAGCTGGTACAGCGGGGCGGGGAACCCGCTGTGATGCAAAGGGAGAGGTCATAAAAGGGGCGGAGGCCCCTGATTTTGGGAAGAGAGTCGGAGGACGTGGCCGCGCCCAGGCACCTTCAGCTTGGGTGCTGGCGTTCCGGTGTTCCAGGCCTAGGCGCCCTTGGCCTAGCTGGAGCAGAGATGGAGTCCATCTCAGGCACCTTTAGCCTGGGGTGAGGTACTATGGCGGATGCCTGGGGCTCAGTACCTTCGACTGAGTTCCGCGAGGGTGGAGGAATTTGAGGGGGCCCTAACGCCTTGGGTGCCCGTGTCTGAGTTCGTGAGGACTGGTGCACAGTAACTTCTCCGGAGAGTCCGGCGCAGCATCGCTGGTGATGGAGAGGCCTCCATTTCTCCCTTGGACGGATTTCTCCCTCTGACAGGGGCAAAGTGAGCGAAGGTAATTCACGTTCTATATTACCTAGTCAGTGGCAGTGACTATTCACCACTGGTGACAGCACAGTGGGCAGCAGCAAGAAGGGAAAGGATTGTGCCTCGATCTGTCCCTCCATTATTCAAAAGGAGAAAAACTGTTTTATTGCTTGGCAAGAAGAATAAAACTGAGTTGTACCTATTCACTGTGTGGAACTTGGGTTACTAAGCGAAGGAGTCAGGGACGAAGGACTGGACTTGACTCTAGGACATCTACACGAAAGCCCAATCTTCTGGCTTTCATCTCCTAGTAAAAGGAGGACACGGGCCGTGGTGTGTATAATCTCTCTCTCCCAGGTACCCCTAGACAACAGCCACATAACCGATAAAGCAAGGGAGAGAGGTGAGGCCGCTACACTGACATGAGGGCAAATACAGTGCCTTGAAAAAGTTGAAAGTTTCCACATTTTGTCATGTTACAACCAAAAACGTAAATGTATTCTATTGAGATTTTATGTGATAGACCAACACAAAGTGGCACATAATTGTGAAGTGGAAGGAAAATGATAAATGGCTTTCAATTTTTTTTTTTACAAATAAATATCTGAAAAGTGTGGCGTGCATTTGTATTCAGCCCCCTTTACTCTGTTACCCCTAACGAAAATTTAGTGGAACCAATTGTCTTCAGAAGTCATCTAATTAGTAAATATAGTCCGCCTGTGTGTAATTTAATCTCAGTATAAATACAGCTGTTCTGTGAAGCCCTCAGAGGTTTGTTAGATAACCTTAGTGAACAAACAGCTTCATGAAGGCCAAGGAACACACCAGACAGGTCAGGGATAAAGTTGTGGAGAAGTTTAAAGCAAGGTTAGGTTATAAAAAAATGTCCCAAGCTTTGAACATCTCACGGAGCACTGTTCAATCCATCATCCGAAAATGGAAAGAGTATGGCACCAATGCAAACCTACCAAGACATGGCCGTCCACCTAAACTGACAGGCCGGGCAAGCAGTGTTGCTAACCTACCAGTTTGAAATTTACTGACACCGCACCCAAAATTCACTGGCACAGCCAAGTTTTTACTGGCATTTCCAAATGTTATAAAATTACAGTTTTAAGTGTACATTTCACGGGGAATCATCGGACTTGTTTAACATTTCTAATGGCACGCGACAGGGATGCCCCCTTTCACCATTGTTATTTGCCATCACTGTGGAACATTTGGCTCAAGCCATCCGTAAAAACGAAAATATACATGGGATACCTACCCCCTCTGCCGAACACAAATTATCACTCTATGCCGATGATTTACTACTATATGTCACACAACCCCGAAAGAGCATCCAGGCCATCTTATCTGAACTCGACAGATTCGGGATGCATAGTAACTTTAAATTAAATGTCACTAAAACGGAAGCCCTGAATATATCTCTACCCCCCCCCCCCCCCGGAGCTACAATCTCTCAAACAGCGATTTCCCTTTAGATGGCAAACAAAATCAGTTACATACCTAGGCACGGAGATCCCCTCTGACGCACAAGACATTTACCCCCTGAACTACAGTCCGCTTCTAACTACAATCAGACGTTCTCTAGAATCCTGGCATAACCTCAAGCTGACATGGTGGGGGAGAATGAACGTAATTAAAATGGACATCCTACCTAAAACACTCTATTTATTTCAGACGCTACCAATTCTCCTTCCTAGAGCGTTCTTTCTCACCCTCCGAACCTTAGTAAGCAAATTCATTTGGCAACACCACCCACCCAGACTTCAGCATAAAGTACTATGCTCCCCCAAAAACAGGGGAGGTATAGGACTTCCTGAATTCCAAACATATCACGACTCCACGCTCTTCTCTAGACTCCTTGAATGGTTCCCGAGACCCCTGCTTAAACCATCAATCATTGTAGAACAAGACATGGCGCGAATTGATCTAAGAGCCTTACTGTGGGGGTATAGTGCTACCTTTCACTCGCTCCCAGGATTATCCCCACTGACATCCGCGGCCCTGACCCTATGGTACGATAAAGCCAGTAAACTTGGACTTACCACAGACCCAGGCCCTCTATCCCCCCTATTCGATAGCGCAGCCCTTCTTACCTCCCTAGCCAGGGGAAAGTTAGGGACATACCACCGAGAGCAATGGCCCACGGCCAATCAATTCGTCCACCCCTCTACAGGTCACTTACGACCCACGTCGGATCCTCAGAATGACACTAAAATGGACTGGTTGTCTACACTCTCACTGAACCACATCAGCAGATCTCTACACCTCTCAGGACAGGTCCATAGACAACTCACTAATTTTGAATCAATGTGTGGTCTCTCTTCGACCCCTAGACACACTCTCTCCCTCATATATAAAGACATACAATCTCATCAATGTGAAACCCTCCCTACGTACACTCACAAATGGGCCCGTGACCTGGGGGTAGTAATAACCCCCGCCCAATGGAACACGTCTTTTATTCATACACACCAAGCATCTAGATCAGGTTTCACTCAGGAGAAGAACTTTAAGTTACTTTCAAGGTGGTACAGGGTCCCATCCTCGGTACACAGAATGTTCCCCGCCACGGCGGACACCTGCTGGAGATGTCGCGAAGGACGGGGATCGTACGTACACGTCTGGTGGGACTGCATCAAGGTACGCCCATTCTGGGACAATGTATTTAAGAGTTACAATGACATGTACCAAACCACACTAACCCCCTCTCCCATGATTGCTCTCCTATCTATTGTTCCAGGGTCCATCAAATCGCAAAAACAATGCCTCTTAAGGTTTATGCTCTCAGCAGCAAGACATAATATATCTCTATACTGGAAGAAGGACTCCACCCCCCCCCCTATCGGGGTGGGTGAACATCCTTAATGATACCATGCTAATGGAAGAAATGCAAGCAAAAATGGATGATAGATATGATCAATTTAACATTTTGTGGTCAATATGGAGACACCACTCCACTTCAGTTAGATTCCTAAACAGTGTATAGTATGACAGTGTACTCTAGACAAGGAAGGAGAGTCCCAGATATACCATACCTGCCTGTCCAGAACGACTGTAATCTGAGCTACCCCCGCCCCCCCCCCCCCCCTCTCATACCCTCGTGTCGTCATATTGCTTTTGAATAATACCCTTTACCAACATAGTCAATACTTACCAGAAGGGTTTGAAATATAACAGTAAACAAACCATGGGCGGTGTCCGAAGAGAGATGACACCGCGCAGGGGCACCCCAGCTTGTTAATCGACAAACCTAACCTGTAGATAAATAGTTGAATTGGCATGGCACTAAGTTGTATAAGCACCCTCACGAGAGCGACTTATAATCTGTTCTACACTACGATCCTATTACCCCTTATCCCTCCCTACCTTCCCAATGTTTCCCCCCCAACCCCCCAGTCATAAGCTCTACTGTTTATGTTATGTAAACTTTGTTATACAGACGGACTGTATTGGATTTACATATAAATGTATATATTGCTAATAAATATATATTCAACCATAAGTGTACATTTCAGTATTTAGGCTACAAACTAGTATATTATGCAATTAGCAATGTGATTTAAGGTAGATATTAAGGCATATTTCTCATTTTATTTTCAATATAGTAGGGCATGAAATTAGAATGGGAAGGCGCACACGCATAAAAATTGACTCTCACAGTGACACGGACAGCAGTGTGCAGCAGCAAAGATGATGATGACACCTCAGCGGCACGACTTGTCCGAGTCACAGTGAGTCTCTCCATGCCGGGTGGTCACTTCAGTCCACTCCAGTTCAAACAGCACTGACAGTCCAGCTCCCGGCTTGCCTTGTTTCCATCCCGCAGACCAGCACACAAGGCTCTGGCCACTTGGCTCAGCTCCCTTGCAACATAACATCACATGACATGCTCAGGCACCACCTCTACCAGACCAACCCAAACACACTGTAGCAGGCACTTGGATTGTCTGTGCCGGCTCCAAACTGGAGCTGCGCATGCGCATTTCCCTGCAGAGAGTCACAGCCATATTTTTTTTTGCCATCCTTTTCCTCTCAATTGCATTTACTAGTAGGAGTAAAGTGCCTGTTTTTTACAGGCTGCCAGTAAAAATACTGGTGGTTGGCAACACTGTGGGCAAGAGAGCATTAACCAGAGAAGCAGCCAAGAGGCCCATCGTAACTCTGGAGGGGCTGCAGAGATCCACAGCTCAGGTGGGAGAATCTGTCCACAGGACAACTATTAGTCGTGCACTCCACAAATCTGGCCTTTATGGAAGAGTGGCAAGAAGAAAGCCATTGTTGAAAGAAAGCCAAAAGAAGTCCCGTTTGCAGTTTGCGAGAAGCCATGTGGGGGACACAGCAAACATGTGGAAGAAGGTGCTCTGGTCAGATGAGACCAAAATTTAACTTTTTGGTCTAAAAGCAAAACGCTATGTGTGGCAAAAAACACTGCACATCACCCTGAACACAATATCCCCACCGTGAAACATGGTGGTGGCAGCATCATGTTGTAGGGATGCTTTTCTTCTGCAGGGACAGGGAAGCTGGTCAGAGTTGATGGGAAGATGGATGGAGCCAAATACAGGTCAATCTTAGAAGAAAACCTGTTGGTCTGCAAAAGACTTAAGACTGGGGTGAAGGTTCATCTTCCAGCAGGACAACATACAGCCAGAGCTACAATGGAATGGTTTAGATAAAAGCATATCCATGTGTTAGAATGGCCTAGTCAAAGTCCAGACCTAAATCCAATTGAGAATCTGTGGCAAGACTTGAAAATTGCAGTTCACAGACGCTCTCCATCCAATCTGACAGAGCTTGAGATATTTTGCAAGGAAGAATTGGCAGAAATTTCACTCTCTAGATGTGTAAAGCTGGTAGAGACATCCCCAAAAAGACTTGCAGCTGTAATTTGCAACGAAAGGTGGTTCTACAAAGTATTGACTGAATACTTCAGGGGGCTAAATACAAATGCACGGCTTCACGCCACACTTTTGAGATATATTTTTTTTTTTAAGTTTGAAAATCATGTATCATTTTCCTTCCACTTCACATTTATGTGCCACTTTGTGCAAAATCGCAATAAAATGCATTACATTTTTTTGTTTGTAACATGACAAAATTTGGAAAATTTCAAGGTATATGAATACTTTTTCAACGCACTGTACAAAGAGTTAAGCCTCGTACACACGACCGAGTTTCTCGGCAAGAACCAGCAAGAAACTTGCTGGCAGAGCTTTCTTGCCGAGTAAATCAGTCGTGTGTACGCGGCTATCAGGTTTCTCATCAAGAAAACCGACAAGAATCTCGACGAGAAAAATAGAGAACCTGCTCTCTTTTTTCTCGTCGAGATTCTTGTCAGCAGGTTTCTTGACAAGAAAAGTGTGTGTGTGTACA
Organism: Rana muscosa; assembly: GCA_029206835.1. Lineage (NCBI taxonomy): Eukaryota > Metazoa > Chordata > Amphibia > Anura > Ranidae > Rana > Rana muscosa. The sequence goes on along the minus strand of CM055125.1, from coordinate 227,860,526 downwards.
CTTACCTGTCCTCCGGGAAGCCCGCACATGCTCGAAATGACTTTGACGCATGCGCGGTAGCTTCCTAAGCATAGGTAGGGTGTAGCAAGATGGCGGCGACGGCATCGAATGTGACGAGCGCACGCTTGTCTTAGTCGATGACATCACCGCGTTCGCTCCATTCAAAGAACCGCGGGTTCTTTGAATCGAGCGTCTGTACACTCGGCCGGGACAAGTTTCTTGTCCAAGAATCTCGTCAAGAAAAACAACGTGTTTTTTCTTGACGAGATTCTCGGCCGTGTGTACGAGGCCTCAATCTTTCCAGCAGGGACACAGATAGCAAAAGTTCTATACCCTCCTCGCTGTACCTAAAACAATTGCCTTATTTCACATCTATTCACAGCGATTCACATTTATGTATTGTTTTTTTTTCACAACATTATTTCATCTGTTTAAAGAGCAGTACCAAAAATAAAAGGAATAAGTGGACTACTAATGCATTGATACACACATTGAACTTGTGATAAGAACTTTCACTTAATTTGAACTGTAGTTTAAATCAGATTAATATATTAAATTTATGTTAAAACTAAAGTTGTACAAAGTTTTTCCAGCTGGTTTTCTTGAGAATGAAGCTACAGCCTGAGCAGAAAAGCCTATTACCTGCCAACATGCTATGGTCTCTGAAGAAGACCAACACACCCCCTGTCAGAACTATAGCTTTGCAATCAGCAAAGCTCATGTTCCAGGTTGGAGAACTCTGACTCAATAGCGGACATATCGGACCTCTGCAAAGAGACAGCTGCTTCCTCAGAGAACAAGAGTCCTTTTCCACTAAATTCTGGCATGACAGGCTTTTCTACCATGGCTGTCACAGCTTAAAAAAATAAAATAAAATAAAAGAGCTGTGTTTTTTTTTCAAAAAAGTTCCACCCCAGTACATACCTGGTGGAGATACCAAAGGTCATGCCGGGAGGTATGTGGAGGTTGTGATCATTGACCCGTCCTTCGTTTACGGGGAGCCAGATCTTGTGAGTGTTGCGGAAAGTTTGATGTTCAGCTGATGTCACTAGACCAGATTTTACAGCCTCGCGATTGAGGGCTACAAAGTTACTTTCTAATTTTCTCTGCCGGGCTTTGGCTTCCACTGTCTGCCAGTGGCCTATTGCTGATTACAGACAAAAAGGAAACACAAAACAGAATGGATTAAAGACAAACATTTTAAGTCAGTCATGTCTTCCAATGCAGAACAAGGCATTTTTTTTATGTCCTTTTACTAGTTAAAGCAGTATTAAATCCTAAAGCAAACATGTATTATATTGCAGCTTATCAATTCTTTTTTTTAAATCAGGCAAAGGTTTATTGAGATGTCACAAATTTGTACAACCAGACATTAAAAGTACACGTAGTTCACATCAGATATCAATTCAGCATACCAGTATTGTAGTTCACGGGTTGGGAATGCTTTAAGTGCCCCTTAGAGTCGTATCTAGGGTCCGGGACACTAGGGCCACCATATCAAAGCTGCTAGACAAGCATTAAACATTTGGAAAGCAAAGGCATGCAAATCCAGCCATAACATTATCAGCTTACCAATTCTTAAAGTGATTGTAAAGCCTCTTTTTTTTTTTTTTTTAAATAACAAACACGTCATACGTTACCTCCACTGTGCAGTTCATTTTGCACAGAGTGGCCCCGATCATCCACTTCTGGGGTCCCTCGGCGGCTCTCACGGCTCCTCCCCACATCCTATAACCGCCTAGTAGAAGCACTCTCCTGGGGGTTACCTTGCGGGCACGCTCCGAGTCCAGCGTTTGTGTCCATAGATGCAGAATGCCGGACTCGGCCCTGCCCCCCGGCGCTAGCGTCATTGGATTTGATTAACAGCAGTGGGAGCCAATAGCTGCACTGCTATCAATCTATCCAATCAAGAGCCGAGAACCCCAGACAGAGAGGAAGAGCGTGTCTCCGCCGTGGGAATTACAGGAGTCAGGATAGTAAAACGGGGGGGCTAGGGGGGCGGTCACTGTTAGGATGCATTAAGGTGAAAAAACACAAGGATTTACAACCCCTTTAACTGTGATGGCTGCATTCATTTTCTTTTTTAAGCAAAAGAACAAGCTCTCCAGCAGAATGTATCCGTTACAAAGATGAGACAAACCATTTACCACTGGCAGGGGTGCTTACAATGATCAGCTTTTATTTATTCATGTAAAACCTTTACACCCCAGACGATGCAAGTTATTGCGAAACGCGTCGGGAGACTCCACTGCTGCCACTGAGTGTTTTGCAAAGCGCTATGTTCATGGATTGAATGGATTGAATGTAAGTGTATTTACCCACATTTATTAAATATCCTTTACGGTATTACGCTATGTGCCCTCTCCTTCTTTTTTCCTCCATGACTCCTATGTGAGCCATTTTACTATCCATCGAGCTTGGATATCTGGTGTCATCACTTGTTCCGGATTTTGGATATATATGTGTGCAGTGCCAACTGGGATCCCATATGTACGGATATACATATACCAAGCCTGTTTGACCCTACGGACGTACGTCTATTGGGTCCATTTCATCCGGTAAGCCTCCCCTCCATGTGGTGGTGGTTACGTTACAAGTCACTTGTTTTTTGAAAGGTCACCATTCTGTTTTGGAAGTTTCAGCAACATCCACGTTTTGGTCATCAGAGACTTTTTCTAATTTACTATTTTTCACAGTTGGACTCATTTATAGAATCTTTGTGATTTAAGTCATTTAGAGCACTGCACTTGGGTGTTATTTTTATTTTTATTTTTACACATAGCGCTACATTTTTTGTATATTATATGTAAAACCTTTATCCCAAAAGGAAAAGACTGTTTGCTGTAACTGCTTATAAAGTATTAGCTGGACTTTGGCTTCAATTTGTTAGTGTATCTAAATCTACTGGTGCATCTAACACTCTCCTCCCACAGTGGGAGAACTCTAAAATGGGAATTGTGTTACTGGCCAGATCACCAGGTGAAAACAAAAAGGAAAAATTCCAGAGAAGAAAATGAATGCAGCTATCACATCTAATAATTATTAAGTTGCAACATATTACTTTTTTGGTCTTGGGTTATTTATACAGCTTTAATGCTGGGAGCTGCCATACTGTTCCAGGTTAAACACCTTGAATGTAAACCAGGCACATGTCAGCCTCCAATGTCTGTCTGCAAAATTCCATTTAAGAGATCAGGTACTGATATTGGAGAAAAAGACTTACAATTAGCTTTCCAAACCGTCCCAATGGTTTCAGTATGATTAAAGCCCCGTAGACACGGTCGGACTTTTGGCCAACAAACTTCATTTTGAGCAAGTTGGACCAACAATCCGACCGTGTGTACGCTCCATCGGACAAACTTTTTTTGCTTTTTTCTTGTCTTCATCGGACAAAAGTTGGGTCTGCAAACGGACAAAGTTTTGCCCAACAAAAGTCCGATGGAGCAAAGTCCGACCATGTGTACAGAAAACCATTGAACTTTTGTCCGATGGACAAAACAACTAATGTTAAAATCAATCAACAATAGCAGAAGTTGACCAAAGGGTGGCGGTAAAGAGCAGAAAAGAGCTGAAAAACTACATGATGTTGCAAAAAGTTTTGGGAAACTTTGCAGAAAAGTCAGAGCGTGTGTATGCTATGGGTGTTCCCGACCAACTCCGTTCGGACAAAAAAACACGGAAAAGTCAGATGGAAGTCCGACCGTGTGTATGAGGGTTAAGGCTCTGTGGGGGTCACTCGAGTTCCTCCATACCAACCTCATCAAACTATGTACAGTGATGGGAAAACAGTATTTGATCCCCTGCTGATTTTGTACATTTGCCCACTGACAAAGAAATGATCAGTCTATAATTTTAAGCTTGTAAACTCTAACAAGGAGGACCCTCTAATCCCTCCTGTATTGTATTGTAACTGTTCTGTCTGCCCTCATGTTGTAAAGCGCTGCGCAAACTTTTGGCGCTATATAAATCATGTAAAATAATAAGGTTTATTTTACCAGTGAGAGACAGAATAACAACAAAAAATTCCTAGAAAAAAGCATTTCAAAAAAGTTATAAATTGATTTGCATTTTAATGAGTAAAATAAGTATTTGATCCCCTATCAATCACCAAGATTTCTGGCTCCCATGTGTCTTCTATACAGGTAACGAGCTGAGGTTAGGAGCACTCTCTTAGCCTAGGTTCACATAGCTGCGGGTTAGAAATTGTCAGAATTCAGTCCAACTTTGGGGGCGATTTGACAGACATCTGTGCGGGTTCCTGAAGTCGCCAAAAGTAATGCAGGAACTACTTGTCAAATCGCATGCCAAATGGGACCAATGTGAACCAAAGCTTAAAGGGAGTGCTCCTAATCTCAGCTTGTTACCTGTATAAAAGACACCTGTCCACTGAAGCAGTCAATCAGATTCCAATCTCTCCACCATGGCCAAGACCAATGAGCTGTCCAAGGATGTCAGGGACAATATTATAGACCCACACAAGGCTGGAATGGGCTACAAGACCATCAACAAGCAGCTTGGTGAGAGGGTGATAACAGTTGGTGTGATTATTCGCAAATGGAGGAAACACAAAATAACGGTCAATCTCTCTCGGTCTGGGGCTCCATGCAAGATCTCGCCTTGTGGAGTTTCAATGATCATGAGAACGGTGAGGAATCAGCCCAGAACTACACAGGGGAATCTTGTCAATGATCTCAAGGCAGCTGGGACCATAGTAACCAAGAAAACAATTGGTAACACACTACGCAGTGAAGGACTGAAATCCTGCAGCACCCACAAGGTCCCTCTGCTCAAGAAAGCACATGTACAGGCCCGTCTGAAGTTTTCTAATGAACATCTGAATGATTCAGAGGAGAACTGTGTGAAAGTGTTGTGGTCAGATGAGACCAAATTCAAGCTCTTTGACATCAACTAAACTTACTGTGTTTGGAGGAGGGGGAATGCTGCCTATGACCCCAAGAACACCATCCCCACCCCAGTGTTTTTCTGCTAAGGGGACAGGAGAACTTCACCACATCAAAGGGACGATTAATGGGGCCATGTTCCATCATATCTTGGGTGAGAACCTCCTTCCCCCAGCCAGGGCATTAAAATGAATGGGTCATGGATGACTATTCCAGCATGACAATGACCCAAAACACACAGCCAAGGCAACAAAGGAGTGACTCAAGAAGAAGCACATTAAGGTCCTGAAGTGGCCTAGCCAGTCTCCAGACCTTAATCCCTTAGAAAATATGTGGAGGGAGCTGAAGCTTTAAGTTACCAAATGTCAGACTTGAAACCTTAATGACTTGGAGAGGATCTGCAGAGGAGTGCGACAAAATCCCTACTGAGATGTGTGCAAACCTGGTGGCCAACTACAGGAAACGTCTGACCTCTGTGATTGCCAACAAGGGTTTTGCCACCAAGTACCAAGTCATGTTTTGTGAAGGGGTCAAATACTTATTTCACTCCTTAAAATGCAAATCAATTTATAACTTTTTTGAAATGCGCTTTTTCTGGATTTTTTTGTTGTTATTCTGTCTCTCACTGTTAAAATAAACCTACCATTAAAAATTATAGACTGATCATTTCTTTGTCAGTGGGTAAATGTACAAAATCAGCAGGGGATCAAATACTTTTTTCCCTGAGTGTCCTCAATGAGCTAGCTTTGTACGCATGGTCACACTTGACTCAAATTTTGAAGCATTTAGTTGTCTATAATGGCTTTGAATGCTGTAGCATTAACAGTCAATGAAAACCTATGAAAATATCTGGGCCCCATATGTATCACTTCATTTTTTATGCATATCACATTTGCAGGACATTAGGTTGTGGGAGATCTCCCAATATTTATGACACTACCACCTGCAATTTATCCCATTTATAAAAACACTAAAATTATGTTTCTAGTACAAAGCAGGAGAAAACTATTTACAAAAGCGACAAAGCAATTTTCTGCAAATTGTCGCCTATTTATTAGAATGCTACACTACAAAAAAAACAAAGAAATACGATGAATAATAATAAAAAAAGATTCATATGGGCATGGTTAAAAAAAAAATAGAAAAAAAAATTCAACAAAAAATCTGCCAAAAATAATACTGAAGGGAAGGAATTAGTTAAATAAATTGGCTTTAAAAAAAAACAAAAAAAAAACATGAATAACCCCAAGAATAAAAAGGTGCAAAGAGGAAATGAAAAATACTTCCGTCTGTTGCCAACACCACTAAATGCCACTATTGGTCAAGAAATGACACTCCTCCAAAAGTAACACTTCCGGGAGTGCTGGTGTTCTGTAAAATTCGCCAACTTGTCGGAAACGCCAACCACCTCACTTCCTGTTTCTTTAAACCATCAGTAATTGGAGATTTCGATGAATTGCTGTTTGGACACAACACCGACAACAGTTTACAGTCCGCTGTATGATATTATGAGTGGAGATTGTTACTGTAATAGAATGTATAAATAACTGACTAATTTTTAAGTAGAAATGACGTTTTCAATATGTGTTTTCCCCATTACCAATCAACAAAAATGGCCGCCTCCGAGGCGGCGACAACTTTTTCCTCGTTAGCCGCTGTGATGTCAAAACAGCAAAATCTTCATGTACAGGACTGTTGTGTCCAAACAGAAATTCATTGAAATCTCCAATTACTGATGGTTTAAAGAAACCGGAAGTGAGGCGGTTGGAGTTTCTGACGAGTTGGCTGATTTGACAGAACACCGGTTTCCTGGTTCCCCGAATACAAGTACCAGCAGACATATGACACATGTTAACTCTGCTCCACACCAACTGGCCAGACTAGGCTCCCTGTAGCGCACCATATGCTTTGGACACTGACAAAATAACATCCCATTTCCTTCCTAACCCTTGCCCCTGTTGACCTGCTATGGGACCGTCGGGCAAAACCATGCAGAATACTGAAAAACATAGATGACCAAATCTGAAAAGATTGGTCCTGTCAGACTGGGTGAACTTGTGGCTCTCTACAAAAGGCTCTGATAGTTCAGAGGACAACCAAAATTTCTTCCCATCAGCAATACAGACTGCGGACCCACCATATAATGAATCTCTAATTTGCCAAGATCTATATCGAAATAATGAGAGTCTCGAAGAAACTCTATGCTGACCTTCTAAATGAGATTAGGGAGCTGGGCCACCTCGCATCCACTAACTTGAGATAGGATGGATGATGTAACTATGATGCTGGGCGGCCATGAAAAATTAATAGAGGAGCTCCATGAAGAACTACAAATTCTAAAAGATAAGCAGGAGGATGCAGGAAACCTGGAGAGGTCATCTACGTATTTTTGACTTGCCTGAACTCATTACAGATCTCCAAGGTTCAAAGAGCTTCCCCCAGATATCCCACTGGAAAGACTCTAGTTCAGGGGTGCCCAACCTTTTGAAGTGTGAGGGCCACTTAAGCGACATGGTAACCGATCGCGGGTCACAATGAGTGGAGCGGGTGGATGGCATGTCCGTGTCTGCTCTGCTTATGCAGAGCGGACATAGCCCACTATACTCTTTTTTTTTTTTTTGTGGATCGGATTGGAGGTAGGACACAAGTCGGTTTATGTCTGCCACTACTTAGAGGTGAATGGAGGGTCCAATTGTCAGACTGACCGTGTGAAAGGAGCCCAAGGCTGCTCTGATCACTCTGATGCGCTGCAGTTTACCCGCACCGCGGGTGCAACGCAGAGTACCTTTTGCTTGCCTGCACTTTGCAATAGACTTCTATTATATTCTGCAGGTTTGGTACACTTTCAGAAAGCTCACCAAACTCGCAGGTAATAACAGAAGTCTATGGCTCAGTGCAGGTAACCCGCAGGTAAACTGCTCTGCACCTGTGGATCAGTTTGAAAGCAGCCCAGTAACCACTGCAGAACAGATATGCCCATATATATGTAGCGGGGTCCCAATCTAAGGGGGGTCGTCATGCTTCAATTTGGGGTGACCTGAGCAGTAGTTGGCTCGGGTCTTCTAATTATTTGGACTCTGCCTTGCTGTTGTGTCACCTGGCGTGCAATTCCCCTTTAGGCGTATAGGTGGTGTTGTCACTTATACCCAGGGTTGAACCACAGGTGATGGAGTGGCTATTGGATGTCCTCTCTCGGCTGCTGTGCGGTGGGCGGTTCTGGCCTGCTGTGCATGCCGGGAGAGGGTATATAAGGGGCAGATGCCATTGTTCGGCAAGGCTGCGGAGTTCCAGGTAGGCCCAGTACCTTCAACTGGGTCTACAACCAGAGAGGAAACCCAGGGAGCCCGGGTGAGGGCGACCGCTCTGACATAGAGGAAACCGGGGGAGGATCGGTCCCATAAAGGAGGCGAGTGATACAAGATTGCTGTCTCGGGAGAGGCCTGGTGACCTGTGGGAGGGAAGGATTCCTTTCTTCACAGACTGCCCTTGCAGAGTGTAGTTACTAAATGAGGGATCTCCTTGACTTGTCCTTGGAGGGGACTAAGTCACTGTTCGAGCTTCATGCCGGCTGCTAGTGCTATTGAGTGACTATCCGGGTGAGCTGTACCCACTCGGGACCGAGTGGCGATGAAGCCAAGAGTGTGCCTGAATCCGTTCTATTCTGCTAACCCCTTTCATCTCTTCAACTTTCTGGTTACTAAAGCAAAGAGAAAATAAACTCTTGTTGGAGTTGAAGTGTTGTGTGGACATTGACCTTCTTTGGGAAAGGTAAAGACTTGCCTCTATAATCTAGAGGGAAGAACCAGTGAAAGGAAGCAACTCGCTGCGGGACCCAAATACATAACACCGTCCGACCTCTAATCCAGAGGATGCGGGCATGTGGCATGGTGTGTCTGATCCCCTGAAAGGACGGTAAGGGGGAAAAGGATCTGTGTGCTACACGTGGGGGCTCGAGTCCGGCATTCTGCAGCTATTTCTGGGAGCTGTACTTTACTTTTCTCGAATGGCTCTTTGGAGGTTGGCCATTTTTGAAAAAATTGGACTGCGCCACAAGTGAGAGAAAGGAAAGTACAGGCCTGGCAGTATTTCCAGCTGTGTAGTTCGTGGGCGTGTCTCAAAGTCTGGAAAAGCCCGCGAGTTGCGTGCAGAAAGGAAAACATGTGAGGAGCCCCCGCCAAGTGTGTGTTCCACGTGGTGCGATTGGTGCCAAAGAGCCAGTGTTGATTGAACCATTGACGAGGCAACATGTCTACTGCTCCATGGATATCTAGTTCACCGGGATCTTGTGTTCTTTTACCCGGCTCAACCATGGACGTTGCCCCTGTTATGGCCTCCCTGACGGATACAGGGATTCGGCTGAAGCCCCGAGGTCACTTTGCCCTCTGACATTGGTGATGACTTTGAGATAGATGAAATGTTTGTCAGGAAGGGATGGGACAAAACCCTGTCATCCGCACCCCGTAGCATAAAAGAGGGATCACCCATGGACTCTGGGGAAACCACACCCCGGGTGGAAGCCCCGTTCTTGCTGGAGAAGTTGTTCCTGTGCCCGCTTTGCATGCTCCGGTGTCTTCCATGCCGGCTGTTCCGGAGGCCCGTTCCCCATTGAGGCCGCCTATGCCACAGTTAGAGCCTGTGCGCCCCCGCAGATCTCCAGATGCAGTTGTTTTGCCAGGAGCTGGAGATCGGGCTACTATGCCGCCTTTAGCCCGACTACAACGGCTCTTGCATCGGAAGGTTGCTATGGATTATGGCTGGGAGTATCCGTACGTTCCAAAGAACTTGTTACCCGAGATTGAGGCCTCCTGGGAACGTTGGTACAGTGACTTTGTTTGGGATCACTTGGAGGTAAAGAAAGTCCATAGATACTTTAAATGTTCGGCTGTGATGACCGAGAGATATAAAGGATGCCGGAAAGATTGGACTCTCGGTCGGCACATATACGCAGATCGGGTCGTGATCTGTAGCAAAGACAGAGACGATGTGATCTATTCAATAGAGACTTTGGATAAGGACTGGAAGTCTCTTGTTCTCCCTGACCCCAGTTTTTACCTCTTGTGTTTTTATTATTACCACTTCAGGGACAATGCCTTAAACTGCAGCTTTAGTAGAAGGGAGTTATCTTTTCTCGGAGAGATAGCTCACTTCTGAACATAATGATAGGATGTGTTATTGTGTGCTGTGTTTTTTTTCTTTCCCATGCAGGAAGACCATCAAGAAACTACACCGGAGAATGGGTGGGATACAGTTGTGATAGGATGATGGGTGGGATTGTTAAATGATGTGTATTGAAAACTGTTTCTGTTATTCTTCCCTTTACTATAATTCCAGGCTTTGATTCAGGCACCAAATTTATTGTACATAGTTCCAGGAATAAATTTGCGCTTGCTCAGGATTGAGTGTGCAGATTTATTTCTGACACTGGGGACAGTGTTTCTTTAAGGGAGGGGTGTATTTAGCGGGGTCCCAATATAAGGGGGGTCATTATGCTTCAATTTAGGGGTGACCTGAGCAGTAGTTGGCTCGGGTCTTCTAATTATTTGGACTCTGCCTTGCTGTTGTGTCACCTGGCGTGCAGTTCCCCTTTAGGCGTATAGGTGGTGTTGTCACTTATACCCGGGGTTGAACCACAGGTGATGGAGTGGCTATTGGATGTCCTCTCTTGGCTGCCATGCAGTGGGCGGTTCCGGCCTACTGTGCATGCCGGGAGAGGGTATATAAGGGGCAGGCGCCATTGTTCGGCGCGGTAGTACCCGGGGACCTGTACCCGGAGGAGTGTGCCCCTCTAAGGGGGGGGGGTGCGCCCAACTTTGACTAAGGAGTCTCGGGCACCTTCGGCCCGAGGCTGCGGAGTTCCAGGTAGGCCCAGTACCTTCAACTGTGTCTACAACCAGAGAGGAAACCCAGGGAGCCCGGGTGAGGGTGACCGCTCTGACATAGAGGAAACTGGGGGAGGATCGGTCCCATAAAGGAGGCAAGTGATACAAGATTGCTGCAATAGTGAGAATTTAGCAAATTGTTGTAAAAAAGAAACTGGATTTTTGAAGGTGCAATTTGAGAGGATCTGGCGTGTTTTTAGTGAACAGAGAAAGCTGAGCTATATGTTTTCTACGGATTTGGTAGTTCCGGATCAGGGCCGGGAGCTTGAAGGTTCCAACGTTCCTTTGGCGGGATGGAACCCGCAATCCAGTGTCCAGGCTTAAAAAAGATTCTTGCAGCCTGTGTGAATGCACAGGTGTGCAGGAGCAATATAAGTATAAGACAGATCTGAGCATAGCTCGGGGGAGCAGTTGGAGTTGTTACAGCTAGGAGGGAGATATTCTCCTGTCTATAGAACAAGGTAATCTACTCGAGACAGCACTCCATGTGGGAGAGGTTCCAGGCCATTGAACTGAGAGAGTCTGAGAGACTGCATGAGTCTGGGAGACTAGAGCTGAGGCAACTGGGAGAGAGTGCAGAGGACCAGAGGAATCTGTGAGTCTCGAAGGAGTGAGAGTGTCTGGGGTATCAGGAGGAGAACCTCTACTTAGAAGCTAAGAGTGGGCCTGTGCAGTGGGGTACTGTGGGCAAGGCAGAGTGAGCCTTAAGAGACAGGTGACTTGGAATTTTCCATGGTTTGTGTTTTTGTTGAAGAAGAACCCCATGTGTGGGAAACTTTATGTTGTATAGACTTTCAGTTTCCTTTTAATAAAAATGGGCTGCCACTGTCCTGTCAGGCTTACCCCCAATGCAGGTGGTCAGACACTATAGCTAGCTTCTGTCTTCTTCACCTATAGTAGCCCCCTTTCCTATTAGGCAAGCAGGCCTACCAGTACTAGTTGCCCCCAAGTCTTATACACAATGCTATGGCGCCTGCCACTGCACCTGGGCAGGCGCAAACTGAGCAAAGCACACAGGTTCTTGCGGTTGGCAGACAAGGTAATGAGAGTCCTGGAACAAGGCAGGCAAGGTTCAGAATAGTCTATGTCAATCTATAGTCAAAAGGCAGGCAGAGTTCAGAGAATAGTTGATATCCGATCCAAGGTCATAAATAGGGGAATCCAAACTCTGGCTGGGTCAATCTAAGCTCTGGCTGGGTCATTCCAAAACTTTAATCTTCTTCTGGTGAAGCCATTCCTTTGTTGATTTGGATGTACGTTTTGGGTCGTTGTCATGCTTAAAGATGAAGTTCCTCTTTATGTTCAGCTTTCTACTAGAAGCCTGAAGGTTTTGTGCCAATATTGACTGGTATTTGGAACTGTTCATAATTCCCTCTACCATGACTAAGGCCCCTGGTCCAGCTGATGAAAAATAGACCCAAAGCATGATGCTGCCACCACCATGCTTCACTGTGGGTATGGTGTTCTTTTGGTGATGTGCATTTTCCCACATGCTTTTGGGAGACTTCAGATGTGTTTTTGCAAAGTTTAGCCAGGCCCATAGCCCAGACATATGAAGAATATGGGAGATTGTTGTCACATGTACCACACAGCCACTACTTGCCAGATATTCCTGCAGCTTCTTTGATGTTGCTGTAGGCCCCTTGGCAGCCTCCCTGATCAGTTTTCATCTTGTCTTCTCATCAATTTTGGAAGGATATCCAGTTCTTGGTAATGTCACTGTTGTGCCATATTTTCTCCACTTGATGATGATTGTCTTCACTGTGTTTCATGGTATATCTATGCAATTATTTGTACTCTTCTCCTGACTGATACCTTTTAACAATGAGATCCCTCCGATACCTTGGAAGCTCTCTGCTGGGTGGCCATGGCTTTTGCTGTAGGATGTGACTAAGAAAATGTCAGGCAAGACCTACTAGAACAGCTGAACTTTATTTGGGCTTAATCAGAGTCACTTTAAATCATGGCAGATGTGTACTGACTCCTATTTAACATGAGTTTGAATGTGTATTCTTAATTCTGAACACAGCTACATCCCCAATTATAAGAGGGTGTGCTCACTTATGCAACCACAATATTTTAGCTTTTTATTTTTACTTCTCCCTCCCTAAAAGATTTCAGTTTGTTTTTCAACTGAGTTTATAGGTCACATTAAAGGTGGAAAAAGTTCTGAAATTATTTATCTTTGTCTCATTTTTTTACATCACAGAAACCTGACATTTTAACAGGGGTGTGTAGACTATTTATATCCACTGTATACTGTGATTCTGTACTTGCCAAATATGCTGCAGAAATCTCCCTCCACTGAATCTGGCTGCATCAATTTTAACTGTGGGCAGCTGAAGCAGCTGCCTGTTCACTTCCTGGATTTACACAGACACACCTCCAGCTCTGCAGCTCTCATTGGCCCCCTTATGACTCATCCCCCCCTCCCTTCCTGACAAACTCTCACGAGAGTGAGAGAGATAGAGAGCTGTGCATGGTGTCATAAGTCTAAGCTTTTTACCAGACAAGAAACAGGATGTCGGCTGTATAAGGTATTTACTGGCAGAAAAAAAAAAAATGTTTTACTATCCAAAGTACTATCCAAAGTTAAAACAAGGGCAGAGGATTTAATAATTGGAAAGTTGTAAAAATGACTGAAGTTCCGCTTTAATTATCTTGCACATGGACAGACAGAGAGGGATGCATCATAGCCAAAACCAGATTGCTGGAATGAGACCAGCAGCTGTCAAGGAGCAGGAGCATTTACAAACTCCTGACAGCCACACCCTTAAAGCGGAAGTAGACCCGCACATAAAAAAAAAAAAGGAAAAAAAAAAAACCTTCAAGGCAAAGGCATAATGAGCTAGTATGCAGCGCATACTAGCTCATTATGAAATACTTACCTCAGAACGAAGCCCCCGTATCGAAGTCCGGTCCACGCCGAGGGAGCTAACATCATGCCCTCGCCGTATCTTCCGGGTTCGCGGCTCTGGCGCTGTGAGTGGCCGGAGCCGCGATTAAGTCACTTTGCAGGAAGGTCTGGCAGCCCTTGCCGGACCTTCAGCCGGGCATTCAGAGCGCATGCGCCGCTGACGTCAGCGGCTGAATGCAAAGGGAATATCTCCTAAACCATACAGGTTTAGGAGATATTAATTTTACCTACAGGTAAGCCTTATTATTGGCTTAGCTGTAGGTAAAAGTGTCAAATTTGGGTTTACAACCGATTTAAACTAAAGTGCTGACTGACATGAACTTGACAAATGCATCTATCACAAGGGCTAAACAACCCCTATATCACATCTGTAATATACAGTATTTGTATAATTAACAGTACATTTGGTATCACCTCATCTGTTATGAACACAGGTGTACATACCTTATTTACCCAAAATTAATGAAAAGTTTATAAAAGAACTAATGAATCTTGGATAAGCTACAAAATGTCTGGAACATTGCAGAAAAAGTTCAGTTCAATGTGACTACTACAAGCAACCCATGCATATGTAAATCTTTTTTTGTATTTGTCTTGCTTGTTCATTTCTGTCGCATTAAAAAGGAAAATAACGTTTTGTATGCTTAGCACCACAAACATAATTTTTGTGTTTTTATAAATTGGACAAATTATAGAACTAACTTTGCACTTTTTATCTACAGTAACTCTAGTTATTTAAAAACTATCACTGGGCAAATTATAAAAGCATATCTTTATTTTATTGTTTGTTTTTTTTTGCCTGCAGATTGTATAGAAAATAGAAAAAGAAATGTTGCAACATAAAAAGCCTAATTTATCCTGAAAACAAACAAACAATATACAGTATATATTGTGAAAAAGGTTCGAGACATATACTGCAGAGCGTGGCACCATTTTCTTCCCTATTGGGATTATAGTGGCAATCTTTAAAGTCCGTTTTCTATTTTTCCTCTTTTTTTCTGTTCTAATTTACAGTATTTACAGTGCATCCAGAAAGTATTCACAGCGCTTAACATTTTCCACATTTTGTTATGTTACAGCCTTAGGCCTCATGCCCACGGACGTTTTTACAGCCGCGTTTTTGAGCGTTTTTTACAGCTTAAAAACACCTGTCCATGTTAGTCTATAGCTTCATGCTCACCTAGGCGTTTTTGAGCTGCAAATAGCATAGGTGTTTTTAAGCTGTAAAAAAAACCCAGGACCAGTGCGTTCCTTGGCGTCGGCGTTAGGCATAAAAAAATGCGAAGCGTCAAAAAACACGCAAAAACACAGCGTTTTTGAGCTAGGCCGTTTTTTTTTTTTTTCGAAAAAAATACGGTCAAAAAATTAATACAATAACATGGACAGGCGTTTTTAAGCTGTAATAAACGCTCAAAAACGTGGCTGTAAAAGCGTCCGTGGGCATGAGGCCTAATTCCGAAATGGAATAAATTCATTATTTTCCTCAAAATTCTACCAACAATACCCCATAATGACAACGTGAAAGAAGTTTGTTTGAAATCTGCAAATTTCTTAAAAATAAATTAAT
Source organism: Rana muscosa (assembly GCA_029206835.1). Classification (NCBI taxonomy): domain Eukaryota; kingdom Metazoa; phylum Chordata; class Amphibia; order Anura; family Ranidae; genus Rana; species Rana muscosa. The sequence continues at coordinate 227,845,262 of CM055125.1, read as the reverse complement.
TTAAAAAAATCACATGTACATAAGTATTCACAGCCTTTGCCATGACACTCAAAATTGAGCTCAGGTGCATTCTGTTTCCACTGACCATCATTGAGATGTTTCTACAACTTGATTGGAGTCCACCTGGGGTATATTCAGTTGATTGAACATGATTTGTTATGGCACACACCTGTCTATATAAAGGTCCCACAGTTAACATTTCAGAGCACAAACCAAGCCATGAAGCCCAAGGAATTGTCTGTAGACCTCCGAACACAGGATTTTATCACACAGATTTGGAGAAAGGTACAGAAAAATATCTGCAGCATTGAAGGTTCCAATGAGCACAGTGGCCTCTATCATCTGTAAATGGAAGAAGATTGGAACCACCCGGACTCTTCCTAGAGCAGGCCACCCGGTCAAACTGAGCAATCAGGGGAGAAGGGCCATCGGGGAGGTGACCAAGAACCACTGACAGGGCTCCAGTGTTTCTCTGTGGAGCGAGGAGAACCTTCCAGAAGAACAACCATCTCTGTAGCACTCCACCAATCAGGCCTGTATGGTAGAGTGGCCAGACAGAAGCGACTTCTCAGTAAAAGGCACGACAGCCCACCTGGAGTTTGCCAAAAGGCCCCTAAAGAACTTTCAGACCACGAGAAACAAAATTTTCTGGTCTGATGAAACAAAGATTGAACTCTTTGGCCTGAATGGCAAGCGCCATGTCTGGAGGAAACCAGGCACCGCTCATAACCTGGCCAATACCATCCCTACAGTGAAGCATGATGGTGGCAAAATCATGCTGTGGGGATGTTTTTTAGCGGCAGGAACTGGGAGACTAGTCAGGATCGAGGGAAAGATGAATGCAGCAATGTACAGAGACATCCTTGATGAAAACCTGCTTCAGAACGCTCTGGAATGTTCATCTTCCCACAGGACAACGACCTTAAGCACACAGCTGAGATAACAAAGGAGTGGCTACAGGACAACTCTGTGAATGTCCTTAAGTGACCCAGCCAGAGCCTAGACTTGAACCCGATTGAACATCTCTGAAGAGATCTGAAAATGACTGTGCACCGACGCTCTCCATCCAACCTGATGGAGCTTGAGAGGTCCTGCAAAGACAGGCTTGTAGCATCATACTCAAAAAGACTTGTGGCTGTAATTGGTGCCAATGGTGCTTCAACAAAGTATTGAGCAAAATACCTATGTACATGGGATTTTTTTTGTTTTTTATTTTTAATAAATTTGCAGAGATTTCAAACAAACTTCTTTCACATTGTCATTATGGGGTATTGTTTGTAGAATTTGGAGGAAAATAATGAATTTACTAAATTTTGGAATAAGGCTATAACACAGGGGTCTCAAACTGGCGGCCCTCCAGCTGTTGCGGAACTACAAATCCCATCATGCCTTTGCCTATGTGAGTCATGCTTGTAACTGTCAGCCTTGCAATGCCTCATGGGAATTGTAGTTTTGCAACAGCTGGAGGGCCACCAGTTTGAGACACAGTTTGAGTGTAACATAACAAAATGTGGAAAAAGTCAATCGCTGTGAATACTTTCCGGATGTACTGTATTACTTTTGATATAATAAGTATTAATAACGTTATTGTTGAAGCGACAGGCCTATAGTGGAAATGTGAAAAATTTTCTTGCCCACAAATGATATACAGCCTGCAGGAGCTGAAGGGATTGATGATGAAAACAGTTTGTAATTGCATTATATTTGTTAGGCGCAAAATCACCCCGACATACCTGTAGCCACGCCTCCTTCTTTCAGAAAACTACTCTGTCCATAGGTAAAGTCCGATCCTGGTAAAGAGTAGCACATTTTCTTCGTCTTTCCAAGTTCTGCCTATTAAGACACAAAGAGATCAAGCAAGGTAAAATCTATGTTTCATTTCAAGCGTATCTTTACAAAAAATGTTTTACTTTGGGTAGAGGTAGGGTAACTGTCATATTGGCTGTGCTCTCAACCAAACTGTCAAAACATCCAATGGCTGGTGTCATAACTGATCACATGTGCAGCATCATGGCAGTTACAGTAAAGATTAAACAGGGGTCAAGATGGCAACTCCCTTGGCTGATAACAATAGAAGGGTTTACATCAATTTTAATGTTTGACTCCAACCTGGTCCCGGGCATTGGTGAGCATGCCTTCAGGTAAAGTGTTACCACACATTCGAAGGTTAATGACCTGGCTCAAAACCTGGCGTAGCCTAAAGAACCCCAGCTGGTATGCAACCCGGAATAGACAGCCAGGGTACACAACCGGTCCGCAGCCATCATCGAACACTCTGTAATATACAGTATGTGTATTACATGCAGCTAGTATAAGTACAGAAATTTGCTTTGCATTGGATTTCTGTTAGATCTCTAAGTTCATCAGTGCATATAACTAACAGATGTAGTTTGCTAAAGCAAGAAGCTGCAGGGTAAAAAGTATAAGGATCTCACCATTCATACTGGAGAAAAATCAGATGAGGGACCTGGCTATGCTGTCTGGCAGGGACACCAGCATTACCAGTCTCGCGAGATAGAATTTAAAAAAAATTAAATTTAAAATGAACTTGTGTTTTTCTTGTGCAGGGTAAAGCATCAGGGTCACTTTAATCTGAGCCCTGCAGCTGCTTATACTTATCTTCCCTTTACTCACCAGGAAACGTGAAATGACATCTTCAGCACTGGTGGGTGTAGGGGCACGTGACCCACCCTCTGTCCTACCATATCACAGCACTGCTGCTTGGTAATTAGCTGCTTAAGCACCCAGTGTACAGGGACAGAATTAGAGTTTTTAGCCCTCTGTAAGCTTCAAGTCATCACTTGGATCTTACAGAGGCCATCCTCCCAGGGATGGTGGGGAGAGAAAGCTAGGGGGGAAATGTGTGCAGATAAAGGAAGAAAACCAAATCTCCTGTCTGCGATGGAGAGAGATGTGCGAACAAGGACAGCCTGAGATCTTCAACTGATCTGACTCTCACACTGGCTTTGCTGCCACTCATAACAGGCCGTGGAAGCCCACAGGAAAACTGTAAAAAGATAAGGAACAGAGGGCACACCAGCCTAGCGCATTACTTTTGCAACCATTTATTATAAAAAAGATTATACATACCTGTATATACTTACAAACAATGAAAAATGGGCATAACAAAGTCCAGATAGTGCTCGGACCACCCTAGTCTGCTAGACAACTAGACAAGTCCAGAAAGTGAGATCGAGGGGTGGTCCCTCTTCTTCAGAGCTGAATTTGCAACATGCATGGCTGGTCTTTATATGGTGGTCTGGTAGAGTCATGTGGGCCTGAGGAAGAAGAAACCCCCCCCTCGAAATGCGTCAGTAATTTGGAAATTCATCTCACTTTTGGGACTTGTCTAGCAAACCAAGGTGGTCTGAGCACTATCTGGACTTTTTTATGCCCATTTGATGTTGTTGTTTGTGAGTATATATGTATAATCTTTTTTATAATAAATGGTTGCAAAGGTAATGCGCTAGGTTGGTGCGCCCTCTGTTCCTTATCTTTTTATGGAAAATGTGCAGATGCATGGGGCCCTGCATGGGCAAAGCACAGGTTCACTTTAAAATAGTTCACATATATTTAGAAGTATTTTGCTTCTTTGCCAACTAAACCTGAAACTTCACCTAGTTTTATAGTTTTCTCAAGGGCTACAAGGATGATATATTTTCTTTCAAAGTCCCAACTGCTTGAAACATTTCAAAGGCAAATCATGATGGATTCCACATAAAGCAAAATAAACAAATAAGCAATCATCCTGCAAGATACACATCTATTAAAACTTTGTGGGAGGAGGTACAGACCAAGAGTAGGTGACCATAAAGAGGCAGGTATGTCTCCAAGAATGATGGGAGAGCCAACCACCCAGTCAACAGGCATCAAGGGTTTTTTAGTATGAAACATGCAGTAGTGATTGATTGATGTATCTATTTCAATGGGGTTCAGGTTTGTTTAGAAATTCCATGGATATCCTAAAATTGTTCTGTTTGTTTTTGACACCCGTTAGGTGCTACCAGAAGAGCAGATCTTTCCAAGATTGACACTATCATTCTATTGAAATAGACCTGAATTTAGCAAACACTAGAAATGTTATTTGTGCCTAAGCAGTACCCAGAAATAAGTACCTTTTTGTTTTGGATTCCAACCTGTGAAAAGGCAGAGTACTTCCTGATATGTCTGGGTAGGCACTCCTGTACCTTCAGCCTCAAAACTCTATATTGGGACCAGTGCGGGACCTAAGGCACTGCTGCCTCTGATGTCAAGTCTCACCAGGTTTGGAACGTGAGGTCATTACTTTGCTGCTCACTGTTCTCTTTGTTGGAGAGGAAGTTGTAACTGGAGACCTGCTGTGCAAGGATCGCCCTGCATCTGAGCCATTCATTCTGTAGATCTATGACTTCTAAAACTCTTTTGCTGCTTCTTGATCATCTCCCTACCAGTTAACAGATCTCCAGTCATCAGGGGGCAGTTCTGACATGAGGAAGCAAAGCTTTATCTTTACAAAAATGGCCATCTCCACACAGATACAAAGCGCAGAAAAAAGGCAAAGTAAGTTAGTATTGGGGAATGAATCAGCTGCAGGATGACCACAGGCAATACTGGTCACTAGCCTTTTTTAAGACACAGCTTCCACAGTTTGGTTCCACTTTATTGCCCTGTACACACAAGCAGAATTCCTGACAGAAAAAGTCAGATGGGAGCTTTTCGTCTGAAATTTAGACCGTGTGAATGCTCCATCTGACTTTTGCTGTCGGAATTCCCGCCAGCAAAAGATTGAGAGCAGGTTCTCATCTTTCCCGATGTGCAAAAAAACCACGCATGCTCGGAAATAATTCAACGCATTCTCGGAAGCATTGAACTTCTTTTTCTCGCCTCGTCGTAGTGTTGTACGTCACCGCGTTCTTAACGCTCGAAAGTTCAGAGAACTTTTGTGTGACCGTGTGTATGCAAGCCAAGCTTGAGCGGAATTCCGTCGGAAAAACCATCCAACGGTGAACTCCGCTCCTGTGTACAGGGCATAAGTCATCAATGGTAACATCACATGCTTCTCTACAAAGCCCTCTGTATCTCAGGAAGGCTCCAAAAGCCCAGAAACACTGAACACAGAAACCCAGACCCCCTTAACATCAATACTCATTCCAGTCTTGGCCCCAGCCAACCACACCAAGGTTGTTCTTCTCTATCTGCCAAGAAGTTTGTTCCAGTACTGCTGCAGATATCCAACTACTGTATACACTAGCTGAATAATCCAAAAATTATTTTCAAAATATGTTTATTACAATATTCTGTTTAAACTTGTTTGCATGTCATTTCCTTTGCGTGGGCTACCAAATTTATTGGTGTTCCTGAGGAAATAATTATTTTCTATTCATTCAGGAAAATCAGCGAGGGAGAACCAAGCAAGGCGTCCGTGGTAAGAAGTTACGCACTGATACAGACGTATCGTGATATATACTAGTCTAACATGCACCGAGGTTTGTTTAACAGTTATCTGCTGGTAATGGAAATTACCCAGAGTCCTCAGAGACAAAACCCTTTAATTAAATTTGCCTTTCCTGATAGATTTCCCTCGGGTACCAAAGAGTTTTTCTTTCCTATGGATATATTATGGCATATTTGAAAAAAATATTAAATAGATGTTTCTTGAGTCATGCATGCTGAATACTAAAGTGTTAGCTCATGGGATACTATGATTAGAGACAGTTATTATGTGGCTGTGTAATTGTCTAGATCTTTATTTTCCAAAAGAAGTCCTAAAACTTCCCACAGAGAGTAATCTTCAATCAACTGATGGTGGATGAATTTGGTGTAGAATTTCAAGGCCAGTCCAATCTAGCAACCAACTGGCATTTATAACGAGGCCAGAAAATGTTTCTATTGAAAATTGTAAAAAAAAAGTTCAAGCTGAACTCTAGGCAAACAGCTAAACCCTGTTTGGTATGACAGGAGACCTGATTTTTCTCTGCTGCAATTACCGGTAATTAAAGCGGAGGTCCACACAAAAAGTGAACCTCTGCTTTTCGGAAACCCTCCCCCCCTCCGGTGTCACATTTGGCACCTTTCAGGGGGGAGGGGGTGCAGATACCTGTATAATACAGGTATTTGCAGCCACTTCTGGGAATGACTCCCACGGGAGTCACTCCACTCCCCCCCCCCCCAGCTGTCTTCCTGGAAACACACTGGTCCCAGGAGACAGCGGGGACCAGTGAGGGCGCGCCGCGGGGCTCGCGCATGCGCTGTAGGGAACCGGGCAGTGAAGCCGCAACGCTTCACTTCCTGATTCCCTCACCAAGGATGGCAGCGGGGGCAGCCGAGAAACGAGGCATTGCTCGGCCTCGGCTGCCGACATCACGGGTGTGCTGGACAGGTAAGTGTCCATTTATTAAAAGTCAGCAGCTGCAGTATTTGTAGCTGCTGTTTTTTTTTTTTTTAAATCGGGTGGACCTTCGCTTTAAATCTTATGGGTCTTGTCCCTCACCCAGCTTGACTGGACAGTGAAAGAAGAAGCAGCTAGTGTTCATCTTATTTTTTGTCTGCTTTCTCCTCCCATCAACATGCTCTTTGTTAGGACATTGTTCTGCTTCTTACCTTCTCAGTTTGAGCTCTGCTGTACATGGACTGCAAGAGGCTGATGCCAAGTCAAATGTAAATATATATATATATATATATATATATATATATATATATATATAGACCAGACTAAAGCCTCGTACACATGGGTGAGAATCCCGTCGAAAACAAAACGTCGTTTTTTTTAACGGATTCCTGGCAAGCTTGTCTTGCCAAGCCCTGTGTACACACGCGCCATTCAAAAGAACCGCTGTTCTTTTGAATGCCAAAAACGCGGTGACTTCATCGACTACGACGAGCCAGCGCTCGTCACTTTCGATGCAGTCGCCGCAATCTTGCTACACCCTTCACTACCCTTGTATGATACCACGCATGCGTCGAAGTCTCATCGAGCATGCGCGGGTTTCCCTAAACAGGTAAGCATACACACTCACGGTTTTCTCGTCGGGAAACAGGCTGACGAGAATCCTGATGAGAAAATAGAGAGCAGGTTCTCTATTTTTCCCGTCGAGATTCCCAGCAGTTTTCCAGACGAGAAACCATACACACGACCGGTTTTCTCAGCAAAAAGCTCTCCCAGCAGTTTTCTTGGCGAGAAAACCAGTCGTGTGTACGAGGCTTTACAGTTAAAAGGGGAAGGGTCAGATTCTGTATCAGGGTATAATAACTGTCCGTGTCTTCCTGTTCTAGTGAAAACCATTCTCCTATTCGCTTGTCTGGCAAATACCCATTGTTCAAAACCAGTACTGTATACTGTGTACAGACCTTTAGCCAATGAGTATAATTACTGCTAGAAAACATGTTAAATATTAAAGTTGATACTTTGTAATGTGTCATATCCAAGTACCTAAAAGAGTGAAGAGTTGGACATGTGTTTCTATAGGTTATACTTGAATGGAGCTTGGGCCTACCCAGGACGCATAGGACAGCTATTCTTGTGTATTATTAGCATATTGTTTCCATTCACTGCCTCTATGTTTGTATCCATATTTGACAACATTATTTAGTATATAATGTATTTTATTCATATTCTCATGGACACACCAAGATCCAGGAGGCCTCACTCCATCTACTAGTAAAAATCTTTATTTGGATATATCCGGTAAAAGAAGAGTGTCCCCTAGTAAAAAAAATTTGGCCAGTCCTGGTCTTAGCTGTAGCCAAAGTTGTTCAGCCCATCTAGTCCCATAAATACCCACGAAAAATTAATGGGAGAGAATCGGAAAGAGACGGGCCAGATCCCTAATGCCTAGGAACCACAAAAAATGTTCATGTGCTGCTTACTTTTTAAAGAAATACATTTTTAATGATATATAAAATATTGCTACTGTTCTCATTTATCAAGAAAATTCAATTTCTAACAAAAACTTCTTAGGGCCCTTTCACACGGGCGGATCCGTTTTTAAACATCCGCTTGCTCAGCGGGGATCGCTCCATTGATCCCAGCTGAGCCAGCGCATGACTAGTCCGTCTCTGCACACTGTGCAGAAACGGACCGGTCAGATCTCCGCTTTCCTCTATGGGGGATCGGATGAAAACGGACCGTAGAGTCTGTTTTCATCCGATCCGATCCGCCAGACGGATGGAAAATAGGATTTCCATCCGTCTGGATTTAGCGGAGCGGGTCGCATCAGGGCGGATCGGATGTCAGCGGACATGTCACCACTGACATCCGTCGCTCCATAGACCTGCATGGAGCATCTGTTCAGGTCCGCCAAAAAAAATGACAGGTGGATCTGAACGGTCCGGTCCGCCCGTGTGAAAGGGGCCTTAAGCCCTGTACACACGACTGGATTTCCGATGGAATAAAATCCAATGGATTTTCCATCGGATTTCCGATGAAGCTGACTTCCATCAGTCTTGCCTACACACCATCAGTCGAAAATACGACCGTCCCAAACGCCGTGACGTAAAACACTCAGACGAGCCGAGAAAAATGAAGTTCAATGCTTCTGAGCATGCGTCGACTTGATTCTGAGCATGCGTGGGTTTTTTCTCCGATGGAGTTCCACACAGACGATCGGAATTTGCTATCGTTTTTTTTCCATCGGATAAATTTAAAACATGTTCTATTCTTAATCACCGATGGAAAAAAGACTGGTGGGGCCCATACAAGATCGGTTTGTCCGATGAAAAAAGTCCATCGGACTGTTTTCATTGGTAAAACCGATCGTGTGTACAGGGCTTTACAGTTTTGCTTAAGATGGGAACACCCTTTTACCAGGGATCTAACCTCTAAAACAAAAGTGTATGATATTGTAGGTTTCCAGGCTTCAGACCTAGCAGTTACATTCGTTTTCAGGCTTTCTTCCTTTATTTTCACCTGGTGACCTTAAAAAATAACACACTTCTTGGCCCTTTGTGGCTATGCTCACTCTGTCTCAGTATCTATGGAGGCAGCCATGGTTGTCACATAGTCTGGACTTTAAATGTCTCCCTTTCTTAATCTCTCATAATTGATTAATGGGATTAGTAGTTTACTAAATAAAGATGAGGATGTTTGTGTTTTCTTTTCAGCTTACAGGAAAAAACAAGCACACTACATTTCAGGGAAGATCATTATGTATTTTCTGTACTTGCTGAAAATGTTTTAGCCTTATAAAAAGAAAACTAATGTAACCACCACATTAAAGGACTAGTAAGCTGCAATATACTGTATAAAATACACTTTCAAATAAAAAAACTTTTGGGGGGGAAAAAAAAGGAAAAAAGCTTAATATAATATGTTGTATTGCCTTGAAAGGTTTACTGACAAAATTCCCACCTCTTCTATTAAGATTTCCTTACTTTGTCTGAGCCTGAGGCCTCGTACACACGGCCGAGATTCTCGTTGAAAAAAACATGTCGTTTTTTTCGACGAGATTCTTGGACAAGAAACTTGTCCCGGCCGAGTGTACACACGCTCGTTTCAAAGAACCCGCGGTTCTTTGAAAGGAGCGTACGCGGTGACGTCATCGACTACGTCGAGCATGCGCTCGTCACATTCGATGCCGTCGCCGCCATCTTGGTATACCCTACGTATGCCTAGGAAGCTACCGCGCATGCGTCAAATTCATTTCGAACATGCGCGGGCTTCCGGGAGGACAGGTAAGTGTACACACACTCACTTTTCTCGTCGAGAAACATGCCGACGAGAATCTCGACGAGAAAATAGAGAGCAGGTTCTCTATTTTCTCGTCGAGGTTTCTTGTCGGTTTTCTCAACGAGAAACCCGATAGCAGCGTACACACGACCGATTTACTCGGCAAGACCTCTCTGCCAGCAAGTTTCTTGCTGGTTCTTGCTGAGAAAATCGGTCGTGTGTACGAGGCCTGACACTTCAGCTTGAGTGTCAGAGTTCGGCTGAAGTATGATTGTGGTTACTTGTCAACTACCTGATCCTATTCACTGCTTCCTGTCTAATAGGGCAGTCCATACATTAGTCATTTTTTTTGTTCAACCAGTAGGTTAAACAAAAAAAAAAGGACCCAATTCCCCCATCCACACACTTAATATGGATGGGGGAATCCTTGCTGAGTTATTGAATTCTGACAGCGGAGAGATTTCCCTGCCATCAAAATACACTGATCAGAACTGCCAGCCATGGCCAGCGACACTGATCAAATCCGGAAAAACCCAGCAGGGTGGTTGTACGAAAGTTGATCAGTATATCGACTTCTGTACAACCAGTCTGCCCATATATGCCCAAATTCAGCTGGTCCTGGCTGAATCCCGATCAATTTATGGCCAGCTTAACAGAACACTGTTTTTATCAAAATGAATACTCTTATATAGGAGAAGGTGAACAGGTAAAAATTAACTCTGCAAAAACAATACCCAATCATGTGCAAGGAAAATTACAAAAACAAGATTTTTGCTCACACGTGATGGGTTGATTGAAGTCAGAACAACTTCACCTCATTCACTAAGCTAAGTAAAAATTAATTTTGCAAAAATAAAATTCCCTTTGCTTATGCCCCGTACACACGACCAGGTTTTCCAACGGGAAAACTGCGAGGAGAGCTTTTGGCTGAGAATCCCGGCCGTGTGTATGCTCCCTCGCAGTTTTTCCGACGGGAAAACTGCCGAACCCGCCGGGCAAAAAAAAGAGAACCAGCTCTTTTTTTTCCCGCCGGGATTCCCAACTGACTTTTTCCCATCGGAAAACCCTGCCGTGTGTAGCAGAAAACGGCCATTTTTGGCAGTTTGCCTGTGGGGAAAAACTCAGATGGAGCAAACACAGGGTCGGGATTCCTGAGGAAAAGCTCTCATTGGAGTTTTCCCGATGGGAAAACCGATCGTCTGTACAGGGGAAAAGTAGAGAGCAGGTTCTCGGTTTTCCCCTCGGGATTACCGACGGACCTTTTGCCGTCGGGAATCCCGGTCGTGTGTACAGGGCATTAGTGTATGAGCTGAAGCTGTGCTGACTTCATCCAATCATGTGCTAGCAGAAATCATGTTTTTTTTCTAAAGCCGAACTCCAGGTATGAGCTTTTTTGCATACTTACATTTGTCCCACTGACCACAAAGTACGGGGCATTTTTCCCATTGACCCCAATGAATTGTATTTAGTAGGGGTTCTCCTAGACCTGAAAATTATATGAAGGATTCCTCTGGGGCCCTGGTGCCCAACCTGCAGGCCTTGGGCACTTTGTGCAGCCCTCAGAGTCCCTGCAAGCACTAATCTGGGTTTTCCTATTGCCCTGGTATAGCAGAGTGTTCTAGCAGTCTCATACAACATGTGTCCAGTCTATGGCTGTTTCCTGAAGCACGTCCCCAGTCTCCAACAACTCCTATAGTTTTTGACCATTTTATGCAGGATGTCTGCAGCCACTGACCATCTCCTGTATCATGTCTGTAGTCTCTGACCATCTCCTGTATCATGTCTGCAGCCACTGACCATCTCCTGTATTATGCCTGCAGTCTTCGGCCATCTCTTGTATCATGTCTGCAGTCTCTAACCATCTCTTGTATCATGTCTGCATTCTCTAACCATCTCTTGTATCATGTCTGCAGTCTCTGACCAACTCTTGTATCACCTCACCAGTCTCTTACCATCTCCTGCATTATGTCTGCAGTCTCTGAGCATCTCCTGTATCATGTCTGTAGTCTCTGACCAACTCTTGTTTCATCTCATCAGTCTTTTACCATCTCCTGCATTATGTCTACAGTCTCTTACCATCTCCTGCATTATATCTACAATCTCTGACCATTTCCTGCATTAGGTCTACAGTCTCTGACCATCTCCTTTATCATATCCGCAGTCTCTCACCATCTCCTGTATCATGTCCGCAGTCTCGGACCATCTTTTATATCATGCCCATAGTCTTTGACTATATCCTGTTGTGTGTCTGCTGTCTCTGATGTTGGATATTCAATACATTTTATACGTGGTCCTTTAGTGATGCTGAGGGCCACACTTGAGGCACCCCGTATGGAGAAAGTTAACTGCCACTGCTCTGGGGCAAAACGGTTGAGAACAACTGATGTAGGCTGACAATTCTTTCTTAAAATACTTGTTGCCTGGCTGCCATGTTGATCTAATAACTTCAATACTTTCTGAGCCACAGACCTGGAACAAGCATGCAAACCAAGAGCTCTGACTTAACTCTGACTTCATGTGCTCCAAGCTTATTTTGGGCCATCAACTCAAAATATTAAAAACAGTGGTGGCCAGGTGACTACCGTATTCAGGAGGTCAGTAATGACAGCCTCCACGTCTCTTTCCTCACAGGTTCACTTTAAGGATCAGCATTTTCATTGTGTGCTAGCAAAAGAAAACTCAGCCGCATCCCCAATGGTACACAAGGCATCTTCCAGTGGGAGGCTGTTTTATGTTAACGGAATATTGTGATGTTTAAATAAACCCCACCGTCCCAGACTGGCAATAATCAGCCAATATCATTTGCATAAAAATCACTGTTTGCTAGGAATATCTGCTATATTTCTCTAACAGGTTCTATAAACAAAACCCTAAGTAGGCCGCCGTTTATTCATATCCTGGGTCGTAAAAAAGGGGGTATAATTTTCAGGAGGCACCTGGAGAAAATAAGCATAGGCTGGAAAAGGTAGCGAGAGCTAGTTTTAATTAGAGCGGAGAGGCAGCGATACGAGGCACAAGGATGACATCTTAACGAGGTCTAATGAAGCCGTGTACGGAGGGAGACAGCTGTCAAGCTGTTCTATATTCCAGCCAAGTAACTCCATGAGACGCACTACATTATACTGGGGAGGATGCACTTGTGCTGGGACATGCACAATACAATGCTCGCTATATATTCTACTCATAGCTGTACATCAAATGGATCATTCCAATCAAGACTATTGACAGCTGGCAGCGCTCACTACATTCCCCACTGTATGTTCAAAGTATATAGATACATAGGATCATAATAATTAAAAGAAACCAGTCCTAATATACAGAACACCAGTGCTTACCCACTTTTGAAAAAAATGCTAAGTTCTGAGTTTTCATGATGATCCCCTGGTTCAGTAGTTTCAATAAATTCTTAACGGAGTTGTAAGTTATTTTGAGAAATATCAAATTACGTAATAAAGAATTTTAAAAAAGTCACGATTGCATTGACAGATCCTATGTGAGTTGGAAATGGGGCCCTTAGTAAAAGTGGCTGTAAACCCCTGAAATGAAAAAATGAACAAAGCATATCCTTCTATAGTGTGTACTTAATTCAATCCAAAACACTGAGTGTGATTTATAGCTTTTCTCTTTTCCCTCTGCTATCTGCATGATTTACTTCTGACTATTTATCCCAACACCAAGCAATATTCCAGGCGAGGGGCAGCCCGGACCCTTCCCAGTACACAGCAGGTGATTGACAGCCTCAGTTGTGCATGTTTTCCTTTGAAATAGTGTAGAGGGGATCATGTACTGTATCCATTCTCTCCACTCAGGTTTCAGATTACACTCAGCTCTTCTTTCTGTGCTGTGCAATGTGTGACATCAGATTCCTGCCCCCTGCATCCTGAAGCTGAAAAATGCTGTGTAAACTGCTGGGCACCAGTCCTGAGGAAGGGTGTACTGGAAATGGAGCCAGTACAAAGAAGGGCAAAAAAAGCTAAAAAAGGGTCTGGAGCATATTAGTTATGAGGAAAGGTTGTGAGCACTGAACTTATTCTCTCTGGAGAAGAGGAGATGCTTGAGAGGGGATATGATTTTAATTTACAAATACCATACTGGTGACCCCACAATAGGGATACAACTTTTTTGCAGAAGGGAGTTTAATAAGACACGTGGCCACTCATTACAATTAGAAGAAAAGAGGTTCAACCTTAAACTACGTAGAGCAGTGATTCTCAACTCCTGTCCTCAGGACCCACTAACAGGCCAGATTTTAAGTATTACCTTAGGGAGATGCAGACTAGAATACTGCAATCACTGAGCAGCAATTGATATCACCTGTGATGTATTTCAGTTATCTTGCAAACCTGGCCTGTTAGTGGGTCCTGAGGACAGTAGTTGAGAACCACTGACGTAGAGGGTTCTTTACCGTAAGAGCGGCAAGGATGTGGAATTCCCTTCCACAGGTGGTGGTCTCAGCGGGGAGCGCATCAATAGTTTACAAAAAACTATAAGATAAGCACCTGACCGACCACAACATACAGGGATATACAATGTAATACTGACATATAATCACACACATAGGTTGGACTTGATGGACTTGTGTCTTTTTTCAACCTCACCTACTATGTAACTATGTAACTGTGCACTTTCAATGGCTGTAATGGCTGTAGATAAAGAGGTACAACTTATGAGGGAGGATTTATTTAATCTTTTTGTATCACCTGAGGCTAGTTTATTCAGTGGGCCTACGTAAGAGTTTACGACCACTTTAACCAGCTCAATACCGGGCCTATTCTGGCACTTCTCTCCTTCATGTAAAAATCATAATTTTTGTGCTAGAAAATTACTCAGAACCCCCAAACATTATATATATTTTTTTAGCAGACACCCCAGGGAGTAAAGTGGCGGGCATTGCAACTTTTTATCTCACACAGTATTTGCGCAATAATTTTCAAACGCCTTTTTTTGGGGAAAAAAAAGGATTTTTGTACTCACCGTAAAATCCTTTTCTCTGAAGTCCATGGACGGACACAGCTCCTTTATTCTTGACCTTAGGGTTTATATGCCGTCTATCAGGAGAGGACTAGGCAGACATGTTAAACAGTTAAAAACATGTAACTACAGCAAAGCTGAACAGTACCGCCCAGGTCCCTCTGGCTATAACCCCTCACCCTGCACTCAGCAGCTCAGTTCGTCAAAAAGCAGTACAAACATAAAAAGGAGGGCTGGGTGCTGTGTCCGTCCATGGACTTCAGAGAAAAGGATTTTACAGTGAGTACAAAAATCCTGTTTTCTCTTTCGTCCATGGACGGACACAGCTCCTTTATTCTTGACCTTAGGGACGTCCCCAAGCAGTGTCAAAAAAACGAGGGGTGGGAACAGCAAGCAAACAAACTTCCACTTAAAACTACCAGAGCTCCTCAACAGAGGAGTCACAACCTTAAACGGCCGCCTGCAAAACTTTGCAGGTGAAGCAAGCATCCGCAGATGCATGCACATCAACCTTGTAAAACTTAGTGAAAGTGTGAACGGACGACCAGGTCGCCGCCTTACACACTTGGGAGACAGACGCCTGTTGTCGGAAAGCCCAGGAGGCACCAATTGCCCTGGTTGAATGCGCCGTGACAGGAAAGGGAGGCGCCCGCCCTTTTAGGGCATAAGCCTGAATCACGATCTGTCTGATCCACCGAGAAATGGTGGCCGACGAGACCGCCAGGCCTTTCTGTGGATCAGTCACCGACATAAACAGTGAGTCTGACCTCCGAAACTGAGCCGTAGCAGACAGATACACCCGCAGAGCTCGGACCACGTCCAAGGAATGCAACGCAACCTCTTTAGGATGCCACGGCCGAGGACACAAGAATGGAAGCACAATGTCCTCATTTAGATGAAAAGCCGAAAGAACCTTTGGAAGAAACGAAGGCTGCGGGCGTAGCACCGCTTTATCCTTGTGGAGGATCAAGTAGGGAGACTTGCAGGACAAGGCCGCCAAATCAGAAACCCTCCTGACTGATGTAATAACCACCAGAAAGGCAACTTTCTGAGAGAGTGTCAAAGGGGGAATCTCTCTGATGTTCTCAAACGGAGGTTTCTGAAGTACCAAGAGCACCAGATTCAAATCCCACGGAGGCAGTGGTGGTCGAACCGGAGGAGCCACATGTCAAACCCCTTGCACAAACGTACTCACCAGTGAATGAGCCACCAAGGGTCGTTGAAAGAAAACAGCCAAGGCTGATATCTGCCCCTTAATGGTGCTTAGAGCAAGTTTTTGATCCACTCCACGCTGTAAAAACAGCAGGATCCTGGAAACCGAATATGTCCATGGACGCCACTCCATCTCCTCAAACATAGAGATGTAGGCCTTCCACGTGCGATGATAGATCTTTCCGAGAAGATGACTTCCGTGCCCTCAGCACGGTGGAAATTACTGAATCCGACAGGCCTCGGTCCCTTAGTACCTGACTTTCAACAGCCATGCCGTTAAAGCCAGTGACTGTAAAGCAGGATGAAGTATAGGACCTTGCGACAGAAGGTCCTCTCGCAACGGCAGTCGCCAAGGAACATCCGCCATCAGGCGTACTAGGTCGGCGTACCAGGGACGCAGAGGCCCATCTGAGGCAATTAGAATCACCGGAATCCCCTCGGTCTCCACTCTGCAGAGCAGATGAGGAAGAAGTTTTAGTGGGGGGAAGGCATAAATTAGCCGATACTCTCCCCAAGGAGCCACCAACGCGTCTGTCGCGTTCGCCCAGGGATCTTTGGACCTGGCCACAAACCTCAATACCTTCCGATTGAGTCGAAAAGCCAGGAGATCCACGTCTGGCATGCCCCATCTCAGGCAAAGGAGTCAAAACACATCCGGGTGTAGCGACCACTCTCCTTGGTCCAGCATCTGGCGACTTAGGTAGTCCGCTTGCTAGTTTTCTATGCCCGAAATGTATGCGGCCGATAGAGCCGGCACGCTCCGTTTTGCCCACCGCAGGATGTGAGCGACCTCCAATGCTGCAGCCGAGCTTCTTGTTCCTCCTTGATGGTTGACATACGCCACCGCCGTGGCGTTGTCCAACTGGATCCTGACTGGACGTCCCTGCAGCCTCTGTGACCATGTGGAGAGGCACTGCCTGATCGCCCGAAGTTCCAGCACATTGATCGGCAGGCGTGATTCTTCCTGCATCCAGCAACCCTGTGTCGACTGTACGGCCCAAACTCCCCCCCCAACCAGTCAGGCTGGCGTCCGTCGTGATCACCATCCAGTGAAAGGGAAGGAACAACTTTCCGGACTGAAGGGTCGGAGATCTCAGCCACCAGACCAGGGAAGCCCTGACTAGTTGGCTCACCCGGATTTGACAATCCAGAGACAACGAAGATTTGTCCCATTTGGAT